>BMAC01000152.1:1634362-1658716 GCA_014905375.1 Phtheirospermum japonicum
TGTTTTTTCTTAATTTAAGTTTTGAGGTTTATTTAGTATTCTATTGTAACATTTTATATTTTGTTTTAATTTTTTTTAATATTTTTATTTATTAAATAGTTATTGAGAATTTAACTTATATTTATAAGAAGTATTAAATTTTTTTATTAATCTTAAAAGATGAATTTCTGGTAAGGTATGTAGGGTTAAATGAAATATTAAACTTATTATTGAATGTGTATTTCTTGTTTATAATATATAACATCAAGACTATCTGGTGGAGTGGTAGGGGCTAGGTATCAATACTAAACATTGTGAGTTCAAACCCTTTGTCTCTCAAATCTTATTTTCTGGCTCCCGAACCTATGTATAATTTAAATATAATAAAAAATATTTAAATGTTCAAACAATGTCAATAAAAAAGTAAAATAAAACCAATGTTATTTGAACCTACAATGTATAACACAAGTTGCTATCAAGGTATGAATCAAACCATTTAATCAACTACTATTTTATTTTAATTTTTTCAACTAATATATAATTGTACGCTTGTCTGATATCAATTACTTTTAACCTTATATAAATCAAATTACCACATAATCTTTTCATAAAGATATAAAAAACTCTAAATTTCTATTTAATATATTATAATACATAATAAATAAATAAATAAATAATAAAAAGTAAAATATAAATTTTATAATATAATACTAAATAAATATAAAACTTGAATTCATAAAGAATACATAACTCATTATTTTTAAAATTTAAATAGTTATTTAATAAAATTGAAAACAAAAATATACAAAAATATAAAATAACTGTATAAGTCATTTGAATTTTACTTTTTATCGTATTATAACATTTTATATTTGTCTACAAAAGTTCTCAATTAATCTCTTTACCCGAAATCTCTTTTTCTGAACACCTTTTTTTATTGTGTGAAATATTTATTTAGAAGTTAGTCACACTTTATTATATTCTTATTTAATTTATTTTGATATTATTTTATAAATTTTCAATTATATTTTTCAATTTTGAAATATATAAAGAATTTTTTTATGATTAAATATTTATTTTAACTTGCTTTATAATTTTCAACGGCCTATATTAATATTATATAACATTTTAAGTTTTATATGTTACAAATTTATCTTTTAAATATATAAATTAAAATATTTTTGATATATATATATATATATATATATATATATATATATATATATATATGTATATTAAGTAATGAGGTTTATTTAGTATTATATTATAATATTTTATATTTTGATTTTATTTTTATTTTTTTGCTTTTTTGATTTATTACCTAGTTATTTAGAATTTATTTTATATTTATGATAAGTATTAACTTTTGTATTAAGTATAAAAAAAGAATTTCTTGTAAGTTATGTAGGTTTAAAATAATTATTAAACTAATTTTTGAATGTACATATTTTTATTTATAAAATATAACATCCAGACCATGTTGTGGAGTGGTTGGGGCTAGGTAACAATATTAAAAATTATGGGTTCAAACCCCCATAAAATAAAATTTTATAAAATTATTTAATAAAATTGAGAACAAAAAAATAAAATAAAATAACAATATATGTCATTTGGATTTTATTTATTATAGTATTATAACATTTTACATTTGTTTACAAAATTTCTCAATTAATCTCTTTACCCAAATCTCTTATTGTGAACACTTTTTTTTTTGTGTGTGAGATATTTATTTAGAAGTTAATCACACTTTATTATATTCTCATATAATTTATTTTGATATTTATTTTATAATATTTCAATTATATTTCTCATTTTTAAAATATATTAAGTAGTTATTTATGATTAAATATTTATTTAACTTGCTTCATAAATTTTAACGGCTTAAATTATTATTCTAGAACATTTTAAGTTTTTTATTTTACAAATTTAATTATAAATATATAAATTTTAATATTCTTTGGTATACATATATACATACATACGTGTATATATATATGTATGTATTTCTGATTTTAAGTTTTGAGGTTTATTTAGTATTATATTATAACATTATATATTTTGTTTTTAATTTTATTTTTAATATTCTTATTAATTAAATTGTTATTTTGAATTTATTTTATATTTATATGAAGTATTAAATTTTTTATTAATATTAAACGATGGATTTCTGGTATGTTATGTAGGGTTAAAAGAAATATTAAACTTATTTTTGAATGTATATTTCTCTTTTATAAAATATAACATTAAGACTATCTGGTGGAGTGGTTGGGGTTAGATATCAATATTAAACATTGTGGGTTCAAACCCTTGTCTCTCAATTTTATTTTTTGGCTCCCCAACTTATGTATAATTCAAATATAAAAGAAAATATTTAAATGTTCAAACAAAAAAAGTAAAATAAAACCAATGTTATTTGAACCTACAATGTATAACACCAGTTGCTAACAAGGTATGAATCAAACAATTTAACCAACTACTATTTCATGTTAATTTTCTCAAATAATATATAATTGTATGCTTGTTTGATCACAATTAGTTTTAACCTTATATAAATCAAACTACCACATAATCTTTTCATAAATATATAAAAAACTCTAAATATCTATTTAATATAATATAACACACAATAAATAAATAAATAATAAATAAAAAGTAAAATATAAATATTATAATATAATACTAAATAAATTCAAAACTTGAATTCATAAAGAATACATAGCACAATATTTTTAAATTTTATAATTATTTAATAAAATTGAAAAAATTATAAAATAATTTAAACTAAAAATATAAGTCATTTGAATTTTATAAGTTTGGTTAAATAAATATTTAATAATGATATTTAAATATGAAAAACATGATAAGATTTTACTAAATATTATAAAATAAATTTTAAAATAATTTTAAATAAGATAAAAAAGTATATTCTGATTAAATTTAAATTAATTTTTATATATTTTACGTATGTGGTTCTATAATTTCTTTCATTATTATATTAGTTTTTTGTTATTTTATTTTAAACAATTCCTTAAACTTTTTTAATATATCTTCCATAATTTAATATAATATTCCAAAAAAATATTGTTTTGTATATTTAATGAGTTGAGAATACTTATTTAATCTTCAAATTTATTAATTAACTATTCTTAAATTAATTATTAATTTTTATATTTTATTTCATAGTTTATACATTTTCAATAATATTTTCAAATATCTTGAAATTAAAAAAAAATAAAATTATAGCTAAATCATTAATGCTTATTTAAAAAAATTATTAAAAAAAATAAGTTTTAAAATTTATTAATCTAACCGATATTTACTATAAATTAAATTATTTAAATATATAAAACTACTTCTAGAAAGTTATTTATATATTTTAAAATGAAAATGAAAAAAAATAAACAATCAGAAAAATTTAAATCAATAAGATTATATTTAAATTAAAATTTAATCCGAATTAATTATTTACTAAATCTTAAATATGGTAGAATATATAAAATATTTTAAAAGAAAAGAAAATAAAAGTGATCATTAGTTGAGTGATGTATATAACCTAATCGAGATATAAGTTTGTGTGGTTTTAAAATATTTCTGATATATACTTGTTTCTTAAATTTATTTAATAATTTCCTAGAATTCAGTTTTAGAATTAATTAACTAATTTATCTTCTTCTATGAATTCTTAATTTAATTTATAATACTATTGATTTTTATTTTGTTTATAAAATTTCATAATATCCACCACTGTTGTTAAATGTGTTAACTATTTGTGCTGAGTTGTCAGATGGAGAGTATTCCGGGGTACATGTGGCGGAATGTGGTATCTCCTAAGCTGAGGTGTTGAGTTGTGGTTCAGTGGGGTCTATTTTGGGACAAGTCCAAAATTTTCATGGGGTATAAATAACAACTTTTTTTTTTCTATTTTTGTAAATTTCTTTTGTCCAATATTCATACCCTATTTTACCTCACCTCACTTAATATCTTTTAATTATACACAGCGGAAAATCTGTCCAAGCAATTCCACCAGGATAAGAAAAAATCTCGCCTCTATTCTTCTGTTTAAACCTTTTATTAGTTATGATAATTCCAACTTTTGTAAAAGTTATGTTGATGGATCATAAAAATACTCTGGTAAGAATTATTGTCTGTTGTTGATCCGCCTTTTTTTTTTCACCGAACGTATTTTTACTAAATATTGTTCAGATTTGTGTTTCTCTTCGATTGTTTTTTTAATCTTTCGATTCCATTTATTTTCGATCTTGCCAATTTTGATTACAAAAGAGATCCGACAATTTAGCCTGTCGATCCGTAATTTTTCTTTACATCTTTTTCTTGTTTTCAGAAATTATTCAGACCTGTTTTGCTTAAGACTGGAAAATCGATCGGAGATAATTGGCCGAAACATGATAATTCCCGATCTGTCTTTCTAGGGTAACTTCATAAAAAAAATTCAGATCAGTTTCTGAAATTTGATAAATAGTTTTTGTGAAAATCGGTTCTTAATTTATTAATGATGTGTTTATTTATATGGATTTATTTTTGTAGTTTTCCCGATCTGAACAATGGAGAAAAACATCATTCTCCAGGAAAAATATTTTTTAGTTTACTTTCCAATTTTATTTTTCTGGGGGTCTTATATGGACCCGTCGATGTTTTTCAGA
The DNA here is from genome assembly GCA_014905375.1 of Phtheirospermum japonicum. Classification (NCBI taxonomy): domain Eukaryota; kingdom Viridiplantae; phylum Streptophyta; class Magnoliopsida; order Lamiales; family Orobanchaceae; genus Phtheirospermum; species Phtheirospermum japonicum. The sequence continues at coordinate 1,639,003 of BMAC01000152.1, forward strand.
AAATACATTCATAATTATGTTTTTCATTTTTTGTTAAAAATATAGATCTGAATATTTAGCGTGCCGATCCGTAATTCTTCATTACATCTTTTTCTTTGTTTTCAGAAATTATTCAAATCTGTTTTCTTAAGAACTGGAAAATTGATCAGAGATAATTGGCCGAAACATGATAATTCCCGATTTATTTTTCTTGGATAATGGGCTGATGATACTACTAAATCGTGGGATTTTTTTGCAGATCTTATATATCTTTGAAGATTGTCCAGAAAATTACTACATAATAGAGAACCTTCAAACACTTAAAGGTAGTCCAAAAGTATTTTTGCAGATCGAGAATATCTTTCAAGATAGTCTAGAAATTTTTGCAGATCGAATAAGGAATGCCATGGATTGCACTGTTTATTTTTTTAATATCAATTTTTTGTTATTTGTTTAAATTGCCTTTTAGATTATTGTTTGGTACCAATTTTAGTCATGGGATGTCCAAAAATTCCGTTATTCTAATAGGTATGTTATGTACATAAATTTTCGTTTCATGGCAGACAGGCTTGTCTATTTGTTCATGTGCATCTTCCAAATTGTGCATCTTCCTGAGTTTTAATTAAATCAAAATTTAAAAAATAAAGTCAATAATCAAAATTAAGACCATAAAAAGATAACCTTTACTACTGAATAAATTTATTGAATTGGATAGAATTAGTATTAGTTAGTAACACATAATAATATCTTTGCACAATGCTGAATTAACTAATATGTTGTATAATATTTAGTATAGTGAATATAATATTTATTACAACTTATATTTTTTTTATAAAATCAAAAATAAAACAAGGGCATACATATACATATATATATATATATATATATATATATATATATATATCATCACCCTATTTGTTAATTCTGTTGACACCTTGCTTAGGTGTCAACTTCACAATGATTCAATTGACATGTGTCATTTGGTTGTATATTGAAAATCTGACGTGGCAAGCCTCACATCATTTTTATAAAACCCCTTCCTTTTATGTAAATTTGTTAAGGGTATAACATAGTACTTTTTTTTTCATTATTTTTGTCATCATATAACCTTTAGGGTTTTTTTCCTTAGAACCTCTCCGCCGCTTCTCAAATTTTCTGCTGATTCTCCAATTTTCTGATTTTCAATTTCTCCTTCCTCAGAACACACGATTCTCCAATTTTCATTCCACTGCAGAGAATTTATAATCCCCTTCCACAGATACATATACCAAGTTCTTCGAAGATTTTAATTCGTTCTTTGCAAAAAGATTAGAAAAACAAGTGGATCTATGTTGATAGATCATAAAAAAACTCTTGTAATGAATATTGTTTGGATTATTTTCTCAGATCCATAATTTTGACGATCTATTTTCTCTTTTTTTTTTTTTACTTTTCGGGTTTATTTTTTCTCGTTTTTCTATATAGATTTGTTATTTCCCGATCTGTTATTGTATATATTTTCAAAACAGATTCACAAATTTTTTTAAGGATTGCTTTTAGATCTATTTTCTTTGAAATCTGTGATTTCTTTCTAGGTGTCATCGGATCTGTTTTTTTTCTTTCTAAAATTAATTATTTTGCATATTTTCAATTCCTGATTGATTTTTCTTTCCATTTTTGTTTTTGGAAGGGTTTTTGGAATAGCTCTTCGAGAAGTGGAGCAAGCCAGCATAGGAGTCGTCGAAAAGTGGGGCCTCTTCGACCACCTCGCTCAGCCGGGCCTCTAGTTCTTTAATCCCTTTACCAGTGAACGCCTCACCGGATTCCTATCCACCACGATCAACTCACTCGACGTCAAAATTGATACTAAAACTAAGGTTCTTTTATAGTTAATGTGTTGTGATTTTCAGATTTATGAAAAATAGTTATTAATTATTCGCTAATTTTTTTAATTTTTTATTTTGTGAATTTTCGGAGGCCCTCAATTATTGGACTAACTACACAAGTATAATTGTCAAGAACAATCAATTTACTTTTTCATCTTTATTTTTCTAAGTTAATTAATAACTGTAAACTCGTAGGACCTATGGTTGTTGAAATAAGTATCAGTATAATGATGTTGCTTTCGGTTTTATAATCACCGAAACTAACATCAAACAGTTTCAAAGTAATAAACAGCAGTTTTAGAAAACAGATGTTAAGAACGATGTTAACAACATCGAAACTAACATCACACAAAGTTAAAAACGTGCAGCGGAACAAATATAAATAATTTGAACACAACAATTTAATTTTTGTTCATAAGTAAAAGTACTTACGAACTTGGGTATACAAACCCGAAAACTATATTACTTTTACATCGTTCAAGATCAAATACAATTATAAAGTAATATATGAAAAACACTAGTATCAACACTTGATACTAAAATATTGGTCGCCTCGGTATGATGATCTTCTTTGTTAGTTACGCAACTCCAAAGATCTCCGTGATTAAGATCGTGGCTTCAAGTCTTGTGGCAAAGCTTGTGATGATCTTCTCCATTGGTTACACAACTTCGAAGATCTTCTTGATTTGGATCGTTGCCACAAGTCTTTTACTTGCTCGTGTTCTTCTTTGCTTGCGTCGTCTTGTTGCTGCGTCCTTCTCAAAAATCGTGTGTAAAAGTTATCGAAGGTGTCTGTCTCTTGTGCGTCTGTCTTTTTCTTTGTGTCGTTACAAGCCGTGTATGAGAGATGATATTCTCTTGTGTCCTTGTCTTGTCTTAAATAGACAAGAGTCTTAAAGTCCTAAATTTGGTAAACAAGTTAAACAAGTCATAAACACAATCTAGGAAACAAATAAAAGGAAATAAATAAAGTCCTAAATCTAGTTCCCTAATTTATTTTGAGCCCAAGAAAGGCAAATAATAAAATAAGGAAATTCCCATAAATAAACTTCCCAACAATATCCCCCTTTTGCCTTTGTGGACAAAATAACCTAGACGCGCAATAAAAGTTCAAAGGACTAAAAACTCCCCCTAAACAAATACTCATTGTTTAGAACAAACCAATCAATGGCTCAAACTCCTTATCGCCATTCTTGTCCTCTCGTGTCTTCTATATCCTTTTTGTTCTGAAAGCAAAAGAGCCTTAACAAACGAGTTTCGAAGCGCCTACAACTCTGCCACTTTGAGCCTGCATGTGGTCAATTTGGAACAGAAAATTGAACGGTGTTAGAACTGGTGTTTCCATCACCAGAACCAACACAAGAAGCATATTTTGAAAACAGCTCCTTGATTAGCACGGATTTGTCTTGATTTTTATTAGTATTTTAGTTAGTTTTTCTTATTGTTTTCGGTATAAGTTGGATAGATTGAGCACATTTTCATGTTTTCTTATCTCCATCTTATTTTAATGTATTTTAATCGTAATTAATTAATTTTATGTTTATTTTAGGTATTTAAAGTATTTTGGTTTGGACGTAGTCAAGAATGGGCCTACGAGTGGAGTTTCAGCGAAAACGGGTCGCGATTTGAAGTATTTAAGCTGACACTAAGTACCAGTCCGACACTGGCTGCCGAGAGCTGCCCACGTTGATGCCGAGAGCTGCCCACGTCGATTCCGAGAACTGCTCGCGTCGACCGACGCCTTGCCGACACTGGGTATGCTGATTGACACTGGGTTACCCAGTGTCAGCATAGAAAGTCTCAGTGAGTGTCGATCCGACATGCGTCGGTCAACGCCCGTCAACGCCAATGTGCTGGAAGTGCGTTTTTGTAATTTCTTGGGCCCCAATACATGGAAAAACTATAAATACCCTATGTATTTTTGATTTTTACAAACATTATCATATTCCTAAGGTTCCAAGGCCTTTTGGGGGCTGACAACCCCAACAATCGCCCTTCTATTTCTTTAGTTACTATTTGAATTTCTTAGTTTTAAATTCTTAGATTTTAAATTAGAATAGATAGTTTAGATAATTTAGATTCAAGATCTCGTTACCAAAACGCTGTCAATTTGTCCCGTTTAATTAGTAAGTATTTATTTTCTGCGCTCTTTAATTTAGTTGCATGCTTTTCTGTCACGCCCCATTTTCGAAAAGTGTAAATTTTGATTCTTTATAAATAAAACTTCCAAAATCAAGGGCGTGAGTTTTCAATAAATCACAATCACAATAAATTTGAGCGGAAGCGTGAATAAAACTTAACATTCATTTAAAAATAGGAGATTCACTTAATYAATCAAAATAGRAMTACTCYACTATTCAAGGCGTTTTAAATAGAAACACAAGTCTCAAACTTTATTTTGAATTTGACATGAAATTAAAGATACCAATCCATAGAAAGGGAAATAAAATAGCATTGAAAATAACATCTTCGCATCCACCGCCTCGTACCACATCCAACTCCTCAACCTGAAAAGTTTAATAAAAATGGGTGTGAGCTTTCAACTCGCTAAGTGGGGATTTGTTTATCAACATTAAACACAAATCATACAAACCATAAATGAATAGCTACAACACACTGTCAGTCGTTCATAGATGTTGGCCAACCATAGACTTAGCTCGAAAGCTACTGTTGTTTTAGCCCGAAAGCTACTATGGAATGTTGCATTGAGACATAGATATCCATACAATCGCATTTAACATAGACAAACATAGAACACGTTCGGCAATGTTAAGAAGAAATTATATAAATCATAAATGAATGGCTACAACACACTGTCGGTTGTTTTAGCTCGAAAGCTACTATGGAATGTTGCATTGAGACATAGATAATTCATATAATTGCATTTAACATAGACAAACATAGTTTTGAAAAAGTTTAGAATAACCCACTTGAATGTAGTTTCGTAAAGATGCGAATGTAGATGCTCGTGCTTGAAAATCCTAGGTTTGAGGACCCTCGTTTCCTACATTGAAAATGGTAATTTAACTTAGTACTTGGGTTTAACAAAATAACATATATATTTTTGAATAATTTAAAAGGTAATAAAACCATAGCCATGAATCGAATGTCCGGTTAGGGAAAACAAAGCCAATTGGGTTGTTTTAGTCGGGTTCTTGGAATTGGAGGGATAAAATTGAAGTTTTGGGTAAATTGGAGGCTCAATTGAACAAGGGTAAGAGTCTTTGGGATCAATTGGTTAAAAATTGAAATCTTTGGGGTCCAATTGATAAAGGGCGAAAGTCTGGGGGTTGAATTGTAATTCTGGAAAAGTCGGATTAAAGGGTGGTCAGCCTTAATCCTTCATCTCAAAACCCGTCTGCCTCTCTTTTCTTTTCTCCCCTCTTTTCCAATTTCTGAACTCGTCCGCCCCCAATTTTCATCCGGCCCGTCTCCTTCCAAAAATTTGAATCGGCCCTCCACCTCCTTCCTCTCTGAAACTGGACTTCGGTGAAAGGCCGTCCGCAAGGCGGCAGTGTGGGAGCAGCAATCGCCGAGGGCAGGCGACGGCGGATCGGCTGGGTAATCGGCGCCGGCGAGGATCGGCGAAAGGAGAACGGCGGCAGCGACTACGAGGAAACTTAATGGCGATTCGGTGGATGACTCAAGCTGTGGGCGGCGGAGGCGATGACTCGGCTGGTTCCTCGTGGGGCCACTCGGCGATTACCGTGGTGCTCGACCATGGTTGAAATGGATTTGTGATCGGGCACGGCTGAGAAGGGAGATACGGGGATAAGCGGCGGAGGCGACTCGGCAACGGATTCTTCGGCTCCGTCGATTAGCGATTCGGTGGCAGTGCATCGGCGGCAGCGTGGCGGAGTTGGGAGGGTGGCTGAAAGTGGGTGGCAGGCATAGTTGTCGGCCAGTCAGGTTTTCGGGTTTGAAATGGGTCGTGGCGGTGGTTGGCGGTGGTTGTGGTTTCGGACGGTGGTGTTGGGGGTTTTCCGGAGATGCTCGTGGTGGCAAAAAAAACCAGTCGGCGTGCCGGGCTTTTGGGTGGCAGGCGTGGAGGTTGTGGGCCACTGGTGGCGCGGGCCTCCTGAACCGGGCCGTGGTGGTGTGGTGGAGGTTTCGGTTGTGGGTTTCTCCCAGGTTTCGACTCGTTGGACAGAGATGGTGATGGTGATGTGGAAGTCGGGTCGTGGGTTCTTGGTTGTTTTGGTTGGTTCGAAAAGGGTCGTGGTGGCAGCACGACGACGAGGCCCGACCTTGGCCTGTTCGTGTAGCTGGCAGCGGTGGCGATAATGGTGGTGGCCTCGGCTGGCAGCTGGCGTTGTGGCTGAGCGAAGTAGCTGTGGTGGTGTTGGTTTCGGCCGTGGAAATATTATGTAGTTGGTGGTGGTTGATGGTTGTCGTGTTTAGTAATCGGCAACCGATTCGGTCACGATGGCTACCGTGATATGGATCAAACGAACTAAGTTCTTGAAAAAAAAATTCATAGAAACACCAGAATAAAATTTTACCTCTTGCGGCTGCTTGCAGAAAAGGTTGTGGGAAAACTGGAGTGGGTTTGGGATTTTGCTTATAAACCAAAGATAGTTTTTAATTTTGGAAAGTTAGGGCTTAGGTTTAGGGAACTCGGGCTAGTCATTGGGCTCTTTTTTTTTTAAAAGTCCAAAATGAGTCGACCCAAAGACACTTAAGTTTTAAAACAAATAATTTTCGCAAATGATCCAATAGTATTTTAAGTTATTAAGTAAATTATAATAATTTTAGAAATTAAAGTTATTTTATTAAATTAAAATCTATTAATTTGATTATAATAGTATTTTAAAATAATTTATGATAATTTACTTAGAATACAACTACAATATAATAGTCTTTAAAATTTAGGTATATAATAGAATTTACAATCGTTTTATAAATCTTATTAAATAGAATTTCTTAAATCAATTAAAATTAGAAGTAGAAAATATTCAATTGGATTTGAATAGTAGGCTTAGTGTATATGAAACAATAGAATATGATAAAAAAAATATATATTGGGCTCGACATAAGAAGAAAATTTAAAAACAAAGACTTGGGCGTTACATTTTCATTAGTTTAATTAATAATTATTGCTTCCATGATGAATTGTGCTTTTGATTGCTTTGAGATAGAGATGTTGATTTTGTTTATGATCGTAGGCTAGATCTAATGGGTCTAGAGCCTAGATTCGTTGTGAACCATCAATTGGGACTTCCCAAGCGATCGTGGAGACGAATCAAAGCTCTAGAACCCTAGTTTTCTTAAATTATTTTATAAATATTTTAATTAATAATAATTTCTAGATTTAATTGTTCTTAGTTAAATTAATCTTAAGTTTTATATAATTAATTGTTAGATTAAATAATCTTTAGTTTAAATTAATTAGGTCCTAGCTTAGATAATATTTAGATTTAAAACGAACTTCCGAATCAGCTTTTCTTTGAGATCGACATGAGTCAACTTACCCACCTACAAGTTATCCCTTTCTCTCGAGGGAGAACTTCTTAAAATTGACAACTTTAAATAAAAATAGGTGCGGAAAAGTTCGAATCGAAGTTTTGGCGCCGTTGCCGGGGAAATCTAAGTAGGTCGTGAATTTTGTGTTTGCCCTTCGTGTTCCTTATTTATTTTATCTTTATTTTTCTTTTCGTTTATTTTATTATTTTTAACCGGTACGTTTAATCTTGTGCGTTGAGTGTTGTGTATGCAAGGTACATCTCTTGAAGCCTCGATTCAGCGTCTGAAATAAAATAAAAAAAATATATGAATCCATGGGCAGGCAAGAGACAACCTGGCGAATTGAAACATCTTAGTAGCCAGAGGAAAAGAAAGCAAAAMCGATTCCCGTAGTAGCGGCGAGATTAAAAAAAATAAAAATAAAAATAATAATGTCAAGAAGTCAAGGTTCTCCATCGTTGGTCGAACGATGGTATGACAATCCATTCAATTTTCCTGCTCCTGGACCGGCCATTCCAATAAGCCCTTCGATGAGAGAATACGAAGTAGACGATTTTTACTAAAAGAGATTACCGAATTTTGGTGGGCATCCGAGCGAGGATCCGGTGGGGTTCATCCAAGATTACGAAGACGTCACCAGGACTTTTCCTCTTCTCGGCGTTACAAGAGAGCAAACTAGGAGGCGACACTTTTTTTAGAAACTAAATGATAGAGAACGACAATGGTTGGTGCATTTGGAGCTCGATTCCTTGCCAAATTGGGAGGACGTGTACGAAGAATTCATGTTGAAGGTTTACACTCCTAGATGGCAACAATGCTACTCAAGCCTAGACGACGTTACATATGCCCCACACGTTTATGATGACGAGTCTTATGCTTCTTACAACCAACTTCCATACTATTCTAGCTGTGTAGATTACGAGCAAGACAATCAATTTTTGGCGCAGAAAGTGGATCAAGAAGCTGAGACCATGAGTTTTCAAGACGGACTCGAAGATGACCATTTTGAGTCTATGCATCGAAGTTGTGAGTCTATGAAACAAAGTATGGTGAATATAGAGAGGTCGTGTGCCCAAATAATGGCTTCTTTAGAGAAATTGTCGAATGAGGGGGATGAGGTACCAATTCTTGATGTTGTGGAGCCCATCGTAGAGGTAGAGAATCCGAGCCTAACTACTTGCTTAGAGGAGGAATGTAACGATGAGGTTATGGAGAATTTGGATGAATTTTTTCCTCTTGTGCATGTTGATGTCGTGTTACGTGATGGTTTAAGGATGTTGGCATTGGAGAACCTGGTGGTTGATGTAGAAATGAGCTTACTTGATTTTTACGTAGATGAAGGAGACGTGGTACCGACTTTAGAGAATGTGATTGTTGAGCCCCACATCATGCCGATAGAGATTCTGGTGGATGCTGCAAATTCAAGTTTAATTGAGGATGATGTAGGGGATGAGCCAATTTTAAGGATGAATTTACTCCTCTTGAACTGGATGATTTAGACATCGAGGACAACACCGGATTCTTCAACCGGGCGGCGACAATTTTAGGGATAAATTTGACCGACATTGTTGAGGACGATATAAATTTTGATGAATTGTTAGAGGAGGAAATTATGCCACACGAACCGTTAATGGATTTTAATTTTGAAGTGGTGGACGAATTAATCAAGGAGGATGCGAAGCCCGAGTCTATTTTTGAGCCACCAAAAGCTTTCAACAATTTAGAGATGGAGATGGTGAGTCTAGCTAAATTTTTGTTAGTTATTGCCTACGCGCTAATGAAACTTGTGTTTTATTGTTTATTTTATTATGAGGCATAATGTTTTAAGGGAAAAAGAGTTGTGAAATAGAAGAAGCACATTATAAGCTTCAATTGTGTTTAAGTGGTTTGAGCAACAAGTCGGTTGTAGAGTATCGAGTTGAGAAATAGCCTATATTTAAAGGCTACATTATGAGTGCTTAGTGAGGTTTTTATTTTTGAACGAGATGAATCACTTTGTTTCATGATTAGAATAGGTTTGGTGAGTTATTGATCACGTTAGATCGTAAGTTAGCCACACGACTTATATATTCCACACCCGTCCAAAGAGCCTTACATTACAACCCAAAAAGACCTTTTCCGATTCTTAGTTCGATAACACACTTAATTTGCGATTATAAAGAGATTGATTTTCGGTCCTTATTTATTGTGCTTGTATTTGTATGATTTGAGCGTATACACGTCCCATGCAGCAATGCTTTAGTGCTTTGAGCGAACACCCCTATATATTACCCTTTGAGAGGATGCATGAATATGATTTTTGGAGCGACATTGTAATACGGGTGGAGTGTTTGAAGTTGCGTTGCTTGTGTCTATAATTTTAAAATTATATATGTAGCACGGCACGACTCATTGCTTGTGCTGATTTTCTTTCTTGTTATACTTTGAAATTATCGTCTGTTCGAGGACGAACAAACCAATATAGCGTGGGGTAGTTGATTAGCAATTTGTCTTAATTTTTATTAGTATTTTAGTTAGTTTTTCTTATTATTTTTGGTATAAGTTGGATAGATTGAGCACATTTTTATATTTTCTTATCTCCAGATTATTTTACCATATTTTAATCGTAATTAATTAATTTTATGTTTATTTTAGGTATTTTAAAGTATTTTGGTTTGAACGTAGTCAAGAATGGACCTACGAGTGGAGTTTCAGCGAACACATGCCGCAATTTGAAGTATTTAAGCCGACACTGGGTACCAGACCGACACTGGGTACCAGACCGACACTGGGTTACCCAGTGTCCGAGTCCTACCGACACTGTCTGCCGAGAGCTGCCCACGTCGATGCCGAGAGCTGCTCGCGTCGACCGACACCCTGCCGACACTGGGTATGCTGATTGACACTGGGTTACCTAGTGTCAGCATAGAAAGTCTCTGTGAGCGTCGATCTAACATGCGTCGGTCGACGCCCGTCGACGCCAACGCGTTGGAAATGCATTTTTGTGATTTCTTGGGCCCCAAAACATGGAAAAACTATAAATACCCTATGTATTTCGGATCTTTACATACATTATCATATTCCTAGGGTTCCAAGACCTTTTGGGGGCTGACAACCCCAACAAGTGCCCTTCTATTTCTTTAGTTACTATTTAAACTTCTTAGTTTTAAATTCTTAGATTTTAGATTAAAATAGATAGTTTAGATAATTTAGATTCAAGATCTCGTCACCAAAGCGCTTTCAATTTTTCCCGTTTAATTAGTAAGTATTTATTTTCTACGCTCTTTAATTTAGTTGCATGCTTTTCATTAGTTCAATTAATAATTATTGCTTCCATGACGAATTGTGCTTTTGATTACTTTGAGATTGAGATGTTGATTTTGTTTATGATCGTAGGCTAGATCTAATGGGTCTAGAGCCTAGATTCGCTGTGAACCATCAATTGGGACTTCCCAAGCAATCGTGGAGACGAATCAAAGCTCTAGAACCATAGTTTTCTTAAATCATTTTCCAAATATTTTAATTAATATTAATTTCTAGATTTATTTTTTCTTAGTTAAATTAATCTTAGGTTTTAGATAATTAATTATTAGATTAAATAATCTTTAGTTTAAATTAATTAGGTCCTAGCTGAGATAATATTTATATTTAATTAGTTTAACTAGTTTCTAGTTCTTAAAACAACCAAACCAATTTGCGACCGTGTGTTATTTTTCTTTATTTTCTTATTCGTGAAACGCAAACATAAAACGAAATTCCGAATCAGCTTTCCTTTGAGATCGACACGAGTCAACTTACCCACCTACAAGTGATCCCGTTCTCTTGTGGGCAAACTTTTTAAAATTGACAACTTTAAATAAAAATAGGTGCGGAAAAGTTTGAACCACTCCTCAACTTCAGTAGTAAAAAATTTCGAGACTGGTTCCATGTCTTTATTCTCGACGTCTTGACATGCAGCTTCATCAAAATCATCAGAATTGGAGCTAAGAGATGAAATCGGAGCAGCTGTAAGTGATGTCAGGTTTGGTGACGAAACACCAGAACCAACATCGACTTTCTGGGAAGATTTCGAACGTTTCTTCTTAGACTGGAACGGGGGATCAGAGGCACTTGAATCACCATTGGGTGGATTTTTCTTATCATCTAGACGCAGAGACTGTTTCTGGCTGGGACCTCCAGAGCTTTGCTGGGTGATGGTGAAATCAACATTCTGCAAGAGATTTTAAAGCAACCAAAAACACAAAATCGAGTGCCGTATGCAGTAAAGTTTGGAGAAAGAAATGTAAAAATCCTAACTTTTCCAATATTTGAAAACTCGTACGCAGTAGAAAAAAGGAAGGATGAAAAAGGTAAAGTGAATAAATAACCCCCCACTATTCCCACTACTCCTCTTTAGACCCAAGATTTTTCTTTCCTTAATAAATAAGCCCACTCCTTCTCAAAATAAGACACACGATTTCACTTACCAAAAACAGGTTACACGAACTCAAGGCTTAATCAAACCACTATCTCATATTTGAAATTAAAATCACAAATCTCATTTACATATAAAACCGAGATAGATCTAGATTTTTATAAACCATCACCATAGTTGAACAAATTCTTTGCAAAGAGATTTTTCACTCATCAAATCAACCTCGTATTACCTGTCCATTCTTCTAATTTTAACACCACCGAAACACTTGGTTAGCAAGATTCAAAATAAGATTAAGAGAATTCAGGAAAGATACAAGCGCAAGCAACAGAACACACAGCAAAAAGGCATCTTCTCAAAGTATGAACGTCCTAATTGATGCCTAAAAACATGACCTAAAAAGGTTTAAAAATACAATTTATGGTTTTAGTGACTTGATCAGTGTTGCTTTTCATGACTGATGACATTATAACCATCATTGCTTTAGGTGAAGTCAATGAAAACATACCCCTTAACCCAAGTTAATGACTACATCAAAATCACTCAATGAGGTGAAATTTAAAGATTGGATCCTTTTTAATCAAAACTTTCTTCATCTTTTTATAGATTTGAAGAGAAATAGCTTATCTTCAGCAATTGCTGTTAATACCCCTTGTTTTTGGACCTGGGAGAAAACAAGTTTTTGAGGGAAAGTTTCACAATCACCTACTTGAAGAGGTTGGCCTTTTTGTCACCACTTTTATTACAACACATGACCTTATTGCACTTTCAACCAGACTTAGTGCATTTAGATTTTGTATGAAAAAGAAAATAAAAACGCATGCATAAATATACAGATGTTATGACTGATAACAGTTTTGGTGTCATAACATCAAAAATAACATTGACTTAAACAATGCACATACCGAGATCTATTCTCAAACGAGAGAAGGTCTCTAAATCTAATGCCTTTTTGAAGATGTCAGCAAGCTGATTGTCTGTTTTTATATGCTCAAGACTAACAATCTTCCTCTCAATCAAGTCTCGAATAAAGTGGTACCTTATATCAATGTGTTTGACTCATGAGTGATGGACCGGATTTTTTGAGATATCAATGGCACTGGAATTATCACAGAGCATAGTCAATATTCTACTAGGTAAACTATAGTCCTCTATCATGCTCCTATACAAGGTGTTATCAACACTAATACCAACATCATCTCTAGACAATTTCATGTTTTTTCCTAACGGTGTTTTCTTATGCTTATCATTTTCCAACCCAAATTTCTTAACCAGATCCTTTGCATATTTGGAATGAGAAAGAAAAATACTGTTACCCATTTATTTAATTTGCAAACCAAGAAAGTAAGAGAGATTACCTTCCATGCTCATCTCGAAAAAATCAAACATTCTCTTAACAAACTCACTCACCATCTGCTCGTTAGTAGATCCAAATTATATCATCTACATAAATCTGGACAATCAAAATGTGCTTATTTGATCTAAGGATAAATAAGGTTTTATCAACTTCCCCTCGTCTAAAATTTAAAAAACAGCAAGTGTTGAGTCAGCCTTCCATACCTAGCTCTAGGAGCTTGTTTTAAACCATATAAAGCCTTTTTCAATTTTAAAATAGAACCTAGTTTATTGGGATCTAGAAACCCTTTAGGTTGCTCAAAAAATACTTCTTCACTCAAAAATCCATTAAGAAAAGCACTCTTTATATCCATTTGATGTAGAAACATTTTCATATCACAAGCAACAACAAGTAAGAGTCTTACCGATTCAATGCGAGCAACTGGAGCAAACGTCTCATCAGAATCTAAGTCTGATTCTAGATCAGCCTGAGTTGGTGTTAAGTCTGGTGACATGCCATCAGTACCGTCACCACCTGCATTGACATGCTCGAGCTTTTGATACCATACCTCGGCATCAGTCAGTTGAAATAGCTTGCAGAACACATCACCAATGATTGTATAGCAATTATCTGAAGTCCTCTGACCAGTAAGGATACACACATCATCCTCGTCATAAACTTCGCACTTTTCACGGGTGAACTTGACACTGAAACCGCCATCACAGAGTTGGCTAAAGCTTATCAAGTTCGCCGTTAAACCTTCAACCAGCAACACATTCTCCAGATTTATAATACCAAGGACATGAAGCGTTCCTTGGCCAATGATTTGGTCATTTGAACCTCCACCATACTTCACCTTTCCTCCTTGAAACTTGACAATGTTAGAAAGTAGATCTTCCGAGCTGGTCATGTGTTTGAGCATCCACTATCGAAGTACCAGGCTCCAGGGATGTGAGACTTCAGAGAGGAATAGAGCATGTTACATTTGATCTCATTATTTTTAACCCAGACCTGCTTGAGCTTGGTGTTTGTTTTGGTGATAGGAATATAAAAACCGTCACGGAACTCAGCAGTCAACTTCAATCCTTTAAAATGATTTTGCTTGCCAGCAAGCTTCCAGCAGTATGGTCGAATGTGCCCAGGTTCACCACAGTGATGGCACACATATTTTCTTCTTCTTCTTTTGTGGCGTTTGGTCGACTTCACCTTTTGACTTAAATCTGGATTTAGAACAGGTTTGTATCCAATCCCGTGTTTTGAGCAATCCGGGATACTCGATTCCAGAATTTCATCCAACTTGGCCTTGCCCTTGTTGAGGTTTGTGAGGGTTTCTTGCACCTTCTTCAATTCCGCATTCACCCGTTCTAGCTCAGCATCTTTCTTGGTGAGTGATGACTCTAAATGGACAATAATATTCAGTTGATCATCCTTTTCTTGAGTCAGTTTGTCCACCTTGATCATAAGATCCTTGACTTTGAGTACTTGTTTTCCCCAACTAGCAAATAATTGTTCATACTCAATGCTCAGCTTCTCGTACTCTTCAAGAGATTCATCAACCTCATCGTCATCTTCAGTGTACTCTATATCAACCAAGCTCTTTTTCCTCAGAGTATCCATAGCATCCTACAAAATAAGGATGAGTAAATTTAGTACATCAAGTAACCCGCTCTAGATTCCAATTGTGAATTCGTAGGACTTATGGTTGTTGAAATAAGTATCAGTATAATGATGTTGCTTTCGGTGTAACAATCACCAAAACTAACATCAAACAGTTTCAGAGTAATAACCAGTAGTTTTAGAAAATAGATGTTAAGAATGATGTTAACAACATCGAAACAAACATCACACAAAGTTAAAAACGTGCAGCGGGATAAATATAAATAATTTGAACAAAGCAATTTAAATTTCGTTCGTAAGTAAAAGTACTTACGAACTTGGGTATACAAACCCTAAAACTATATTACTTTTAAAACGTTCAAGATCAAATACAATTATAAAGTAATATATGAAAAACACTAGTATCAACCCTTGATACTAAAATACTTGTCGCCTCGGTATGATGATCTTCTTTGTTGGTTACGTAACTCCAAAGATCTCCGTGATTAAGATCGTGGCTTCAAGTCTTGTGTCAAAGCTTGTGATTATCTTCTCCGTTGGTTATGAAACTTTGAAGATCTCCTTGATTTGGATCATTGACACAAGTCTTTTACTTGCTCGTGTTCTTTGCTTGCATCGTCTTGTTGCTGCGTCCTTCTCCAAAAACTGTGTGTAAAAGTTATCGAAGCTGTCTCTCTCTTGCTGGATCCCTCTTTTTCTTTGCGACATTATAAGCCGTGTATGAGAGATGATATTCTCTTGTGTCCCTATCTTGTCTTAAATAGACAAGAGTCCTAGAGGCCTAAACTTGGTAAACAAGTTAAACAAGTCCTAAACACAATCTAGGAAACAAATAAAGCCCTAAACACAATTTAGGAAACAAATAAAAGGAAATAAATAAAGTCCTAAATCTAGTTCCCTAATTTATTTTGAGCCAAAGAAAGGCAAATAACAAAAAAAGGAAATTTCTATAAATAAATTTTCCCAACAATAACTAAAAAGGGTTTTAATAATATATCATATGTAAACTTATTTTTTTGTGACCTTATAATTTTACCTGATTATGATGCCCAAAGGAAGGATAAACTTGAAGGTGAAGATGTTGGTGAAGAGGTTCATTGTGAATTTGTAAAGTTTAAACTTGGGCAAATATGTATTGTTTTGTAAGATTCCTATTATCTGACATAGATTTTGTATTCAATCTCAAACTCATTAATTATTTGTTTGCAACGTTTACTTTGTTCCTCAAATTATGCATAGGAACCTTAGGCCATCACCGTATTGGTCATCTGTGATTCTGCAGCCTCAACCTTTTATCTTTTTCTTTTTAAATGATGTTGTTCGATGCTACTTCTGGCACGATGGCATTTTTACTTCTTCAAATGTTTATTGTGGCAAGTTCATTGTGTTTTGTGTTGTGTGTTGGAAAATGTTTATAAGTTTGAAAGAAATGAAGTCAATTTGAAACTGTTGGAATTTGTAGAGACGAACACCATGCTCGTGCAACGGAAGTTTTAGAATTTTTAATAGATCCAACAGATCCATCCTGTGAATGAATATATTTATATAATAAATAAACGAGATAAAAGCATGAAACCCTTACAGTAAGTTCAGGTCCGAGTTCAACACAAAGTTATCCACGCAATTAGTTCTCCGACTGCAAGATCCAACTTCAGTGTATTGCTATCGTGAAGAAAGTTAGGAAATCTCAAGAAAGATCAAGAACTCCCAATCTCAAAATCAGGATTTATGTTTTCTAAAAACTTTCTGTGTCTCTCTTGTTTTTCATTGTTCACAACTTATGACTTTATGTTATATTTATACTAGGTACATAAGAGAACCCTAATCCTAAAAAGGGTTGGACTGTCCAAGAATGGGCCCAAAACAATTTTAGCCCAAGTACCTTTATTAATATAACATAGATAATTAAATCCAAATCCAATTTAATTTAATTAAATAATCTCTATCAAATAGAAAAGATATCATAATTATTAACAACTGAATATTACAATTCTAAATTGAATATTTAATACTTTCTTGATACACTCTTAAATCGGAAAACTAATCGCATATAGTGTGACCTTATAGGCCTATATATATGACATCAATCCAATGATGATCCAAACAAAACTCCTAGACGGCTTAGTTGGACGAACTCAATATATAAAGAACATTCACTTGAACTCAGCGAATTATAACCTTTATACAAAGCTTTGGTGAAATTCCTTTTGATTCCGAATCACTCGATTCAACTTAAGATTTATCCAAGTGTCTATCTCAATGGTTTAATCAATTTATCTCATCTTTATTATTCGACAACTAGACAATAATTTAATTACTATATTGAACATGTCTCTTGCATTGACCAATGACTTTAGTCGACCTAATATAGAGATTATGAGTGACCTCTCTCGAAATTCCAATAGAGTAATGAATTATTTCTTGGCTCAACTACCACCTTTATTTACATCATGATGCACCCAACACAAGCCGTATCTACCCCGAAAGGAGTGCAAGCATTGTTCATGGTCAAAGTACATCACTCAGTAAACAAGGTGCGTATTGACCTCAAGTCAAAGGATTATCACACGCTTTATACACTGATAAGTTTATAGACATACAATAAATAACTTATCAGTAGGTTTTACCAATACTCTCCAAAGTATCCATGTATCCATCACGAATAACTACTACTCGCAATCGTGAGACTTACTGCATTCTCTAAAATGTGATGCAGACCATGCCGACATATATTATATTATCAATATCTCAATCTTGATAATCGTTAGTCGTGGCTATTTTAAGAGTAATATTTCATCAATGATATCTCACCATATCAATGACAAGACTAACTCTATGGGAACATTTATATGAATAATCACAAATAATCAAAATAATAATTCAATAAATGCAATACCATATATATTACGATATATATAATAATTGTGATCAAGTATAATGTCTTTAAATCTGATTGTCTCTAGGACATTCATACTTTCAATCTCCCACTTGGCCTAGAGCCAATCAACTATATATCCAATATTCAGGTTTACGAAATGCTCATCATGTTACCCAGAACATGATGACTTTGAGCACACTCTATTTTAATTTCTTCAATCTCCACTATCTCCTTGATCAAGTGGTAGCGTCTTAGTACATGCTTATTTCTGTTCATGGATATCAGTTCCTTTGCTAGCACAATAGCACCAATGTTGTCACAATACAATGATATTGGTTCTAGGAACTACGCCTAATTCTTTAAGAATTTATTTATCGAGACAGCTTCTTTAGCTGCCTCTTATGCAGCAATGTACTCAGCTTCGGTTTACCAAATCAGTGGTAGTAGTTTGCTTGGAACTTTTCCAACTTACTAACTTATCATTAAAAATGAAGACATACCCAAATTGTGACTTTTAGTCATCATGGTATGTTTGGAAACTAGCATCAGTGTACCCAGTAACTGCCAGTTCCGTTTGTCCACCATAAACTAAGAAATATTCTTTAGTTCTTCTAAGATACTCCTGACAAATAGAAAAACGTACTAAAATACTAATAAAAATAAGGACAAATCTACTCTAATCAACTACCCCACGCTTTATTGGTTTTTTCGTCCTCGAACAAACGATAGATTCAAAGTATAACTAGAATGAAAATAAATTCAAGTAGAGAGTCGTGCTATGCTACATACATAATTTTGAAAATATAGGTACAAGTCACGCAACGTCAAACACTTGACCATTATTACATTGTCGCTTCAAAATAAAATCATGCTTCCTCACGAAGGATAATATATATAAGTACGCTCAAAAGCACTCAAGTATTTTCTGCATGGGACTTGTATACACTCAAATCATACAATTACATGCACAATAAATAAACACAGAAAATTAATATCTTTTCAATCGCAAATTAAGTGTGCTGTCAAAACTAAGAATCGGAAAAGGACTTTACGGGTTGTAATGTAAGGCTCTTTGGACGGGTATGAAATATATAAGTTGTGTGGCTGAATAACTCACTCAACCTAATCTAATCACGAAGCAATTTGCTCCACCTCGTTCAAAAATAAGAAACCTCACTAAACACTCATAACGTAGCCTTAAATATAGGCTATTCCTCAACTCGTAACTCTAACCGACTTGTAGCTCAAACCACTTAAACACATTGAAGCTTAAGATATGCTTCGTAACACAACTCTTTTGCCTTTTAAACATTAGGCTTCATAAAATAAAATAAACAATAAAATTCAWGCCTTTAAAATRGTAGGCAATGACTAACACAGTTCAACTAGACTCACCATCCTTCTTTTTCTTTCTTTTTTTATTTTGTCCCTTTTTTATTTTCATGGGATCTTTTTCTTTTTAATTAATTTTTTAGATGGTGGTCCTTAATTACAAAAATAATAAATTCCTAATAAAAATTTCCAAGACTCAAATAACCAATAAAAATACGAACTCCTACCCCACGCTTTTAATGGGTTGTAGAGGTCGTCTCAACAACACTCATGGCTATAGGCATGGATATTTGGCTATGATTGGCTCATTCGGAATTTATAGTGGCTAAAATTTATGAATATGGCCGGAATAGGGTTTTATATGTGCCTTAACTTCATGTTCAAAGTCGACTACACACAGCGGTTTCAAAGAGATATCAAGACTGAAACTTATTCACGTACATGCAATGATGATAAACACTCAGACTACTCACAGGCTTTTTGCATGAAAATTTTTGAATTGACGCTGCTTTTAAGGTTTTGCAAAATCGATTGCGTCCAAGTACCATTTTACAATATATAATAATAAATTTTGAAAAATTATGCACTTATGCACGCTCAAAGACGAAAACAAATAATCATACTTAGTCAACTTCGACAGGAATGCCATACAAACACAAATAAGCGTATAAATAGCGATCAATCACATCAAAAATATGCATTTCAAAACAAAGACATCAAATTGCACTAACCATACTCAACCATCCCCCTCCCTAAAAACTTGGAAATCTCCTGATTGTCATAAATATTAAAGAAAATAAGAGTATGGGAGATAAGAAAACATCCCTGAAACTTCGATGGTCGAGTCTCTC
>BMAC01000152.1:1659806-1728789 GCA_014905375.1 Phtheirospermum japonicum
CTCGCCCTTTTTCTTCGTACGTTTAAAATTCTTGTAGGGGTCGAGGGAAATACTTCTTGAATGATTAAGCGGTGGATTCGTCTCTTCTCGTGGCTCAAACTTCGAACGATCTCGTTGTGGTCTCAACTCCACATTTGGCTCGTTTTCAGGCACGTTAAACTTCATGGGCAATCCATCCTCAAATGCCCCTACATTATCAAACTCTTCAATCGTGCCGATGCTCAAGAGCTCATTCGCGCAAGAATCTACAAAATCAATAGTAGAACAATCATTCTTAACAAACGATGCGGGACTCTTGTGAAAATCTTGAAATGAAAATGTCGCCGTTTCGCCTAAAACGGACATAGTCGCCCTTCCCTTGTTTACGTCGATCACCGTGCGCGTTGTAGACATGAACGGACGTCCTAATAAAATTGCATGCTCTCGATTCTCGCTTTGTACGTCACCAACGTCCATAATGACAAAATCGACCGGAACCACTAGCTTGTCTACTTGTACTAAGACATCCTCTACAATCCCCAAGGGTAGCCTTATCGTCCTATCCGCCAATTGTAATCTCATCGTGGTCGGCTTCAGCGGTCCTAGGTCAAACTCCTTGTAAATTGAGTGGGGCATCATATTTATGCTAGCGCCAAGATCGAGCATCCCTCTTGCTATTTGTCCATTCCCGAGAGAAATAGTTATGCAAAAAGTCCCGGGATCCTTCTCTTTAGGTGGCAATGGTTTCTTAAATATATCACCAACATCTCTTATCAAAGCCACATTTTGACTCGTAGCCAAACGCCTTTCCCTTGATGCTAGATCCTTGAAAAACTTCACAAATCCTGGCATTGTCTTTATCACCTCTATCAGGGAGAGGTTAATATTAACATTCTTCAGTAAATTGTATAACTCCATGAATTTTTTATTCTCCTTTGCTGGACGTAGGCGACTTGGGAAGGGAACATGATCATAAACAGTCAACTTCTTGGGCGGCGAATTTAAGGAATCGATGGGGTCTTCAGTTGCTGTCGATTTCTTTTTCTTCACTGCTCCCGGAGGTTGGGTCTCGGTCTCTTCCTTGTCTCCCTCCTTTCCTAGCTCGATGCAGTTATCCACTTCTTTCCCACTTCTCAGCACATGAATAGCCGAGGCTTGTTCCGTTTGGCTTGGAAGAGTATTTTTCTCCTTCTTCAATGATGCCTTGTCAGTTGCCAATTGTCCTACCATTAACTCCAATCTTCTTAGTCCTGACAAATTTTCAAGAGTGCTTTTGGCCATTTCAGCCATCATCGTTCTCAATTCTTTCATATCGTCTCGAACTCCCTTTATTTCCTCCTGAACATGTGTAAGGCCGTCTCAGTTCCGAATAGTTTCGGCAACTTGGTTCTGTTGCCAGACTAAAAGTTGATCAGTCGACTGAACTGTAGTAGGTGTTTGCATGTGTGGTGGTCTCTGCCCCAAATGTTGTTGACTTGAATAGTGTTAGATGGCGTTGACGTCCCCTCGTTGTTCGTTGTTGAACGGGCACATATCGGCTAAATGTTCGGGGGATCCGCATTGGTGACACATCGCATTAGRCTTCTTCGAAGAAACTTGACTTGTTCGCTGGGCTCTCGATGCTTCTAATTCTTCATTAAGTACTTACCTAATCATCTCCTTGATCGTTTGACCATCTCTCACCAAAACCTTAACTCCTTCTTCTTTATCTGTCTCGGTGGTGGAAACTTCATTTACTTTCAATTTACGAGGTCGTGAGTTGGTTTGTCTAGATTTCTCGCTTTGTTTCTCCAACACTCGTTTTGCCTCGAGAGCCGTTAAATCACCAAAGTCTCCTCCGGCCGCTATTTCAACTTCACTTTTCCCCATGTTCAACAAACCATCAAAGAAAAATTGATTAACCATCTCGGGAGAATAGTTATGGTGTGGGCATGCTTGTAAAAGTGTCTTGTAGCGCTCCCATGATTCATGAAATAATTCTCCCTCCAACTGTTCAAAGGTAGCGATTTGCCTCTTAAGTTGCCCCATTGTCTGTGCCAAATAATATTGATTTAAGAACTTCTTGCTTATCATCTCCCAATCAGTTAACGATCTTGGTTCTAAGGACAGTAACCATGTCTTCTTCTTGTCTTTCATGCTATAGGGGAAGCAAATCATTTGCATCTCCTCCCGGTTAAAGCCATGACCTACAAATCTGCCCACTTTATCGATAAAGTAGTTCAAAAACGCCAAAGGGTCTTCGTGGGCATTTCTGTGAAAAGTCAGAAGTAAATTAATTTGATGCGGTTTAATCTCTACTTCCCTTGCAGTCGGGCAAAGAACAATAGCAGATCCATAAAGCACAACCTTCGGGCATGCCAGATCTCGTTGTCTAGGCGCTCGATCTCCCCTTGGTTCCCTAACTCGGTCGTTAGCTCTCTCATAGTGGTCGTCATGCACGTAATGGTGCTCGCGCTCGTATCTCCTTCTGAAATTATTTTGCTCGTAACCATGATCTTGATTCTCCAACCAATCATTCACGTGCCCTTGATTGTTAGCATACGCGTTATGCTGCAGAATATCTTCGTTCCTAATTGCCACGTTCTCGATGTTGTGTTGGCGAATAGCATTGTTGTTCATCTCTTCGTTGTGCCTCATATTCTCCATGTTGGGTTGGTGACTGATTACGTTTTGCTGCTGGTCGACTCCTTCGTTTCTCCCCGCATCTTGTCTTGCAATAATGGGGCGTGGTGGTGATCTCGGTGGTGAATCGCCGTTTCGAATCGGATTTGCTTCTAAAATAATGTCGGAAGTTTTGATCACAAGAGAAATCAGTTGCTATTGAGGAATCGTCCTCGGGAATAAAAATGGGTCTTGGTCTTGGTGGATTTGAACGATGGATGTTGTCAATGAATGGTACAAGGTCGCGTTGAAGTGATCGCCTTCCTTGCATAAACTCAATAATACATCAACGTACCAAATGGCAAAGACCAAGTAAAAAATAAAAATAAACTAATAAATCAAAAAGAAAATAAAATGAAAAACATCTTTTAATTCCTACTCGTTGCTTCCCCGGCAACGGCGCCAAATTTTTGACTCAAACTTTTGTGCACCCCGTTTTAATAATTTAATTTAAAAGCATATTAGTTTGCTCTCAAGTGTACGAGGTAACTGTAGGGTGGTAAGTTTGACTCGAGTCGTATCTCTCGAAGAAACAACTGTTCGGTCCTTTCGATGTTTTTCTCAATTTATGAACCAAAATAAAATACATATACATTTGGGGTTTTAAAAGAGATTGATTTGATCATTATAACTAAAGCAATAACTAAACTAAGACTAATTAAACTAATTACTCTAACTAGATTATCAACTACGAGCAATAAATAATCTATCAATAATATGCAACCAAAATTAAAACTAATTAACGAATCTAAGAGCATGAGCATAAGAAATTACCACTAAGCAACGAATCATAAGAATTTAAGATTAACGAATAACTAAGCATAAATCAACTCGCATAAATCAACTAAATTAACCAATATCCAATATCCAAGAATAAAATGATTAAACTAATTAAACTAGAATTAACTAAGAGATTAACTAAGAATTAAACTAACAATTAAACTAGAAATTAACTACTAAATTAACTAAGAGTTTGGAGAACTTATTGTAACTACTAAAAGCAATGAAAAGCTCCAGCTATTCCGGAGTTGCACGTTGATCTTGGGCGAAGACTGAATCCCGAACTCGAATTCGATATTTTGGACGCGTTGTTCTTCAATCCTTGATCTTCGTCATCAAATCTCGTTATGAGATGTGGGATTATTGTTATTATCAGCTAAAATACCCTAGGGGGTCGTGTGTCCTCCCAAAGATCCGAAATAATGAGGGTTTATATAGATTTTGCAAGTCTTGGCGCACAAGAAACCCTAAAATCCGAATTCTGGGCCGTCGCGTCGACGGTGCGTCGAATGACGCGTGCTGGCGCTCGGCAGGACTCGGCAGACTTGGTCGGCAGGTGTGTGTGTCGGCTGGGCAGGTGCGTCGACGGGGTGCGTCGACATCGACGCTTCATCAAGTTGCGTCGACGTTGCGTCGACATCGGTGCGTCGACATCGACGCTTCAGCAAGTAGCGTTGACAGTGTGTCGATGGAGCATCGACTGGCGCGATCATGACTCACTGACATAGGTCGCGTCGACGGTGCATCGACGGTCGCATCAGTCGACGCGACTGAGCTTCTGTCTCCATTTCTCGGTCTTTTTCTACTCGTTTCACCGAAAAGCTTGTTCTTCTACTCTTGAACATCGAACTTCGTCTTTTACGCGCTAAACTCTTCCGGTTACTTAGCTGTAAGGTGAAAACAACGAAACATCACCTAATTGCATCAATTAAGATTAAAATACGGTAAAATAAGTCAGAACTATGAAAATACGGAATTATGCTTAAATCGTCAAACTTATACCAAAAATAAATAGAAAACTGTACTAAAATACTAATAAAAATAAGGACAAATCTACTCTAATCAATTACCTCCGTCTATCCCTCTCTCTAGATTTCATCATCATCATCCGAATACAATGGCCATGTCTCGATTTCTCTCCCAATCCCTGCCCCGTTCCTCTCCCCATTATCCGGCCACCGCCTTAATGAGCCATCACCGCCACCACTCCAGCAAAAGCCGCCACGCACATCTTAACGAGGTGACGGAGATCGACCAGGCCTCCTCCTCGTCGGCCGATCCCGGGGGTGAGGCGGCCGCCGAGATCATCGCCCTCGGCATCAAAAGGATCGAGGACGCCATCCACAACATCATCGTTCGCCGCTCCGCACTGGATTGGCTCCCCTTCCTCTCCGGGTCCTCGTACTGGGTCCCGCCCCATGCCTCCGCCGTGCGCAGAAGCGGCGCCGCTTCCCAACACCGCGCCGTAAGCATGATCGATGTCGTCGGAAAATTGGCTGCCTTGAGGGTGAAAAGGAACCAGGGGCTACCGCTTGATTTACTGTCGGAAGATGAGAATATGTCGTTTACTTCTACCAAGGGATGGCCTGCCTCTTCTTTTTACATCGAAGGTAATCGATTTGATCTCGATTCTGTTTTCGATCGAAATGGATATATGGAAAGATTGAAATTTGATCTGTAATTCTGATTCAGGCGTTTGGTGGGATTGTGAATTGGATTTGATGGATTGTGAATTTTGAATTAGTTTCTGAATATAATCTCTGTATTTCCTAATTCCATCTAATTGAAACCTAATTGAATAAGCTACCCTTCATTGGTTCATATTAGGGGATATTGTTTGTAATTCGGAATATATTTTGAATTCCTTCTTGAAAGAGATTCGTTTTAGGAAAACACACACAATAGAATAAGAGTTCGAGAATGTCGAGAGATGGTTGAAAGAGCTTCGAGACCACACGGACCAGAATGTTGTGATCATGCTTGTCGGCCTGTAATGCATCTGTGCAACTAATACAGATTTTTCTGTTTCTGATTGTTGCCTGTGAGTTGGACGAATTAAAATGTTGAGTTTTTTGGACTTCATTTGTACAATTCGATTGTAAACATGTCAAATGTGCAAGTAGTTCTTTGGTGACGGTGATCTTTAGCCATGATCCTTTTTTCCTGTTACCCATCCTAAATATATTTCTCTGGACGTGCCCTGAAAATATCTCGTTGCACACATCAAGTAATATCCACGTGTTATTTGTTTTCATTGTTTGTGTAACTTGTTAGCTGTGAGCTTTTCCTAGTATAGCTGGTGTTTGTTCTTGGCTCTCTTACGGATTGGATCATTGATTAATATCCCTTCTCTGCAGATCGATGTGGATATTGGTTCATCATCTATAGCAAGGGGTGTCATTGGTCTCGTCCTTGGATATGTCACAAGCATTGTTGTTGATCTTGCCATAGTTATAGAGGTTTGTATATTATTGTTTATTCCCCTTATCTGATGTTTATATGGTAACATTGAATTAGTATGGGGATAAATCACTCTCAAGCTTGAAATGTGCAATAGCAATTCAAATGTAAGGTCTTTGTTTCCTTTCAAAAAATTGGTTACTGTATATGCTTTATGAGTGGGTTTGGTTGTAGTTTTACTCTGTTTACAAATAAAACTTCTCAACTCTTTATCAATATATTCTTCTATTATATAAATAAGAAACACTTCATGCATCTCTCATCAAAACCAAATTAGAATTTTATTCTGATAGCCTGCTTTTACTTTTAAAACATGCAAATTGTTTCTACACTTGAATACCTCACTTGTTTATTTTGGTATTTTTGTTTTTTGCTTCATACTTTTTGTTTCCATCACTAGATTTATTCTCACACATGACACAAATAACCCGCTTCTGGATGAGTAAAATGTTATATTTGTCTTTTGTTGCACATAATACTAGGAACTTCAGAAACACTTTACTTAATTGTTAAGTACGTATTTCGTCTCAGTTGAAATCCTCGGCCTGTAATGCATCTGTGCTATGCTTTCAAATGCAGGTGTCAATTGCATTCACAGAAGCTTTTGGTCTCTCGCTTTAATATCCCTTACTATGAATCCAAGAACCTCTGAGGCATCTAGGAGGTCCAAAAACATTTAGGGGGAGGGCCCGAACTGGATCCTTATTGCAGGGAGTGCTTTGCTGAGTACATTGTCTGTTCGCCTCGGTTGTAAGCTTAAGAAGGTTTTTGATTCTAAACAACGGGACAATAGTAGCCGAAGTTTAAAAGGTGTGCCAATGCATATTGATATATGGGGCTTATGTTGGGATTTTATCATTATACTAATTGAGTTTTTTTTGTTTTTTTTGGGTTTTGTTTTCTTTTAATGCACGTAGAAAATGGAAAACCTGCTGATCGGAAAAAATCAACGAGCTGTCATTTGCACTCAAATGRGTGTTGCRTTCCACAAGATGAAGATGGTTGCTACAATCATTATTCAGGTATTACTTTTTAGTCATATTCACATAGCCTTCTTTAGATAGATTGAGTCATTAAATTTAATTAATATTGCTGAATTATTTTTCCCCCCATAAGTGGATGTATATTCCAAAGCATAAATGGGAATATTCTGGATTGATTGATACCAGTTTATTCTGCACGATTTTTATTTTTTTTTTCTTAATTAATGGGGATCTCATGTGTTTTTTCTTTTTTTTTTTGACTCTAAAATTTGCAGAGATATATTCAATGTGGTGGGTTGTCTTCTTGAACCCGCAATGGTGAGCTCCTAATTATTGGCTTGTGTTAATTTAATTATTGAAATTCTGATTCTTTTTTACTCATTTACTCTTTTTTTTTCTGGATGATGCAGTTACCAACCCAGTTCTACACAGRGGCTGTAAGATCATTGCTTAATTTTGVTCTGAATTATATACTTATTATTTATTAATGTATGAAATGGCACTTTAAGATTAGTGTGTTACATTGATCGGCCTAAGGAGGTACTTATTCATCTTTGCTTCTGGAAATTAAGATTGACTTGTTCATCTGTTGATAAGATTTTGAAAAACGACGTGGGACTGCATTTGGGCAAAACGACGTTCGGTTTGTAAAGATATGAGGGAGCTTCAAAATTATATTTATGGGGTCTTGGTTGTGTACATTATTATGTAACTTTAGTCTTTGGTGAAGTTTCAGACTTCGGTTAATGTTATAGCCTTTGGTAATATTAATCAATTGAGATGGTTGACATATTTGTAGATGGAATAGCTAATTAGCTTCAGATTTTTTCTTTATTAATATGTATATTTTGGTGCAAATCTTTCATTTCTTTTTTTTTAAAAATTTTTTACTACTTTCTAGAAGGTATTTTTAAAAAACCGTTGTGAATTGGCCGTTTTGGAAAACAGACTTTCTAGAAGGTATTTTTAAAAACCGCCGTGAAACGCTGAAATCTACGGCAGTTCCAAAACCGCCGTAAAAATGCTGAATTTTACGGCGGTTCAAAAACCGCCGTTAAATGTCTTCCAGAACCGCCGTTAAATCCCACTTTTTTACGGCGGTTTTGAAAAACCGCCGTAAAATTTAACGGCGGTCGATACAAAGGCTGTTCAAAAACTGCCGTTAAAAATGAAAAAAAACCGCCGTTAAAAAGCCTTTCTGCAGTAGTGCATCAACATATATAATAATAAAAACAATAGTCCCTCCATTGCGTTTACTATAAATGCATGGATCTTCTTTGTTTCTGACAAAATCAAATGACTTGATTGCTTTGTTAAAACAAATATTCCAACTTATAGAGGTTTGTTTAAGTCCATAAATAGACTTTTGTATCTTCCATACCGATTTGGATTTCGATTCAGATGTAAAACCCTCTGGTTGTATCATATACACTTCCTTTGACAATTCACCATTGGGGAAAGCGGTTTTAACATCCATCTGCCAAATATGGTAATCATAGTATGCAACTATTTCAAGTAAAATCCTAATGGACTTGATTCTCGCAACTGGAGAAAAGGTTTCATCATAGTCATTTCCTTCTCGTTGACTATAACCTTTTGCTACCAACTTAGCCTTATAGGTTTGTACGTTACCATTTGCATCGATCTTCTTCTTGAAGACCCATTTGCATCCAATGGGTCTAAATCTAACTGGCAAGTCAACCAAGTTCCAAAATTGATTTGTGTACATCGAGTCCATTTATGATTTAAAGGCTTCAATCCACCTCTTTGAGTTAATGTCTAACATAGCCTCAGTGTAAGTTCTAGGTTCATTATCATCTGGAATTTCCACGTCACCTATGGGATTTAGTCTTTCTGGTCGCCTATGAATCCTAGTAGACTTACAAAGTTGGTTATCATGCGTTTGAGTATTTTGAATGTTCTGATCATAAGAAGGTTCTTCTGTGCTGGATGGTCCAGCATTTTGAGATTCCTCAGAAGTGTCATCAACATGAACTTCCTGAGGGGGGAGTTGTGCAACCATTGCTTGATCTTTGATTGGTTGCGATGATAAATTTTGCATTGCTGCATCAATTCTATCAATGCTTCCACTGGCTAAAGATTGTCCTCTAAGTGAAAAATCTTCACCATAGGAATGACCAGAAGCTCCCACGGAATTCTTTTCTAGGTCATTAGACAAGTTTTCAACCTCCGTGTCACTTTTTGGTTCTTGAATTTCTTCAAGTTCTATCTTATTTCTACTTCTTTCCTTGTAGACATAGTCTTCCTCAAGGAAAGTCGCTTGCCTGGAAATAATGACCTTATGTTCTCCAGGAAGATAAAATAGTATCCTCGTGTTTCTTTTGGATACCCCACAAGATAACATTTCTCACTTTTAGATTCTAACTTGTCAGTAAGCAACTTCTTTACATATGTAAGGCAACCCCAGGTTCACATGTGCGTAAGTGATGGCTTCTTGCCATGCCATAACTCATATGGTGTTTTATTTATTGACTTCGATGGAACTCTATTCAAAATATAAACTGAGTTCAGTAAAGCATACACCCATAGGTATGTCGAAAGATCTAAGAAACTCATCATAGATCTAACCATATCTAATAAGGTTCGATTTCTCCTTTCTAAAACACCATTCATTTCTGGTATTCCAGGAGGCGTCCATTGCGATTAGACTCTGTGAAGTTTTAAGTAATCGAGAAACACTTTACTCAAGTATTCTCCTCCTCGATCCGATTGAAGAGTCTTAATACTCTTTTCAACTTGTTCTCAACTTCTAGCTTATACTCCTTAAACTTCTCAAAAGCCTCTAACTTTTGCTTCAAAAGATACACATGTCCAAACCTAGAGAAATCATCAGTATAAGTAATGAACACTACTACAAAAACAGCTTTCTAAGGCAGTTAATTAAAGGCGGTTCACTGAAAACCGCCTTAAAAACACTTTTAACGGCGGTTGTGGCTAAAACCGCCGTTAAAAAGGTCATTTTACGGCTGTTCCTTCAAAACGACGTTAAAATTAGATATCAGCTGATTTTAACGGCGGTTCACTATGAACCACCCTAAAAGTGGCACATTTTACGGCGGTTTTTTTAACAACCGCCGTAAAAACTGGAGGCTAGTTTAATTTAACATCGATTCACAAATAACTGATGCAAAAATTTAGACATTTTACGGCGGGTATGTGATAACAGCCGTAAAACTCCACATTCTACGACGTTATATAAGAACCGCCATAGAATGTGATAACATTTAACGGCGGTTCCATTAGAATTGCCGCAAAAAGTATTCCGCTATGTCATCGATCCTCGTCTTGCTCAAGCAAGTTATTTCAACCGTTGATCCGTGTTTCATCCGACGATCTGGATTAAATATTAAACCAAAAAACAATAAATATTAAAAATGATAAATATTAAACAAAAAACAATAAATATTAAAATTGATAAAAATTAAAACAACAAAAACTAGCCCCTTCGGTCCAATGCATCACAAACCCCATCTCCATAGATCTCGTCGCCAATGTCCTGCGGCGCGTCGTCGGCGATGATTCACTCCATCGAGGAGATCCCCAATTTCACGCCCAAAACCCATCACGCTCTACGTCAACGTGGGGACACTCACCCCGGACTGGCTACCGGCGATGAAGATGGCTGCCCAGGTGGTGAACTACCATAATAGGCCTTGGGTGTTGGACTCGGTGGCTGCCGGAGCTTCCAGTTTTCGATTGGCGTCCTGTTTGGAGCTGCGGAAATTGAGGTAGTGCCTAATTTCTCTCGTTTCTTGAATTTTGGTAATTATTTGCATTTTTATTTTTCCATCAATTTTGAACCAGGCCCTTAATTTGATAAATGCTTAGATACGGATTCAAAAAAGAATTAAACCACGAAGTTTTGTTTTCTAGTTTGGGCTTTTGTTTTTTTTATTCAATTTTTAGTTGTTCTCTTTGATTGACAATATTAACTGTCCTTGATAGGAGGGTAAGATTGCGGTGCTTGTTGGGATGGTTACTGATGATATAAGTTTGTAAGATGAAATCCCTGCGATGAAGGTTACAACTCTTAGGTTCACAAAAACAGCAAGAGCTAGGATCGAAAAGGCCAGTGGTGAATGCTTGACTTTTGACCAGCTTGCACTTAGAGCCCCCCTTGGACAGAACACGGTAAATGATTCCTTGAGCTATGCCAATATAGTTTAATATGTATTGTTAAGTTTATGCAATGTTTAATGGGCTTGGAAAAGTTTGAAGTGAACTTATAAGCCCCCTTCAAGAGTGTCTTGTAATAATCTACTATTTATAGGTCAAACCTTGAATTATGATAAATAACTTCATATAATATCTGATTAATGTAAATGTGATGTTGTGTTATAGGTGCTCTTGAGAGGTTCGCCTAAGGCTCGTGAAGCAGTGAAGCATTTTGGACCAGCTCCTGGTGTTCCACACAGCCACACAAAACCGTATGTGAGAGCTAAGGGAAGGAAGTTTGAAAAGGCCAGAGGAAAGAGAAACAACAAAGGTTTTAGGGTTTGAGTTCAGGTTTTATTTTTGCTGGTTATTAAGAAAGGTTTTGACCCCTTAGTAGTTATATTGTCCCCCGGTTTCGTGTTATGATTTTATCGTTTCAATAGCTTTTGGATAGGTGGAGTACTCTTTTTATTTACAGGGATCATTCAAGTTTTGATGATATAACTTTTGTTTAGGAAATATCTTTTTATTTCGATCTTATTAAATTATGTTTCAAACTAAGTAACCAAGTTTGGAAATGTAGTCAATGGTTCTGAAATCATAATCGGATAAACTTAGGTTGATCCATTTATTTATTTATCATTTTTATGATCACAGATTCACAATAGAGTCCTCACAATAGCTGTCTCACCAAATGAGCTTGTAAAATGATGACAAAAAGCTTATAAATTCTTGATCTACCAAATGAGCTTGTTAGGTCATTAGCTCAATGCACTATTAGAAAGACCTCTTTCAAATTCAAATGCTGCTTTTTACAGGGACGTCTCAAGCAACATTCTGAGTGGAAGCATTCCTGATTCACTTGGGAAGTTAAGCAAGCTTTCAAAATTGTGAGAACCTGTCTTAATTTTTCAAGTTATGTTTGTCTTATATCTTTCTCGTCAAACTAATTCATTTTCTCTCATGATGTTTGAAGAAATGTTTCGACAAACTTTCTGGTGGGACCTATACCTTCTGATGGCGTCTTAGAAAACTTCCAAAAGGAATTATAAGTGAGAAAATTTGTTTGTGTGCTATGTCGGCCTTTTATATTATTCCTAGTTTGAAATAGACAAAATGTTTGCTCAATTTTTTAGCCACTGAGTGGTTGCTCTTATATTTGACCTACTGAGAGTTACTTTTGTATTTGACCAGTTGAAGAATCATTTACTATATTTATAGTTTTATATTCCTCTTTGTTTCTTTCTTGTACTTTAATTGCTACTTTGCTTTTTTTGTTTTGATGCCTCTGTCCGCAGCTTTGTTGGAAACCTCTGTCCGTAGCTTTGTTGGAAACCTGGGAACCTTGCACGAGTAATTCGAAGAATGCATAAATAATTAGTAGTATGCTTAGTTTAATTAAGCTTCGTACGTATTAGTTAGTGTTGAACTGAGCCATAGACACATCGACAATCATGGATGTTGCCGATGGAAATTTTTAATTATATTGGAGTATTAATTCTTATTTTTTTTGTTGAAATAATTAATATATTCAAAATATTCAGTATTGTCAATTTTGGTGCACCTCTTTTCATTTATTTTTTTTTTAAAATTTTTTTACTACTTTTTAGAAGGTACTTTCCACGAACCTCCCTTAAATGTTCATTTTGTAAAACAGACTTTCTATAAGGTATTTCCAAGAACCGCCGTTAAAGTGACAATTCGACGGCGTTTCAAAAACCGCTTTAAAAAGTGTCCATATTATGGCGGTTATACAACCGCTGTTAATACTCTAAAAAACCGGCGTTAAATTCTGCTTTTTTATGGCGGTTTTTTGGAACCACCGTAAATTTTAACGGCGGTCGATATAAAGGCGGTTCGAAAACCGCCGTTAAAAAAGGAAAAATAACCGCCTTTAAATCCCCTTTCTGTAGTAGTGGAAGTATGAATAACCACCTCTAGCTTGAGTAGGAAAAGGTCCGCATACATCAGTATGAACCAACTCAAGCATCTCTTTTGCTCGTATGCCTTTCCCAGAAAATGGCTTGTTGGTCATTTTTCCTTTGAGACATGACTCGCATTGTGCATAAGACTCAAAATCAAATGGTGTTAAGTAGTCTAACTTTCTTAACCTTGCGATTATTGTTTCATTCATGTGACCAAGCCTACAATGCCATAAGTAGGTAGGATTATTTATATTACTTAACTTTATACGTTTGTTTTGCACATTGAGAATGTCACAACTACAATCCAGAACATATAAACCATTCACAAGTGGAGCATTTTCATAAAAAAATACCATTATGCATAAATAAACAATTATTATTAGAAAAATGGAAGGAAAACCCTTCAATGTCTAACATCGGAATGGAAACAATATTCTTCGTAATCGATGGAACAAAATAACAATCATATAAATTTAGTCTATAATCCGAGGGTAAATCTAATTTATAAGTCCCTACACGCTCGGCAGCAACCTTTGCTCCATTTCCCACGCGCAGGCAAACTTCTCCCGGTCTAACCATCCTACTGTCACTTAGCCCCTGCACATTATTACAAAAGTGTGAGCCACATCCGATATCAAATACCTAGCAGTGAGAGTTATTAATAGACATATTTATCTCAATGACAAACATACCTGAGGAGCCAGAAACATCTAATGTTTTCCATTTCTCACAGTCTCTCTTCCAATGTCCCTTTTCTTTGCAATATAAGAACACATCTTTAGCCAATGTTGGCTTCTTACGAGCACAAGCCTTTGGATTCAAAGCCATAGGCTTAGGCCCAGCCTTAGTTTTCTTTTTCTGTTTTTCTTACCTTTCAGGTTAGATCTAGCAGATGTACTCAACATGAGTACATCTTTGCCCTTTGAGGCGGAAGACTCATATGTCTTAAGCATGTTATGAATCTCGGGAAGCTTCGCTTTCGTGCTGTTCATATTATAATTCACAATGAATTTTTCAAATGAACTAGGAAGCGAATTCATGATCAAGATGCCTGAGACATTTTCAAGTAGGTTCGTTCCAATCGAATCCAACCTCTCAATCAACCCTATCATCTTCAAAACATTCCCAGACACCTTTCCCCCATCATGAAGCTTTAACTTAAAGAGATTTCTTAGCAGCTCATACTCCATAGTTCGAGCTTGCAAAGCATAGAGACTCTTAAATGCTCCAACATTTTGTAAGGGGACATGTGTTCATGCTCTCTCTACAATTCCATCGTTATCGCAGTTAGCATGACACATTGTGCCGAAGTTGCATCATCCTTATGTTTCCCATGAATATCCATGTCAGACTTGGCATATTTAGGAGAGTTTTTATCAGGAATCTCAGGAACAGGTGTGTCCAACACATACTCAATCTTTTCATGTCTCAGAACTAAACGCAGATTGCGTAACCAATCTATAAAGTTTGGTCCAGTCAACTTGTTCGTTTCAACCAAATATTTCAATGATAAATCCGACATCTTAACTAATCTGTAGAATATTAATAGAGTGGGAATTAAAACTCTAATTCTAATTCCTATGATCACAATTATTAACTAATTAACAAGGACTTTAATAATTAGCTCCCACTATTTTAACATATTCTACGACCCCACGATAGAATACAGACTCATATCAAATATGATCATAGTGAGCTAATATCCATATTCATACTATTGTAGCCTTTGCTAGGGCTGATGACCACAATAACACAACTGGTAGGTGTCCAAACAAACTATAGACAATTATAACTCTTCGTCGATCGAATCTAATTCGATCTTACGCCCTTAGTTGATTCCGACACTAGGGCGACAAGAAAGAACTAAGTGAGTCAACCCCATTACACGATCACAAATATATGCATCTATGAGCAAGTCTTAACCTCGTCGACCGGAGCAGGAACTAGGGTGCAAATACTTGATTTGTACTTTTTTGTACGCTTTTTTGTTACCTTTTTGTGTCACGTTTGCATGTGTTTTGATTGCATTTACGGGTATTAGGAGTCGTTTTGGTCTATTTTGTTAGTTTTAGGTTTTTGTAGCCTTTGTGCGTTTTTTGGTAGTTTTTCGTATATTTTTACTCTTTTTCGTACTTTTGGCCGTAGGATGACCAGGCGGTGCCCGCGCACGTTTGGAAGCGTTCCACTTGACTCGAAATTGACAGACAAGCAAGGATACATAATGCAAATGAGGAGCAACAGCCGGTGGACATTTAGAGCGGAAATGAGAAATCGAGCCGGGTGCAGCCGTTACAGTCGATCGACTAATTGTCTAGTCAATCGACTGGACCTCTCTAAATCGACTGGAGAACAGGGAGTTTGGCCATTTTTGATGAAGAAGTCGATCAACTGAACCTTAGTTGATTGACTGTAGTCGATCGATAGTTAAGTCAGTTGATCGACTGAGACGCTGGGGATTTCGTGATTTTGGTCCATTTTGACAATTTTACCCCTACAGTTTTGTGTATATAAGCCAGCTCTCTCCAACCTTATCAACAACTCTTCCTTGGATGTTTGGACTAGTTCCATCTCCTCCAAGCCTCTATATGTCCTTGCCATTAAAACCCTAGCTTAAATCCTTAGTTAGTGTAGTTTAGCTAGCTTAGTAGTTAGTTTAGTTAGGTTTAGTCGTTTTTAGCAAGTATTGGAGAGGGTGAAAACTCCTTCATTTGTGGCTTTAATTGTGTTGAACATTTGAACTTGCTTTGAAGGTTGTAATCTAGATTTGAAGGTTTTGAGTTGAATGCAATTTGGTAGTGTTCTTTCCCTTTACTATTATGTTTTGTTGTTGATTGATTGTTCTTGTTGTTGTGTGGTTATTAAGCTTTAGTTTGTGTTGTTTTCTTTTCATTGTTCTTCAATTTCTCATTTATAGATTTTAGTTTGTTCTTGTTCTTTCAAACTCCATGAATGCTTTCATTTTCAAGCTTTACCTCTTTTAGTTAAACAAACACTTTGTTGTCAAAAGCCAAATGGAACTTTCGTCTTTGGTAATTTGTGTTGTTATAGTTAAAAACATTTGACTTTTCTCAATTTAAAATGCTTTGATTTTCCCTCCACGTCTTCTCTTTTAATTGCAAGGTTTTCTTGATCAACTAGTTTTAATTTATTTAAAGCTCTTAATTAGGGTTAAACTAATGTCATTAATTAATTACTTTCAAGTAAGCCTTAATTTACATTTGATGCAACTAGTTTAGAAATCACGGGATTAGGGTCTAAGTTCGTTTAGAGCCATTAATCGGAGCTTGTTGAGACTCGGGATTGACAAACCCGAGAATTGGTATTGATGACCCCGATACTTGATCGACATTTGGGATTGACAACCCCGAATTGTGCATTAAGTGCTCAGCAAAAACCGATTGATCGTGGAGATTAACCCTCATTTTCATTATTTTCATTTAAATCTTTTTTAATTCATGTCTTAGTTGATTAACTTTCAAAAAACTCAAACCAAACCAGACTTAATGCTTTCTTAGGAGTAGATTAGTTTAATTTGGATTAACAAGAGAGTAAGCAAAAACACCGACCGCCGATAACATCTATCCTCGAGAGACACGACTCGGAAAAAGTTACCGCTCTACAATCGACTCCGTACTATCGCGGAGACGATTCCTTAGAGTGCTAAGAAATCCTTGATCAATACTCATGGACGGAAAAGGTCTCGTACTAACCCAGTTATAATGGACAGCACGTTCATCCAAGATGAGACTCATATTTTATTGGGGAACATTTATCGGGGTTTAACAATTAACAAGATCCAATTGAACAGTAAACAATTATTAGGCGCGACCTACCCATAATTTATAAGCAAACGGTCTGACAAATATTGGGCGCCGCCTACCCAGAGTTTGTAAGCAAACGGTCCAACAAATACTGGGCGCGGCCTACCCAAACAATATATGCAGACTCTATACTAAAAAGTAATATACGAGTCACATAGATAATAAGGACAAGTAGTGGAACAATTCCATAACTAAACCAAAATTCAAAATTTTAATTTAATTCACATTATCAAATAATGCAACTATATAATAATAATCATGGGTTAATCATTTAAATTTAGAAAAATTAAATTTCAAATTTCATCTGATTTCTAAATTACTTTAAAAGGTTGAAATTTAGAAATTATTAAACTCCAAATTTAATTCTTATTTCTAAATAATCTTAAACAGTTCAAATTTAAAATCTATTAAATTCCAAATTTAATTCTTATTTCTAAATAATTTTTAAAAATGCTCTAACTTAGAAATTAATTAAATTATAAATTTAAAATTAATTTCTAAGATAATTTTAAAAGATTTTTAGTAAAAAATACAAATTTCAAAATTCTCAGCATAGCCAAACAGTCCCTTAAAATTTCCTGAAAGTTTTAGTGTCATTTCTTCAATTTTCGAAAATTTTAATAATTAGAGAAATGCTATTTGGACTTAAAACAGCTTTCTGAAAAGTTTCTAGGGTCAAATCGTAGTTTCGGAAAAGTTATGGGCAACCTCGCAGTTATTTAAAAACCGAGGGCAATTATGAAGTTTCATAAATTTCTAAAATTACAATTAAGCCCAAAACTATATCAAATTCTTAGAAATTCTACCCAAGCGCTAAATCGAATTTAGGGCTTTCGTTTCGGGCCTCGTCAGCCACCACCGTCGGCACCATGCTACATCCCGTGAAGAGCCGAAGCTTACGACAGTAGTGACCATAGTTCTGAAAACCGGACCGGACCGGCCGGTTCGACCGGTTCAACCGGGAACCGGTCACCACACCGGTCCGGTTTTCATGTGCAAACGGCTGGGGTCAAAAACCGGTCAAACTGGTCAAGAACCGGTTGAACCGGTGAACCTGTGATAGGTTCAACCGGTTTTTTTTTATTTTTTCTGGTTTTTTTTTTTTGCTTTCTAATTTTTATATTAAATAAAATTTGACAGGGTCTTATTTTTTTTATTTGGAGTACAAATAAATACAAATTATGATGGCTAATTTTATTTCATTTGGAAGTTGTTGGACTTGGAGTGATGATATTAGAATTGAACTATTTGATTTGATTTTTCTTCATTATATTTAATTCAACTACATTTTTCTATGTTGTATTGTGGTTGATGAATTCATATTTATTCATATGGACTCTTTGAATTAAATTTTAAAATATTTTATAATCATATATTTTATTAATCTAATTTATTCTATTTATTTATAACATATTTAATATATATATATATATATATATATATATATATATATATATATATATATATATATATAGTTGGACCTGTGAACCACTGAACCTGTAGCTTTACCAGTTCGATGACCGGTCCAGTTTTCAAAACAATGGTAGTGACTCGCCAAAAACGCTCCCGGAGCCGCCGAGAATTTGGCCTGAAGCGTTGCGGTCCCACAGCCAAGACGTGGACCGTCGCCGTCCCACCAGTCGGCCGCCAGTTGGAGCTTCTGCCCATACCACTCACTGTGACACCTGCCACCGGCGTCGTCCAAGGTCGTGGCCCAGCAGCGAGGTCCGACAATTTGCCGGCGGGGTGTGGTAAGATCCGATTCCAAGTTTTTCAGTATCAGCAATTATGTTTTTTTATATATAATAAATTAATCAAAATCAATTAAAAACAAAACCTTTAATCAAATTAACAACCAACAATTATTTTAAACTAATTAAAATAATTAAACAATAATTAGACCCATGATTAATATTATAAAATTATAAATATAATTATTAACGCAGCCCCGAGCTCTAATACCACTGTTGGAATTCGTAAAGACGAACACCATGCTCGTGTAGTGGAAGTTTTATATTTTTTTATATATCCAACAGACCACATGTCGACATATATTATATTATCAATATCTCAATCTTTATAATCGTTAGTCGTGGCTATTTTAAGAGTAATGTTTTATCAATGACATCTCACCATATCAATGACAACATTAACTCTACGAGAACATTTATATGAATAATCACAAACAATCAAAACAATAATTCAATAAATGCAATGCTATATATATTACGATATATATAATTGATAAAACCAAAAAGATTGGTTACCAAGAATAGGTGGTACTAACCTCAAACAAGAGATCAGCGACCTAAACAGCTCCCAATTTTCATCACAGCGACCTGGTAAGTCTCCAAAAGCCTCTTGGCAACCTAGCCAATCCTGCAAAATAATACCTTTAGCAGAGTCGGTGATCAGACCCGCGAAGGTCCTCCGATGCTTAAATTAGATAGTGCGTGAGATGATTCCAAGAGCTCAAATCACAATGAAAAACTTAAACATAAAGAGAGGTATGCCCCCCCTTTTATAGAGACAAGAGAAGTCCTCCCCATGCCAGGGTTTCCTTCTCCCACCATAATTCCATAAATACCATGACCGGCTTAGAATTAGGATTTCCCTCGTATGCTAAGTCCCCATAAATAATAAATCTCTTACTTAGATTACCAGAATAAGCCTGTGCCTATTATTCTTTCCTTATAGTCCGCCAGGACCCCATAGACCATCCATATAAGCCCGTGGGCTTGATATCTTATAAAGCCCATAACCGAGCTCAACGGCTAGTGCCCAACACATAAAAATATAAGAGGTCGCGACCCTATATGAGAAATCATCCTCATACTCCAGGTCGCTATTTTACAAACCATCTCACTAACCACCCAGAAGGTATGCCACTTCTTAGGAAATGAGGTCGCTTACCATAAATATCAAATATGGATTTTTAGTGCCGTATCAGCTAATCCCCCATGTTCTAACTTATTGAGGTACGAAATCAAGTAGGACATGTAAACAGAAAGTTAAAAGAGCTTAACCATCAAAAACAAAGCATAAACACATATAAATCACCCTGCCTTACACCAAACAATATTTTAGAAAAACCCAACTCGGCATACCGATCTGTAACATCAATCATCCCATAAGAATTTACCACATAAAACCACGACCTCCAAAAGGTCAGCTCGCTGAGCTCGCCCACCCTTCAAGAGGAATTTCCTCGAAGGAATATGCAAGTCCCCAGGTCG
The DNA here is from genome assembly GCA_014905375.1 of Phtheirospermum japonicum. Taxonomy (NCBI): domain Eukaryota; kingdom Viridiplantae; phylum Streptophyta; class Magnoliopsida; order Lamiales; family Orobanchaceae; genus Phtheirospermum; species Phtheirospermum japonicum. The sequence goes on from BMAC01000152.1 coordinate 1,679,828, forward strand.
AGTCCCAGACCTGACGACCTAATAACCATAAGGTCCCTTCCACACGACCTCCAGTTGTAATCGGGCACAACAACCCATGAAAACATAACTATAGACACCTCAAAAAGTCAAATCACGCTTCCGCTTACCCATCCCATCCCTTTTAAGTTTCATGAAATGCAGCCTGACAACATGTCGGGCACATGTCACTCCCTCATTTTCTTGTAGTATAATAAACACCGTGGGCCCAAAACAAAAGGCCCAAAACATTTCCCGAAAACCCTACCAACTTTCCCGCTCCTACCTGTCCCATCAGCTTTTACGCCGCCCAACACAAAAAAACCTTTTCATTTTCCCTCACTCGACACTTTATCCAAAATACTTGCAAACTATCGCAATTTTCGCTCTGCAACAAAGTTAGCATATTTTCTAATTTTCCAAAAATCATCAACAGCTCACCACTCGTCATCGACCTCCAGGATACCGAAAATGTGTAAGTCGTCTAAAACCCCCTTTTTCAATAATTTAATTTTGCTACCATATATGTGTTGCATCTGCTGATTTGTTGTATCTTATGTTGTCCCCCTCCCATGTATTTTTTAATTGATGATGAAATTAGCATCCTCCAACTCTAACTCCCAAAATTCCAGCCTCTCCCCCGATTCGAACCCCACCGTGAACCCCTACATTTTTACCAGGAGACGAAAACAACCCCCTTCTCCCCCCTCCGGCCTCCGTGATGAGCCAGAAGGCGACGTCAGTTGGTCGGAATTAGAAGCCCAAACTAGGGCTCATGTCGACGCCCAAGCCTCTCTAGAAAACATACCCAAAGATTCTTCCTCCGCCCCCTTAGCCCTTGCGAATATATCAGAGGGCATTCCCGTAATTAAACATATGAACCCAGCATCTTGCGAGCACTTTCTGGAAAACCCAGTGACCCTATCTCGTTCCATAAATGTTACCGACCTACCTCCCTCATCCCTCTTAACCAAAGAAATCAAGGACAATTACTGGTTACTCCCCGACCCGGAGAAACTTGAAGAATTCAAACAAACCCTTAACCTCCCGGCGACCGCCCAAATTGTCCTTCCTGACATCCTCCATTTAGACCCCATGAAACCATCTCCAAACCACATAACCCTTTTTGACGATCTGCTTAGGGCAGGGTTTAGATTCCCCCCACATCCCTTTTATATCAAAATCTCCCTCCTGTACAAAATTCCCCTTTTACAATTGACCCCCAATTCCATGAAATATTTAGCGGGCTATATCATATTATGTAAATATTATAACACTCAGCCCGACCCAAACTTTTTCCATTTTTGTTTTCAAATAAAATACTAGAGCCATTCCTTTTACCTTTCTGCTCCTACTGGCAAAGCCCACTTTTTTAGTGAACCCCTTAAATAAGGTGCCTAAGTGGAAGAGAAATTTCTTCTTTGTACATAATATCGAGAAATGGCCCTTCATAACCAAGCTGCAATACCATACCCCAAAATAATCCAATCCTTCCAGCTCCAAACATCTTCCCATTCTGTACAAAAAATACTCTGACCAGCTCGTGGAGTGGAGTAAGCGCCCCTTTGACGTGGTGCTACTCACCATCCGGTCAAAAGTCTTTAGATATGTGGGCATCGACTCTCGCCCAGTCGACCCAGATCTTGCCCTTACTGAATCAGAGTTCGGTAGGTTTTCCAAGTCTTATAATTCTACATTATCCATTATTAATATCGAATAATAACACCCCTTTGCTACTGTAGTTTCATTTTTTAAGAGGTGTGCATCGCCGAGCTCCGAGGAAGTCAAGGAGCTACCTACGCCACAACCCGCCGTTGCCCGAGCGCCTCCTCCAATAAATATGGATGAAGTGCTGAACCAGGCCTTTGGAACAGAGGCCGATCAAGAAGTGGACGACGTAGAGGAGGTACAGCTAGTGCAAAGGTCTTCAAAAGAAAAAGGGAAACGTCCCCTCAAGCCTGCTGTCAAGAGTCCGAGCTCTCCCATCCAAAAATGCCGTCGCCTCCGCAAGACATATGCTACGACCTCTTCGAGCTCTCCAGACCTAGGAAAGGGAATAGCCCAGTGTGACAATGCTAAAGAGATCCAGATCTTCCTCGACGAGCAAATAATCAAACATGTAAATTCCAAAAACCCTTCCCTTTATTAGATAATCATTTGTAAACCCTTATAAAATGTTGTGGTGAAGTTGAGCCCCCTGGTCTCCAAGTTTTCCGAGGAGTTGATGGAACGATCCATAGAGAGCGAGCTCCAAAAAACATATGATGAGCTGACCGCACAAACCGAACAACAAACGCGGCAGCTATCTCTAACCCAAGGAGAGCTGGATAGAGCGAACCAACTACTGAAAGCTCGCGAAGAGGAGATATTGATCCTGAAGAGCCAGGTAAACAACCCGAAGGATGAAACAACTCACTTAGGTGCTGAGCTAAAGGACGTGCAAAAATAAGCAGGAGAGCTCAAGGCGCAAAATCAGAAACTTCAGGAGCAAAATCAGGTGACGCATGAGCAAGGTGTGGCTGAAGGTCAGCGGACCTTTCTTACGAGCGTAGCAGGTAAGAAGTTCATTGGCGCCTGCCGGGAGGAACTACTGAAGGCATACAAGAAGTCCTACATATACTTCGGTAAGATGGCTGGTGGTGCTCAAGAGTGGGTTTTCAAAGCTGCCGACATAATCAAGAACCAGGTCGCGGCACTAAATGTCACCTACAACCCCGACGTGCCAGCCATTATCGATATGTTGCCACCCTTCATCACCTTCATGGGTGACATGAACTAGCCAATTGAAGCTGAATGGTGGTTATCTTACCAAGGTCGAGCTGTACTGTCGGCCAAGCTCTCTTCCGAGATGGACACGCCTTTGGAGGATATGGTTCCTGCTTTTGAGCTGAGCACATCCTGAAGACTTGTTGCTCTCTTTTAATTAAAAAACCCATAACTATGCTCACGACCTGTATGAACAAATTTAATTTGCACGAACAACTCAATTTTCACCCATCACATGAATAATTCTTCCATTCTCAAACCTCATATGAACCTGCAATTCAAACCATGTGAAAGCCAAATTATGCACCATATAAAAAACCATGTATAAAAGAAGCTCATAAGTAGGTATAGGCCACGCGAATTCATACTTCACACCCCATAAAACCATAAGTTGCAAGAAAAATAATCCCCACAAATCACAAACAATCCAATGAGGTTAGAGTAAGCCCGCAGATAGAGATTAAACCTATTAGTTAGCAAAGACACAACCATTCATGATATAAGAACACAACAGCTCGATACAAATATGTAAGTCAAACATATCACTCTCAAACATGTAGCACAACAATCACACCCTTTAACCATATTTAAAAACCATAAAAATAGTTCGCCAAATCTTTTGTATGTATTGAAAAAGATATCCGCCCCAAAGGGTACATCACTACTGCCCCGAAGGGTAAAACATAATTAGCCCGCCCCGAAGGGTAAAACATAATCAGCCCGCCCCGAAGGTTAAAACATAAACTGCCCGCCCCGAAGGGTAAAACACCATAACTGCCGCGAAGGGTAAAGTTACAACTAGCCCGCTCCGAAGGGTAAAACACCATAACCGCCCGAAGGGTAAAGTTACAACTAGCCCGCCCCAAAGGGTAAAACACCATAACTGCCCCGAAGGTTAAAGTTACAACTAGCCCGCCCCGCAGGGTAAAACACCATAACTGCCCCAAAGGGTAAAACACCACCAGCCCGCCCTCTAGGCTTAATATTTCTTTAAGTGACACACATTCCAGCTTCTTGGTAAAACCTTTCCTCTTGCATCTTCAAGTATATATGCCCCTCCTCGTAATACCTTTACCACTTTAAACAGCCCGACCCAATTTGTTTCCAGCTTCCTAGTCATACGCAATGCATCAACCCGCCTCCATACAAAAAACACCAACCTGAAAGTAGCGATACTTGACCCGTTTGTTAAAAGCTGCCTGTATCCTTTGTTTGTAATGTTCGACCCAAGCCGCAGCCTTATCTCGTATTTCATCAATCGTTTCAATCGCTCCCCGAGCTAACCTTTTTTTTTTCATCCACATTAAATGTTGTTAAGCGCTGCGATCCACCCACTATCTCTGTTGGAATAACCGCATCCATCCCATAGACCAGACTGAACGGTGACTCCCCCGTGGAAATTCGGGGAGTTGTTCGATAAGCCCATAAGACCGATGCGAGCTCTTCTTCCCAAATCCCTCCTGCCTTTTCCAATTGTAACTTGAGACCCTACACAATAATACGGTTAGTAACCTCCACTTGCCCATTAGTTTTGGGATGTGCCACAAAAGCAAATCATTGCTTCATCCCCATCTCCTTACACTAATTTCAAGTTTTCCGCCCATTGAACTGGGTTCCATTGTCAGATACCAATACTCGTAGCACACTGATCCTGCAAAATATATTGTTAAATAAAATCCATCATATGTCGCTCACTTATTCCTGTGACCGCTGCGGCCTCCACCCACTTCGTGAAATAATCAATTGCTACCGCCAGATTTTCTTTATTGTCTGGAGTCTTTGGAAAAGGACCCACAATATCAATCCCCCATTGTGCAAACGGGCACGGCGAGATCATAACCGTCATCTCCTTGGCCGGTATATGAATAACCGGAGCATGCATCTGGCACTTCTTACACGTTCTCACCAAGTCGCTAGCCATACCTTTCATTCTTGGCCAAAAGAAACTAGCCCGCAATACTATTCCAACCAACGCCTTTTCCTTCGCATGATCGCCAAAATACCCTTCATGTATCTCCTTTAGAACCTCCAGTCCTTGATCCTTAGAAAGGCATTTCAGAAAAGGTCTGAAGCGCGACCTCTTGTATAATTCCTCATTTATCACACAAAAACGAGTTGCCATTTTAGTCTCCTTTGTTGTCAATCTCTCTGCAACCTCCTTTGTTCTAACGAGAACATCCCATATAGGTGTACGCCAATCTTCCTTAATTTCGAGCTCCATAATCTCCTTCCCTTTTTCCACACTACTATGCTCTAACTTCATCAACGTGATTTTCCGAGTATCACAAGTCCCTAATGCACCTGCTATCCGGGCAAGCTGATCAGCTCGAGTGTTTTCAGATCGCGGCAAATGCTCCAGTTTAAAATCCTCAAAGCGCGCCACCTCCTCTCGTAATTTTTTCAAGTATACCGCCATTCATTCTTTCTTAGCTTCAAAAGAACCATCAAACTGACGAGCTATCAATTGGGAATCCGTGTATGCCCATAACTTTCTTGCTCCTAAATCACCTGCCATTTTGATACCCTGTAACACAGCTTCATACTCAGCCTCATTATTAGATGCTTTATACCCCAACTTGATCGCGAACCCCAAATTTTCTCCTTCTGGGCTGGTTAACACAATGCCCAGCCTTGCTCCCGACACCATAGTTGAGCCATCAGTGTACAATGTCCATGCCTTTACCTCCTCACTCGCATCAGATGGGCGTATAATCTCCTGCAAAAAATTCGCCAACACTTGAGCTTTGATAGCTATCCTTGGTTCATACACCACGTCGTACTCGCTCAATTCTATATCCTACTTCACCAATCTCCCATATACATTTGGGTTACTCAGGAACTTCTTAAGAGCTAAATTAGTAAGCACCTTCACCCTGTGGCTCAAAAACTACGTCCGCAGTTTCCTTGCTGTGCAAATCAACACAAAGCCTCCTTTCTCCAGCTCGAAATATTTTAACTCAGCACCCCGCAACATCCTGCTAATATAATAGATAAGATTTTATGTGCTATCCTCCTCCATGATTAAGACCAAGCTCACAACAACCTCTCAAACTTAAATATATAAGATCAGGTCTTCTCCAGGCATTGGTTTAGTCAATAGTGGTATTTTAGCCAAGTACATTTTCAACTCCTCAAACGCATCCGCCACTTCTTTCGTCCATTCAAACTTGGACCCTTTCTGAAGTGCCCTGAAAAGGGGGACACCCCTCTCCGCTGACTTGGAAATAAAATGATTAAGGCCCGCCATACGACCTGTAAGTACCTGTACATTGCGTCTGTGCTGGGATGTGGCATATCCAAAACAACTCGCACTTTCTCTGGATTAACTTCAATTCTTCTTTCCATCACCATATAACCCAAAAACTTTCCAGACCGCACACCGAACACACATTTCTTTGGATTAAGCTTCATCCCGTACTGCCTAAGTATAATAAATGTTTTCCTCAAATCCTCCACATGGGATTCTGCTTTCTTGCTCTTGACCAACATATCAATGACGTAGACTTCCATAATGGACCCGAGAAGGTCCTTGAACATTCGATCCACCAATCTCTGATAGGTCTCTCCGGCGTTCTTCAGACCGAAGGGCATGGATACAAAATAATACGTCCCCGTAGAAGTAACAAAACTCACATTGGGCTGATCCTCCTTTGCAAGAGGTATTTAGTGGTACCCCTGCGAAGCGTCCATCCTACTCAGCAGCTCGCATCCCGAAGTCGAGTTCACTAGCTGATCAATTCGTGGCAAAGGATAGTGATCCTTTGGACATGCTTTATTCAGATCGCGAAAATCCACGCACATTCTCCACTTTTGCCCCGAATTTGGCACCATCACAATGTTAGATAAATACTCAGGAAATTGAATTTCATGAATGTGTCCGGCCTTTAATAATTTCTGCACCTCTTCCTCTATTACCTTATCCAGTTCGGGCCCGAAATGCCACCTCTTTTGCTTGACTGACCTCGCCTCTGGGTCCGCATTTAAATTATGTTGTGCGACCTCAGGAGACACCCCTGTTAGCTCTCCATACCCAAAAGCAAAAACATCCCGAAACTCCCTTAATAGACTTACAAGCTTGTCCCTCAATGTCTCATCCATCAAGGTCCCCACCCTTGTAGTGTACTCTGGGCGACCTTCCTCTAGTGAAACTTCCATCAATCCCTCATGTGGTCGAACAGAACTCTCCTATTCCTTTACCTTTTTTTCACTAAGTACTCCTTCTGGAAGCGCGTCATCCCTTTCACGCTTATTCTCAATCAACCCTTTCCTGATCGTGATTTGGCAATACGATCTCGCAACCTGTTGTTCAGAGATAAATTTCCCCACTCTATCTCCTACTGAATACTTGATAATCATGTGATAGGTCGATGTTACTACCTATAATGCGTTGAGGGCAGGTCGACCTAATATGGCATTATATGCCGATCTCCCCCGGACTATCAAAAACTTCAAATTGTTTTCCTACTTGCAACTCATCCTTCCCCAATACCACTGCCAACGTTAGCTCTCCTTCAGTAACTACCTCTTCCCCGTTAAAAGCATATATGGGCGTATTCACAGGTCGCACCTTGGTCTACAACTTCATCTGCTCAAGACAATTGGTATATATGATATTTATCGAGCTCCCATTATCCACAAAAGTTCTGCCAACCTCGTACCCTGCCACCTCAGCTTTGATTACCAATGCGTCATTATGATCCTCTTGAAGTCCGCGTCGCTCATTAGGACTAAAGGAGATGACTGGGCCAGCTATCTGAGGTCGTCGACTCACACTAGCTACCTCCCACGTTCTTGGGTGAGCTGACTTGACATGCTTCTTTCGCGCACTGTTGCTATCTCCGTCCGTTGGTCCGCCTGAGATCATGTTTATCCTTCCTTTGTTTCCTCTTGGTCCATTACGTCCCTGATTTCCCTGTTGTGGTTGTCTCGTGACCTGATCCTGGGGCGGATCCCTTGGTGGTAGAGGGGACAATGGTCGCCCTGGTTCCTTTGGCTCTCTGTCTTTGTAAATGACTTCCTTCAGGTGCCCGGCTTTGATGAGTCTCTCGATTTCTTCCTTAAGATGCCTGCATCTCTTCGTGGAATGCCCATAATTGTTGTGAAACATACAAAAGAATTGAGACTTGGGTTGAGTAGGGATCGGCGTGCGATTTTCCGGCCACTTTATATCGTTGGGTACCAAGCGCTCCATAATAGTAAACACCTTAACCCGCGGGTAGGCCAATGGTGTGAAATCCTCGTTCCTTCAATTCCTCATGTCTATCTCTGGCTTTTCCATAGTCGCAGGGCTCGGGGTCAAGAACCAGCGCACTATCCTTCTAGGTTCTCTCCTTATCTCTCTCCTAGAAATATTGCCTTCTGTACCTGCGACCTCCCTACTAAAACGTACCAATGCTCCTCTTCATCTTCGTCCACCTGTATGTACTTATGGAATCTCTCCAAAACCTCATCGTATGTTCACGCCTCCTTCTTTACTAAAGACTCGCGTAAGTCATCTCTCCTCAATCCCTGATGTAAAGCTCCCGCCTTCATCTCATCTGTAGCAGTGGTTACCTCCAAAGTGGCACTGGAAAACCTGTTAACATATTACTTCAACATTTCGTCAGGTCGCTGCACCATAGTAAAAAGCCACTATGCAGTCTTCGCATTCTGCCTCACACTGGAGAATTGCTTTAAAAAAGCAGCTCGCAACACCTGAAAGCTAGTAATTTTTTCTCGCGGTAACTGGTAGAACCAGTTTTGAACAATTCCTCTCAAAGTAGATACAAAGGCTCGACGCGCGACAGCATCCTTATAACTATGTAACATCCTTGCATTTTTGAAGAGCTGTAAATGCTCTACTAGATCCGCCATTCCACGATATTGAAACTCTAATGACTTATACCCTTTAGGCATCGTAGCTCGCATCATATCATCCGAAAAGGGATGCCCGTTATCTTCATCGAACTTCTCTCCTTCCACCCATTTTTGTAATTTTAACATGGCCTCCTGCATCACTCTAAATGCCTTACTCCCTGGCCCAAGTTCATTCTCATCCTTCCCTTCATGGTACCCGCTCCGACTCTTACACGACTTGTCTCGAGATTCACCATTTGTGCCCGAGTTTTGTGTTCCACTCTCACTTGTATGTCTATTATGCTGGCGACCTCTACGCTTGTAAATGCTCCGCTTTATCTTCACCCCTTTCCCCTTATGCTTATGTTTATGAGTATGAGACTCCGTAGACGAGGTAGAATTGGAAGTATCCTCGTATTTTTGCTTACTCCGACCTTTCCTTCCATGAGAAGATATCCTAGACAGAGACCTTCCGCTTTGTTTTGTCTTCTTGGTTATCGATTTTTCTTCCTGATCGTCATTCGGTCCATCGGCCTTCTCTTTTAGGGTACCCAGCTCGCCTGATAGGTATTTGTTCAACTCCTCTTGCCTCTCAGAGGCACGAAATCGATAAGCCCATCTAAAAATCCTTTTTTAACTTGACAGGGCTTATCCTTAAGTAATTCCTTCCATTCCTTCGTTCTTATATGAATCACTATCTGCGCCACAACCTCCGGTGTCTTCGCCTCTAAATCTTCTGTCGGTTCTTTTCCATCACATTGTTTTGGGGAGGGCGGCGGTGTGCCACTCAATTTTAAACTGCTGGTTCCACCTGAGAAGGTGTTTGTCCGTCTTTTATTGGTTCTCCGTCATTGATATCCGCCTTCCCATTCTTCTTCTTTGATTTGTTCGATCCAGAACCATAGTGTAAGGTTCTGGGTAGTATGTCACTATTCTTCATGCTTCTCTTGTGAAATTTCTCACGCCTTTAGCTCAAGGACTCGATGTCCCTCTTTCCCACAGACGACGCCACTTGATAAAACCAAAAAGACTGGTTACCAAGAATAGGGGGTACTAACCTTAAACAAGAGATCAACGACCTAAATAGCTCCCAATTTCCATCACAGCGACCTGATAAGTCTCCAAAAAGCCTCTTGGCGACCTAGCCAATCCTGCAAAATAATACCTTCAGCGGAGTCGATGATCAGACCCGCGAAGGTCCTCTGATGATTAAATTAGATAGTGCGTGGGATGATTCCAAGAGCTCAAACCACAATGAAAAACTTAAACATAAAGAGAGGTATGCACCCCCTTTTATAGAGACAAGAGAAGTATCTCTCCTTCTCTAATCTTTTACCATACGTAGCTTAATTTTTCATTTTATACAATGTGGACATTGTATGGTTTAAGTGTGGGGGGGTTTGTCCTTGGTTAATAATTTAATTCTTTGTATGCTTGCTTGCGGTTGATTTGAGTTATGTGTATTGATATTGACTGGAACCTTGACGAAGTGACGTGTTTAGATGTTTTGGTTAGGATATTTAGATTTCCGTTTGAACAATAGTGTAATTGTGGGGAATGAAGTGTAAATAATCTATGAAGTGTCTTGTCTTCTGTTCTATTCTTGTTTTGTTCCAAAGAGTCGAATACTCTTTACTAGCCCCGTTTTAAGTTAACCTCTATAAGACTTTATGTAATTTTTCATTTTATTTTGGAGACGTTAAAACTCCACGTGCGATATCATAAAATGTTATTAGTTGCACTTAGCAACGTAAGATTGGAGTCAATGAACTCTCACTGTTGATTGATGTAAATTATGCTCGTTTAGTACCTCATCTCTAAAGGTACTCATAATTAAAAAAAAAGAAAAGAAAAAGAAAAGAAAAAAAAAGCACAAGAAGAGAAATCCTTGTACATGTTAAGTTCTTATTATTGTTTTTCTTAGATTTTTTTTGTTAAAGAGGTGTATAGATAACTGGGCTAGTCGGGTGACGACTTGGCGGTTTGAGCAGGGATAGACTTTGGCCGAGGCATCGATGGGTGATGTACATGGAGGTCAACTCGTTACTTTTAGGTGTTCGGAAGCTAGTCTAAATCTCTTATCTCAATGTTATCGTGTCGTCCTTATAGTTGAGTTTTCAGTCGATTTAATGCATTAACTTCTTGAATCATTTGAATGCATTAGTGATTAGGTCATCGGGTAATTGGCTTTATCTTGTCTACGTCTAGAGTAGATTTTGCTTGAGGACAATCAAAAAGCTAAGTTTGGGGGAGTTGATTTGTACATATTTGTATGTGATTTTTATGTGTTTTTGCATCGTATGTTGTGTGCTTTTAGGGTATTTAGATTTATCTTTTATCGTTTTTCTTCCTTTTGATGTTTTTCGTTTCGTTTGGTGTTTAATGTGTTTTTACTTTATTTTATATGAAATAATCTAATTTTGCTTAGTTTTAGTGTTTTAACTCGAGACGAAGAAACGGGACGTGCTGAAGCCCTGCAGGCACCGCAATGCAATGCCCGCGTCGACGCCGAGAGCCACTCATGTCGACCGACGCTAGGCCGATGCAAAGCTACAGTAGCGTCGATCCTATCTCCATCGGTCGACGCACATGTAGACGTAAACTTGCAGTCGCGTCGATTCATTCTCGCGTCGGTCGACGCACTACCGAGTCGACACGACAAACCTGGCACGCGTCGACGCCGACGCTTAGCCTGCGTTGGTCGACGCTCCGGCAGTTTGAGCAGTTATTTCGGGAAAATCTATAGACCGGTGGTTTCTTCATTTCAAGGGTGCTTGAATGAGGGGGAAAAGTTTAGAGATTGCAGATAACCCTCGGTTCTTGCCCCCTTTCGATTCATGCAAGATTAGAGTTTAATAGTTCGTAAATTCGTCATTTTGCATCCGTTCGTCGTTCAAGTCATTCCCCGTCGATGAAGACTCATTCGATGGCTGATTTTTTCTTTATATTATAAGTGTTTCTGAACTTTGTTATTTGCTTTTTGTATTTGGCTTTTGTTATCTTTGAATGTTTATTACCTTTGAATGATTATGTTAATTTAGTTCGTATTCATTTTACTGTTCGATTATGTTCATGCTTTGCATTGAAATTATGCTTTGATCATGATGATTCTTGTAGGTTAAGTTTATCGTTCTAGTGCCTAGGGTCATTTAGAACCATCGGGATTGACAACCCTGATCGTGGAGATGATTCTGGCGCACTAGAACGCTCGGTTTCTTTAACGTTCTAAAGGCTTTCGATTTTATTGCTCGTAGATGTTAGAAATCCCCAAACCAAATTGGATTGCGTGTTTAGTTTAGTTTTTATTTTGTTCTCTATGTGCGTAATATCAAACACCGAAATAGCTTCCGATTAGTCTTCCTTGTGATTCGACTCGAGTCCAACTTACCGCCTACAACAACTCCGTTCTATTGCGGACGAGCTTTGTATTTTTAAAGCAAAAAAACTCGATTCAATGCATGACCTTATTGAGAGACTTAGACTTTTCATCGCTGGAACTATGATGCTTCAATTTATTACATTGTTTAGTGCAAGATCTTGGCTATTCATTTAAAGATATAAAGATAAGATCTAAAAATATTTTTGATTAACTCGCACTTGAAGTGTCATTGTTCCTAGGTATTCTCTGGTTTGATTGTTTAATATGTTGTAATAATTATTTTGATTTATCAGTGGTTTGTTATTTAGATTTTATCGATTTCGTATTTTGTATTACTGCTTCTAAAAAAAAAAAAATATTAAAGTACTATTTTAGATGATGATTGAGCAGAATAGATTACTTATTGATAGAATAATTATTAAGTACTTTATCAAAGTACGTATAAATTCATAATTGCCTGTATTTGTAATCATTTCAGTGCTATTTGTAATGTTAAAGTACTATTTTGCAAAAAAAAACACTATAACAGGGCTATTATAGAATACCAGAATGGAAAAAAAGGCCCTCAATGATTCTAGTGCTGCTCAATCATAATATATTCTATCACTTATTAATTCTAATTGTAAAAAAAGGTCCTCAAAATGTTAAAGTACTATTTTTAGTATTATTTCACTTATTTTAGTATTTGTAATTAATTGTTTTTACAAATCGCGTGTATTACATGAGTGTTACATGTATATTATTTAACAAGATATTCAATATATGAAATTTACGGAAGATCAGTGTTCAATCACAAGTCTAACTCAAAAGAATTGAAGAATCTATGCTACGGCAGTAACATTTTTAATAAGACACTTAATGTAAGAGGTTTTTCAAAATTTAAATTGAACAATATTTTTTTTCATTGTATTAATAATTTTCTTTATGACATTAATATTCTTCTCGTATAAATTTTATATTTTTATGTCTTTTTTCTGAACGCGGGTTTCCGAACTAGTATATAGATATATAGACAGATCTATTATAAATTTTAACATATATTTGTTTATTGTGTTCTTGATGAATCCTTCTACGTTGATGAGTTCCATACAAATATACGAAGAAAAAAAAATTAAATAAAAAAAGTGAAATATATTTAACCTTATTTGGGATGCCAAAAATAATATTCTAATTCAAAAACTCAATTTATCCATGAAACTAATAATAAGAATGTTGAACTAAGATTTAAGAGCAAATAAAAAAATTCAAGATCCAAAGAGATAATTATTACAAATCAATACAGTAAAAAATATAAAAAAATTATATATTATTCACTACTGTCTATATCAACATACTTTTAGAATCATTTTTTAAGTTATCTGATAATTATATGTAACAAAAACCCAAAAACTACTTGATTTAATATCTATGTAAATATACAATCTTAAATAAATTTAAGATGAATTAGATTATTTATTTTAAGAATTTATTCTTTGTTAACGTAGCTATTGGAGTAATTACTGTATATATAACCAATTATTATCTAAAAATACTAAGCACCAAAATTCGTAAATCTCTGAATATCTTTTATTTCCAATTTTTAGAATCAATTATTAGTTAACGTAGTTTTTGGACTAATCTTTTATTGTATACGATTTTTTTATGGTAAATTGAATCATATCATTAATAATAGTATAATACGCTATTGGTTCTGAAAGATAATTATCGAGAAATTAATTAAGAAACAAAATACGCGTCATCTTCACAATTATGTTCGAAAAATATTAATTTCATACAAATGAAGTTTGAATATGGAAAAAATAATTTGATACATTATTTTACGAGATAAACCATTCTTCCTTACCTCTCCTTACATTAAACTCAATTGGTTGTTTCCAATTTTACACAACAGAGTATTTATAAATATTTAGAAATCAGATTCCCTAGTTCATTGTACGTAATATTTATCTTTATCAATTCTAAAACCTATTAAACAATTAAAAGTTAGTGAAAATAGTACAGTGATTCTACGTTAAAAAAAATGAATGATGATCTCAAGCTAAAAATGTACTTTCCTTTTTGTAATTGATTTCATATCATCTATGTAAATATAAAATCCTAAATAAATTTAAGATGAATTCGATTATTTATTTTAAGAAATTATTCTTAGTTAACGTAGATTTTGAAGTAATTATTGTATATGTAATCAATTATTATCCTAAAAATACTAATCACCATAATTCGTAAATCTCTGAATATCTTTTATTTCCATGGATTATGTAAGTACTATATTCATATCGAAAAAATTAGCAATGGATTTCAGGCCTTATATTCATATCCCAAAAATTAATGGGATATATATGGCACTATGTAAGCACGTTTCTTTTTTTTTTTTCTTTTGTTGGAGAAAATGCCAGTATGGACAATATTTTGTAATTAAATAATTTCTATTATACCTTTGAAATGTTTCTTTATTCCAGATATATGAGGCTAAAATCATGGACATTTTTCTTTTCTTTGATTAAGATATAAATTAGAATATTATTTTTTATTTTTTCCTTTTTCTTAAAAATATTTTCAATCTATTTTTTTATCATAAATATTATCTCTTCTCCAACTAATTTTAAATTCTATTTAGTTTATATTCTTTATTCTCTCACCGTCCATATTGCACAAGTTCGTTCAATCATAAAATCCTAGGAAAACAGAGACTTCATCCATATTCTAATTTAAACAACATAACCAATATATTTTTATTTTTACACAAGATCAAATCCAAACTAACAACAAATAAATATTGAGTTTTTGAAGCATTCTTAGAATGACATAAGATCACTTCCGATATGAATAGCTATAAACTACTAATATTTGTTTTTTACTTTGTAAAAAGGGAGATATTTAAGGGACTGAAACTAGAAATTAATATTTGTGTTTCTTTGCTAAAGTTATTTTTTTCTCCTTGATATGGTACATATTTATATTTATTTTAGAAAAATGGGAGAAGTTTAAGGAGAATGTCAATTAGACCGTGTATAGGAGAGAGAGAGGGATGAAGATTGATTTTTGGAAATTATTCTCAATTATAAATTATGTATTCTTGAGATTATAATAGGCTATTTTGATATAATTATACTCTAAATGTAAAATAGGAATCGTAAGGTATATCCATGATATGGCCATGATGCGGGCCCAAGCTTAGACGTTTCGTCATCGTCCGTCCCTTCACCCCTGACATCGTAGATAACTTCTTATTTATGATTTAGAGTAGATTTATGATAACTATACTTAATTATTTGTTTTTTATATAAAATAATGAACTTCACTTGCACATTTTTTTAAAAAATAGCTCAGATTTTGATTGTCTTGCATTACTCCATAAAAACGACACTGCGCAAATCACAAATTAATAATATTTTTTACTAACATCGATGAAATTTATGTTATAGTGATGACAATATATAATATATATTTTCAATAGCGTCTTATTACTAGATTATTCTTTTCAAAAATTCCCCATTTTGCCATTACTTAATTTCTGAAATTAATGAACTTGTTTGATAAACACTTACATTTTTATGTTTTTCTTATATTTGCCCGCGAAAATTGTGGCATTTACACTAGTAATATTAGATAAATCTAAAATAAAAAAAAAATAAGATTTTGATGACAAAATAAGATTTTGTCATTTAAAATGATAACATACGGTGACAATACGCACCTTTAGATGACAAAATCTGGAGCACATAAGTAATGAATTAGTAGTCACCAAATAGTATAATATATGATGACAATGTCCACCAGCATCATCAAAAGCTAACATTTATGCGTGCTGATACGACACTAAAAATCCACGTATGATATATATTGGTATTTATGGTAAGCGACCTCATTTCTCAGAAGGAGCATTTCTTCTAAGAGGTGGGCGAGCTGGTTTTTAGAGTAGCGACCTAAAGAATGAGGATGAGTTCTCATATAGGGTCGCGACCTCTTATGATGTTGTTAGCTTGGCGTTATCTGATAGCTCGTTCATGGGCTTTTGTAAATATTAGGCCCGAATGGGCTAATATGGATGGTATTGTGGGGTCCCGGCGAATTATATTAAAAGAATCACAGGCCCATGCCTATTCTGGTAATTTAAATAAGAGATTCATTATTTATGGGAACTTAGCATACAGGAGAAACCCTAAATCTAAGTCGGTCATGGTATTTATGGAATTATGGTGGGAGAAGGTAACCCTAGCCTGGGGAACACTTCTCTTGTCTATATAAAAGGGGTGCACGCCTCTCTTTGTTTTAAAACACTAGTACAAAAACAGGATTCAAGAACAGAGATTTAAGAACGCCTCAGCAGGCGACGTTCTTAAATGTCAGGCGGTGGCATTTTTGTAATAAAAGTGTCACATACGAGAACGTCTTTTTCAAAGACGTTCTGGTATACTGGATATCCAGTACAAAAACAGGATTCAAGAACAGGGATTTAAGAACGCCTCAGGAGGCGGCGTTCTTAAATGTCAGGCGGTGGCATTTTTGTAATAAAAGTGTCACATACGAGAACGTCTTTTTCAAAGACGTTCTGGTATACTGGATATCCAGAACGTCGTTAAAAAGACGTTCTTGTATGTTAGATATCAAGAACGTCGTTAAAACGACGTTCTCGTATGTTAAATATCGAAAACATCTTTAAAAATGACGTTCTCGTATGTTAAATATCGAAAACGTCTTTAAAAATGACGTTCTGGAAAGTATTATTCAGAACGCCTTTAAAAAGGCCTTCTCGTATGTCATATTATTTCAGTATTAAATTATACCCACAAAATTAATTTTTTTAATTAAAAAAAAAAAACTTATCTTCCTTCCTCTCCCTCCCGATGGTTCAATTCGACGATTTCCTTCCCTCTCCCGATCCACCTTCTTCTTCCCATATTCCACCACCACCACCACACTCCGCCGGCGCCGCACTCAAACCCTAGCCACCACCACTCTGAGCAAGCACGAGCCCAAGGACAACACGTTCTCCTGAGCAGCACTTCGCTAGGGTTTGACGGCTGGCCTCCCTTGCTTGAGCACCATCTCCAGCGCCTCCCACCTCGGAATCCCAGCGGCGACATCACCACCACCACCACCTCCTCCGCGGCCGCAACTGCAGGATTCTCATTCAAATCGCCACGCCGCAGGGGACCCCTTCAGTCTAGATCGCTTCGTGCTTGGATGGATCCATCACCCATATCTGCCGCCGCCGACCACCTAGGAACACCTCTGCCAGTATACTCCGGAGGCATCGGATATGCCTCCGGGTACGGTGAGTTCTCAGGGTTTCAACTACACACTACTGCAGAAAGGACTTTCTAAGGCGGTTCATCCACGCCAAACCCTAGGTTAATTGTGAATTTGTGATCATGAATTGACGAATTGAGCTCAGTTGAATGGAGGAAATTGAGTTCTTGGGGTTGGGAGTAATGGGAAAAGCCATGTCGATGAACTTGCTTCGGCATTTATTTAAGCTCACTGTTTGGAATCGCACTCTATCGCGGGTAAAACTTTTTTTTGTTGTTGCCTTCTTTTGAAGGATAATAAATAAAGTTGATATACATAAAGGGTTGTGTAAAAATCGTGAATCTTTGATGATTGGATGCTTTTTACTGTCATTACCTGGAGAGTTAATTGATTATGTGTTTCTATTTAGTTTTCTAATTAATTTTGAAATGATATTATTGTCTGTTTAATTAATTTGAAATTAATTTGGGGGTCTCTGGAGAATGTGTTGTGTGTGGATCTGTATTATAAAATTTGGGTAATTTTGAGCACCCCAATTTAGAAACAAACATGACTATATGTTTCAGTGTGATGAGTTGGTGGAGCATGGAGCTACTAAAGGAGAAAATCCACCAGCGGTAATTAATAAATGCAAGTACACTATTGCAATGTTGTTCGATCCTGCTGCAGCTCTATCGGTTAGTCGATTATAATCCTTCAGTTGGTTTTAATTACTATTTTTAATTATTACTGGACTTATCCAGGTTAAGAATTCTGGCCAAGTAGGTGGTTTTCGAAGAAGATGGTGTTCTCGAACAAATCGGGTCTGGAAAAGGCTACATTGACATGTCTACTGTCGATGCTAAGACTTCTTCAAAGATCAATGAGGTTGATTTTCCTGGGAAACAAGTTATAGATAATATAGTGGTTGCTCATGAGTGCTTGCATTTCTTTTTGAAATTTTTTAGAAAAAATTAAGAATGTTTCATGACCATTAAGATGTATATGTAAAAGTCTATCATATGGTGGAGTGGTCTTTTCTTGATGTTGTTCTTTGCCCAAATATTTATCGAGTTTTGATTTGAGTGAGCTCTACTTCTTTCTCCTTCAATCTTAATGGTCAGTCTAAGGTCTTTGTTTGAATGAATGGATTTTCAGGACGGGAAAACTGAGTCTGACATTGAGTTGTATTCTGAGTCTTCAAAGAGAAAATTAGAAGCAGACGAGTGCAAAGACAAATGCGATGACGAAGACAATTACGAAGACGGAGACGATTACGGAGACGAAGAGGAATGCAAGACGATTACGAAGACGAGTGCGAAGACGTATGCGATGACAAAGACGAATACGATGAAGAAGACGATAACGATTATGCTCTAGATGATTCCAAGAGGAAAGCAACTTCTGACGATGATGAACTTTCTGAACATGATTCTGATGGGTATATGTGCATCTTTTATATTTTTTCCTTGTTCATTTTTTTCTTTAAGAAAAAGTCAGGTTATTTAAAGATTTGAATAAATGAATAAATTTTCAGGACTTGATAAGTCCTCTGGTCCCTGGCCGTAGAAAGTATACGGAATCTGATAGAAGGGGAGTAGAAGCATGGCTTAATTATGCGTTATCTGCTCCAGGTGCCAAGAGTAGAGCAACCTATGCTGACAGTACTCTATGTTATGATGGTGATGTATGTACATCTTCTTTATCTTATTATTATTATTATTATTTGGTGTGATATGGAACAAACTAATCATCTGGATTAATAATTAAGATTAATTTAATTGGGCACTAGAGTTTATATAAAGTCTTTTCTTCAGATTGGGTACTATACTCCCATAAACCTTGGGAACGGCAAGACTTTAAACCTGATTATCAATCCTCCTAAGAACTATGAAAAGCAGAAGCTTGTTTCTGATACTGAGATTCTGCAGGTATGAAATCATTGAAGAAAAGCTAAAAATCTCAAACTACTTATCCTGGACATTCTGTTCTTGCTTAGTGGGTACTTTTTTTTTCCTCTAACCTTTTAAAGTCTTTCTAGTCTCATCAATTTTATAGAATTCAATTTAACTTGTGTTTCTGGGTACATTCTGCTATTAAAATCAAAGTATTAGTGAAGAAAATCTTGTTTTGTACTKTTAGTCACTGTTCTATATAATCTAGGTGTTGTCATCGAGACAAACCCGGAGCCTAGACTTCACTGATTTGTTTACATTATCTTCTGACCAATAACTATATGCATTCATTGAAATTTTGAAAGCCTTGGCAATAAGTAACATTTCTTACATATTGGTATAATTAACGTGCTGATGAATTGACCTTGTGACCCGTCGATTGTTCGTGATTTTCTGTTATAGCTTTTTATGCTTTATGCTTACTGTTGGTATAAATTTTTATTTTGTTCTGTTGTTTATAGAGAGGAGATTGAAAAGCGGAGAGCTCACGAAAGGTTCAAGCAGCTTCAAGAACAGGGGAAGACCGATCATGAGGTTTTTCGATGCTATTTCTTGTAGTTTGCTCATTCATATCATATTTTATTCGGCTTCTTGATAAGAGGTGGAGAGTCGCATTATGAAAAAAAACACCAGAGTTGTTAATTTTCCTTCCTTTCAATAATGTTTCTCTGAGAAAAAATGGATGATTTTAGTAGTTATGATTTCTTTGTTTGCTAGCTTCTTCCGATGCATTCAGGGCTATGTTTGATGGTGGTTACCGGGTGAGCATACATTGCTATCATGCTATAGCTTATAGTCTGTTATACAATGATGAATGTGCATATGTTTAATGTATGTTCTCTGTCGGWGTTATGCTTTGTTTTCAGCCTTCTACTTGATAACATACACCATAGGATATGTTGAAATCATGGAACATTTATTATAATTACATTTGTGAAATGTGATGTTTCAATCTCCAGTTTTTGTTGTTGGATGGAAATTAATATTTTTTTTAGCGGTTGTTTATAATAGATTCATTAATTTACCTTTAAATTGCCCTGTATGGCCAAACAAGATGTTCTTTAAAATTTGATAACAAGCCCYATTGTTTAATTGCTTCTTGTTAATTTTCTAAAAAAATTGCTCGAATCGGATGCAGGAGAGAGATGCTAAAGACATAGTGATTCTTTGCAATCAACATGCTAAGTTGTACGCATGAAGCATTTATATCTTCTTCATGTCGAGATTTGTTAATTTATCCTAGATGATCTTTAAAAAAAAAAAAAAGACAAGCAAAAGAAAGGGGGTTGGGGGCGGGCAAATTCTGATTTGCTTTTTCCATCTTAAAATTATTGGGCCTTTGGGCATTGCTCATTATCAATACAATCTGTTATATTTTGACTTATCTAAGTTGATAGATGTATTGAACAAATGTTTTTGATAATTTGGAAGGTTTCTGCCTTCTTTCTGAATGAAACAACACTGAGATAATATTGGTATAAGATCTAAATCTCCACTTTGTTTGTTTTGTTTTTCATGAAGGTGAGGAACCTTGGCAAGCCGGTAAATCTTGCCGGACAATACTACAAAGATGGAGCTGACGAGGTATGCCTTGCTTTTCATCAATGTCAAATTTGACTCAAGTTTGATACCATTTTACAGACAAATTCTCTCTAAAACACACAAAGATAGAAAAAGAAGAATATGAACCAAGATACATACTAAAATACTATTTTATGAAATGAATACTGAAATTTCCTCTTTCGCACTTTACAGGTTAGCTTTTTGAATATTACTGGCTTTCGAGACTTCCCTCTTGGTGATTTGCCAATGCTGCAGGTTTGTTTTCCTAAATTTTAACAATAAACTTAATTTAGCCTCCATATACTGTTATTGGCATTTATGAGTAGAATAATACGACAAAGAACAGTATATTTCGAGGCATTTAGTTTTCTTAGTCTATGTTCTATCATATGCTAATTAGTTACTTTTATTTTTTGCAATGCATTGTTTAACTTGATATATAAAAGGATAGTTGCTATAGGATTTAACATTGGGAGAGTTGAAAACATTTACAGTTTCCCCTATCTGTCTTCTAGGTACTGAGGTTTGCATCAGAGAATATTTTTGTTCCATTGACAGTTGGAGGGGTATTCGAGATTTTACTTCAAAAGTGCTTTTTGTTTGTGATTTTTAATTTATGGATCAGGATTTGGATAAGGACATACACTGCCCTATATGCATGCAGATCATAAAGGACGCGTTTCTGACGACATGCGGGCATAGTTTCTGCTACACGTGTATCGCGACTCATCTTAAGAACAAGAGCAATTGCCCTTGCTGCTCCCATTTCCTCACCACCAATCATCTCTACCCTAATTTTCTCCTCGACAAGGTTTGTTTGTCTTGTCTACTCATTTTGCTGAATGGAAGTGGTTTTGGCTACCATATTCATGATTCGGTCAATTTTTTTATTTGATTTTTACTTCTTTTTTATTTTAGGATAATTTGATGAATTAGGAGGCTCCATTGGTGTAATTGGTTTGAGTACCAAATTCATGATTCACTTGTTTTAAGCTCAATTTTATTATTAATTTTTCAAAACTTTTTTTTTAATAAAAAAGTAACTTTCTACATATTGTAAATAAGTGTTGAAGCTATCGATACTTTCACAGTATTTGTGTTTATTTATGTTATTGGTCTTGTGTCTTGATTATTGAGCTAGTGAAATATTATTACCCACAATTTTGGACTTCAAATTTTCTGATTTTCCCAATTACCATATAGAAATAAATTTCTGAATTCAATTCAGCTTGGCAACTTCGGAGTTAAGTGTTAAGTCATAGTTTTCTAGATTCTAGTGTGTTTATGTTTAGTTTTATTTTTTCTCTCACCCCTTGATTACTTCATGTGTGTTTATGTGAGATTAGTTACTATTGCGTTGTTCTTATGGTATGTAGTGTTTCTCAGTCGGTGTAAATTGAGCTAATGGTGCCGTATGTTTCCATTTATAGTTATTGACGAAGACCTCTGCTCGTCAAATAGCTAAAATTGCTACTCCTTTGGAGCAATTTCGTCGGGCATTTGAAAAGGTCAATTATTTGTCGATTTCTTACAGGAACCTTGATGAATGAATGATTTCAGTCAACAACTCTTTTGATAAAAGCTCTCATTATTTGAAGTATTCTTGGCTTAAGACTTTTATATACATCTAAATCATGCATATTTACTTCTGTAAGATTTTGATTAATTTAGTTGCTCAAAAGTGCTTTTTGTTTGTGATTTTTAATTTATGGCATGCAGGTATTCCCAACTGATCCAGAGAGTTTTTCCTGAGACACGTAATTATTTCGTTAGAGTGCTGACAAAGCCAGTCCAAGCAGGATGAAAGATGATAGGGTGTGATTTAGCAGCAGTTTTGATGCTATCTTTGAGTAAGTAGTGACGCGAGAGAATGTACAGAAATTGTTTACTTTTCTTCGTATAGTTGAACAAAGGTGAGCCAAATTGTTATATATTCCCACCCCCCTTCTTAGTATAAACTCATTTATTATTGTGATTAATGACATGTGTTGTTTGATCTTGGGATTATATAAATGAAATATGTTTTGTGAATTAAATAGGTAATAAAATTGTAATATATGAGCAGGTGCCTGCTTTCATTTAATTTTTTTAAAAAAATTTTTTTCTACTTTCTAGAACGGTTATTCAAAAACCCGTTCTGGAAAGTAAACTTTTCAGAATGCCTGTTTCAGAGACGTTCTGGAAAGTATACTTTCCAGAACGCCTGTTTTGGGAGACGTTCTCGAAAATACATTTTTCAGAACGTCTGTTTTTGTTGACGTTCTCGAAAGTATACTTTCTAGAACGTCCCTTTTTCAGACGTTCTCAAAAATACATTTTCCAGAACGTCTGTTATTTCAGCCGTTCTGGAAAATATACTTTCCAGAACGTCCATTTTCCAAGAGTTCTCGAAAGTACATTTTCCAGAACGCCTTAAAAATGGACGTTCTGGAAAGTATATTTTCCAGAACGTCTTAAAAAAGGACGTTCTGGAAAGTACTTTCTAGAGCTGCAAAAATGACTTTCTAGAACGGCTGAAATTTTTTTAAGAACGTCTCTGAAAAACCGTTCTTGAAAGTCTGACAATCAAGAACGCCCTGCTGAGGCATTCTTGATTGTCAGACTTTCAAGAACAGCTCCATACAGAATGCCTCAGCAGGGCGTTCTTAATCTGCAGAAACAGGCGTTCTTAAAAGCTGTTTCTGCACTAGTGAAAGTTGATTTTATCCTTCATTTGAGCTCTCGAAATATCTCTCGCACTCACTAACTTAAGCATCAGAGGACCTTCGCCAGGGCCGTCCACCGCCTTGGCTGAGGGTGTTGTTTTGCTGGATCGGTTAGGTCGCCAGGAGGCTTTTTGGAGATCAACCAGGTCGCTGTGACGTAATTGGAAGCTATTTAAGTCGCTGATCTCAAATTTGAGGTTAGTACCCCCTATTCTTGGTAACCAATCTTTTTGGTTTTATCAAGTGGTGCCGTCTGTGGGAATACAAGGGACGTCGAGTCCTTGGGAGAAAGATGTGAGAATTATATAATTTCACATGACAACAGATAAGTTTTCGCTGATATAATAATTACGTGTGTTGTTTTATATATTTGCGCTGAAGGGGTTACAATAAATTGTGAGATGGTAATACAGGAGTAATGGAATTAAATTAACAACAATTTCTAAATTTGAGGTCATTAAAATCCTACAGGGATAATGAAAAGCGGGCCGCAGGGAACGAAAATAAATTAGAAATGGTTACTCCACCTGGGGTCATGGCTGAAATTATTGATAGATGGTTATTTGCGTGTTATCTTGAAAATTTTTTATGCAAACACATGTGCATAGTGGACAAAACATCATGGATTTATAATAATACGTGAGACGTGTTTCTTGTGAAATCTTATTTGATAAAATTAATTTGTTATTTTTGGTTGGAAAGATATTGATATTTAATTTGAGGATGTTATATGGAGGGGTGGGATACATCAAGTAGACCAAGGTATAGAGTAGGTGCTTGGGTATGTTTATATTAAGATAAAGGTGAGTGTACTACCCCAGAATATGGGGAGACGAAAACATTATGATTAGAATATTGCGATTTTGCGACCTAGGCTTTTTCTATTCATATGCCTACTCTTGTGTTAAACTTAGGCTGCTAATTTTATGACTTTGTATTATATGTGTGCACGCGTGGAAAAACATGATTGGGAAGTGAATTTATTGGAGTCTTCTTACCAGGTTCTTAGCTAAAGTTTTGTTTTGGATTTCATGTGTTTTGATTATAAAAGCAAAATTCACTCTGGTTAAAAAATCGATGGGGCAAATTAATTACGATGGGTTGTTATATATGTTTATAATATCGCATACATGTGATTTATGGAACTTCTTAATTGATCTCGTCTGATAATTTGGTATGGCATAAATTAATGATTTCGAATATTTGCCAAAAAAGTGCGTTAATTAGATATGTGAAGTGTTTGCTTATCATAATATTAGTAGTGCTTTTCATATGTTATTAATGGTTATAAATTGATACTTATCGCTGAAGCTATAAGAATCCGTTAAGGTCTCCGCGACCTAGGTAAGGTCTCTATGACCCCGTTAAGGTCTCTACGACCTCATTCAGGTCTCCACAACCTCGACAAGGTCTCCGCGACCCAGTTCAGGTCTCTGCGACCTAGTTCAGGTCTCCGCGACCCAGTTCAGGTCTCCTCGACCCCGCTCAAGTCTCCGTGACCAGGTTCAGGTCTCCGCGACCCAGTTCAGGTCTCCGCGACCCCGTTCGGGTCTCCGCGACCTAGTTCATATCTCTGCAACCCTATTCAGGTCTCTACGACCCTGCTCAGGTCTCCACGACCCAGTTCAGGTCTCTGCAACCCCTCTTAAGTCTCCGCAACCCAGTTCAGGTCTCCGCGACCTCGCTAAGGTCTCTACGACCTCGTTAAGGTCTCCGCGACACCTCTAAGGTCTCCGCGACCTCGCTAAGGTCTCTACGACCCCTTTAAGGTCTCCGTGATTCCTCTAAGGTCTCAACGACCTCGTTAAGGTCTCTGTGATCTCGCTAAGGTCTCTAGGACCCCGTTAAAGTCTCTGTGATCCCTCTAAGGTCTCTACGATCTCGTTAAGGTCTCCGTGATCCCGCTATGGTCTCTACGACTTTGTTAAGGTCTCTGTGACTTCGCTAAGGTCTCCGCGGCCCTATTAAGGTTCATATGACTTCGTTAAGGCCTCTGCGATCGCAGTAAGGTCTTTGCGACCTCGTTACGGTCTCTATGACCTAATTATGGGTTCAACAATCTCACGCGACCTCATCGCAACTACAAAACCTATGTTTTGATATGGTTTTATATGGGGCAGATGTTTAATTACCCTTCAGGGCGGGTTGTTTGTGCTTTTAACCCTTAGGGGCAGATGTTTCATTACCCCTTTGGGGTGGGCTGTTTGTGTTTTACCCTCCAGGGCGGATACTGTTTCATTACCTTTCGGGGCAGGCTGTTCTGTGTTTAACCCTCCGGGGTGGGTTTTTCTATGTTTTAACCTCTGGGGTGGATGTTGATTTTATTACTCTCGATGCGGATGTTTCATTACTCTCGGGGCGGACTGTTTGTTTTTTACCCTCCGGGGCGGGCTGTTTGTATTTAACCCTCCGAGGCGGATGTTTCATTACCCTTCGGGGTGGGCTGTTTGTGTTTTTAACCCTCCGGGGCGGGTTGTTTGTGTTTTACCCTCCGGGGCGGATATTATTTCATTACCCTTCGAGGCGGGCTGTTTTGTATTTAACCCTCCGGGGTGGGCTGTTTTGTGCTTTACCCTTCCGTGCGGATAATGGTTTTACGTACCCTTCCGTGCGGATAATGGTTTTACGTTGTACCCTTCGGGGCGGATAGATTTTTGCAATATTTAATAAAGCTTAGTGAACATCTTATATATTTTCATGGTTTTTTACGAATGGCTGGGTGATGTGACTTTAAGTATGTTTGATTTACATATTTGAGGTTGCTTCCGGGAAGGATATGTTTGACTTGCATATACTTCTTGAATTATTGTGTGGATTATTATGTTTTTTGCGTTCAATTATGCGGGGCTAACACATTTGACCTATATGTGAGAGTTCGTTTCGACTCCTTTTAATTTTTTTGGTTCATAGTTTGATGGTTTTTGGTATATCGAACTCACGGTCTTTACTTATGGGGGTTTGAAGTATGGTTGTGATTTACTTGAAATTTTGTACGATCATGGTTATGAATGTCTATAATTCAAATGTTCTATGCGACCTATATTACTTTCTAGTTTCACTTATGATGATTTGAGTTGCAGGTTTATATATATAAGAAGCATAAGGACAAAATTGTTCATAAAATTATGCGACATTGTTCATAAGTTATGCGAACAGATTACAGGTTTTTCAATTACAATGGGCTATCAGGTCCATGTTTGGCCCGGTTGTAGGTACAAAATCTTCTAGAGGCGCATCCAGCTCAACAACCAATTTGGCGGATAGCACGGCTCGGCCTTGACATGACAACCACCATTGGGAATCTTTTGGCTTCTTCATGTCGCTCTACCAGGAGCTGAACAGGGGAAGCATGTCGATGATAAGCTGGCACGTTGGGGGTCATATGTGACGTTCATGGCCGCGAGCTGGTCCTTGATTATCCCAGTAAGCCGTGTGGACCCATTCCCTACTGCCCACAGCCATCTTGCCAAAGAACAAAGTTGATTTTCTGAAGGCCTTCAACAGCTCCTCCCGGTAGGCGTCAACAAACTTCTGGCCTACCTCTCTCATTAAGAAGGTTCGTCGACCTTCAGCAATAACTTGTTCTCGGGCTACCTGGTTCTGGCCTCTTTAGGCCCGCATAATCTCCTCGAGCTTCTGAATCTGCTCTTTGAGCTCATTGGTTACGCGAGCTGTCTCATCCTTCAGGCTATTTACTTGGCTCTTCAGAATGTCGTTTTCCTCCTCACTAGCATTCAGCTATTTGCGGGCCTGGTCTAACTCCCCTTGCGTTAAAGAGAGCTGTTGGGTTTGTTCCTCGGCTTGCGTAGTCAGCTCATCACATGTCTTTTGCAGGTCATCATCTGCAAAGCGGGTTAGCAATCAAATTCTGCTCCTTTCTCAACCACGGTTCCACGTACGATGCCGTCGAGGCTCCGCCGTTCACTTTATTCCCCGAATCGGTGGTGCTGTCTCCTCACTACGGCGAGAAGCTGCCGAGCCTCCTCTCTCTCGAGCCCGGTTCCCGGATACATCGCCGATCCGACAAGGTGAGAGCGCAGGAGAAGCAGCGGTGGCTGAGGCAGAGGGTGAGCGAGAGGGCGCGGGTGCCGGAGGAACCCCGCGACGGAGAAGGGTTGGGATTTGAGGAGGCTTAACCGGCAGCAGGTGCTGCCAGGTGTTTGTGAACTCGCCGGCGGCGTAGAAATGGCTCTACGCCGGCCCTGGGGAGATTTAGATTGAGATTTCTCATAACCCAGGAAATAGCCGCCGTACGGGAGGTTCTGCTGGTGGACCGGCGAGCTGATTTCATGATGATGGTGGAGGTGGTGCAGGGAGTCTGAACCGGAGCCATCTTCATCGTTTGATTCGTCGGAGTGGAAGTGGAGATGCGAACCGGAGTCGGAGTCGGATTCGAGGTGGTGCTGGATTTTCTCCGGCTGCGAACCGGGTGGATTAGGGTCTCCTTTTCTCTGACTCGGGAGGTTGAGAACAGGGGACGGCGGGCCGTGGCTAGAACTGTCGGGATCTTGATTGAAAAAGAGGTCTAATGAAAGGCCAACGGACTTGAGGGAGTGGAGATAAGCCACGTGGGCTTCGGCGAAGGCGAAACGCTGGTATGGCTTCGTCGAGAAAAGAGCAGCGCTCGCCGCATAAAGCCACTGCCGGCGAATCATCGAGCTTCGAACTGGCGCAGCCCATCACAACTTAATGAAATTCAGTTGGCAAAACTACATAAAAATCAAAACTTGGGGTAAAATGAATGATTTTTGGGTTAAAGCAAATATCGGGCTTTTCGAAAAGTCGGACAGCGGGACCCAGTTCAGGTCTCCGCGACCCCGTTCGGGTCTCCGCGACCTAGTTCATATCTCTGCAAACCCTATTCAGGTCTCTACGACCCTGCTCAGGTCTCCACGACCCAGTTCAGGTCTCTGCAACCCCTCTTAAGTCTCCGCAACCCAGTTCAGGTCTCTCCGCGACCTCGCTAAGGTCTCTACGACCTCGTTAAGGTCTCCGCGACACCTCTAAGGTCTCCGCGACCTCGCTAAGGTCTCTACGACCCCTTTAAGGTCTCCGTGATTCCTCTAAGGTCTCAACGACCTCGTTAAGGTCTCTGTGATCTCGCTAAGGTCTCTAGGACCCCGTTAAAGTCTCTGTGATCCCTCTAAGGTCTCTACGATCTCGTTAAGGTCTCCGTGATCCCGCTATGGTCTCTACGACTTTGTTAAGGTCTCTGTGACTTCGCTAAGGTCTCCGCGGCCCTATTAAGGTTCATATGACTTCGTTAAGGCCTCTGCGATCGCAGTAAGGTCTTTGCGACCTCGTTACGGTCTCTATGACCTAATTATGGGTTCAACAATCTCACGCGACCTCATCGCAACTACAAAACCTATGTTTTGATATGGTTTTATATGGGGCAGATGTTTAATTACCCTTCAGGGCGGGTTGTTTGTGCTTTTAACCCTTAGGGGCAGATGTTTCATTACCCCTTTGGGGTGGGCTGTTTGTGTTTTACCCTCCAGGGCGGATACTGTTTCATTACCTTTCGGGGCAGGCTGTTCTGTGTTTAACCCTCCGGGGTGGTTTTTTCTATGTTTTAACCTCTGGGGTGGATGTTGATTTTATTACTCTCGATGCGGATGTTTCATTACTCTCGGGGCGGACTGTTTGTTTTTTACCCTCCGGGGCGGGCTGTTTGTTATTTAACCCTCCGAGGCGGATGTTTCATTACCCTTCGGGGTGGGCTGTTTGTGTTTTTAACCCTCCGGGGCGGGTTGTTTGTGTTTTACCCTCCGGGGCGGATATTATTTCATTACCCTTCGAGGCGGGCTGTTTTGTGTTTAACCCTCCGGGGCGGGCTGTTTTATGTTTAACCCTCCGGGGCAGGATGTTGTTTCATTACCCTTCGGGGCGGGCTGTTTTGTGCTTTACCCTTCGGGGCGGATAAAGGTTTTACGTCGTACCCTTTGGGGCGGATAGATTTTTGCAATATTTAATAAAGGTTGGTGAACATCTCATATATTTTCATGGTTTTTTACGAATGGCTGGGTGATGTGACTTTAAGTATGTTTGATTTACATATTTGAGGTTGCTTCCGGGAAGGATATGTTTGACTTGCATATACTTCTTGAATTATTGTGTGGATTATTATGTTTTTTGCGTTCAATTATGCGGGCTAACACATTTGACCTATATGTGAGAGTTCGTTTCGACTCCTTTTAATTTTTTTGGTTCATAGTTTGATGGTTTTTGGTATATCGAACTCACGGTCTTACTTATGGGGGTTTGAAGTATGGTTGTGATTTACTTGAAATTTTGTACGATCATGGTTATGAATGTCTATAATTCAAATGTTCTATGCGACCTATATTACTTTCTAGTTTCACTTATGATGATTTGAGTTGCAGGTTTATATATATAAGAAGCATAAGGACAAAATTGTTCATAAAATTATGCGACATTGTTCATAAGTTATGCGAACAGATTACAGGTTTTTCAATTACAATGGGCTATCAGGTCATGTTTGGCCCGGTTGTAGGTACAAAATCTTCTAGAGGCGCATCCAGCTCAACAACCAATTTGGCGGATAGCACGGCTCGGCCTTGACATGACAACCACCATTGGGAATCTTTTGGCTTCTTCATGTCGCTCTACCAGGAGCTGAACAGGGGAAGCATGTCGATGATAGCTGGCACGTTGGGGGTCATATGTGACGTTCATGGCCGCGAGCTGGTCCTTGATTATCCCAGTAGCCGTGTGGACCCATTCCCTACTGCCCACAGCCATCTTGCCAAAGAACAAAGTTGATTTTCTGAAGGCCTTCAACAGCTCCTCCCGGTAGGCGTCAACAAACTTCTGGCCTACCTCTCTCATTAAGAAGGTTCGTCGACCTTCAGCAATAACTTGTTCTCGGGCTACCTGGTTCTGGCCTCTTTAGCCCGCATAATCTCCTCGAGCTTCTGAATCTGCTCTTTGAGCTCATTGGTTACGCGAGCTGTCTCATCCTTCAGGCTATTTACTTGGCTCTTCAGAATGTCGTTTTCCTCCTCACTAGCATTCAGCTATTTGCGGGCCTGGTCTAACTCCCCTTGCGTTAAAGAGAGCTGTTGGGTTTGTTCCTCGGCTTGCGTAGTCAGCTCATCACATGTCTTTTGCAGGTCATCATCTGCAAAGCGGGTTAGCAATCAAATTCTGCTCCTTTCTCAACCACGGTTCCACGTACGATGCCGTCGAGGCTCCGCCGTTCACTTTATTCCCCGAATCGGTGGTGCTGTCTCCTCACTACGGCGAGAAGCTGCCGAGCCTCCTCTCTCTCGAGCCCGGTTCCCGGATACATCGCCGATCCGACAAGGTGAGAGCGCAGGAGAAGCAGCGGTGGCTGAGGCAGAGGGTGAGCGAGAGGGCGCGGGTGCCGGAGGAACCCCGCGACGGAGAAGGGTTGGGATTTGAGGAGGCTTAACCGGCAGCAGGTGCTGCAGGTGTTTGTGAACTCGCCGGCGGCGTAGAAATGGCTCTACGCCGGCCCTGGGGAGATTTAGATTGAGATTCTCATAACCCAGGAAATAGCCGCCGTACGGGAGGTTCTGCTGGTGGACCGGCGAGCTGATTTCATGATGATGGTGGAGGTGGTGCAGGGAGTCTGAACCGGAGCCATCTTCATCGTTTGATTCGTCGGAGTGGAAGTGGAGATGCGAACCGGAGTCGGAGTCGGATTCGAGGTGGTGCTGGATTTTCTCCGGCTGCGAACCGGGTGGATTAGGGTCTCCTTTTCTCTGACTCGGGAGGTTGAGAACAGGGGACGGCGGGCCGTGGCTAGAACTGTCGGGATCTTGATTGAAAAAGAGGTCTAATGAAAGGCCAACGGACTTGAGGGAGTGGAGATAAGCCACGTGGGCTTCGGCGAAGGCGAAACGCTGGTATGGCTTCGTCGAGAAAAGAGCAGCGCTCGCCGCATAAAGCCACTGCCGGCGAATCATCGAGCTTCGAACTGGCGCAGCCCATCACAACTTAATGAAATTCAGTTGGCAAAACTACATAAAAATCAAAACTTGGGGTAAAATGAATGATTTTTGGGTTAAAGCAAATATCGGGCTTTTCGAAAAGTCGGACAGCGGGACTGGATTGGTAGGCAGCAGAGATGGTTCGGGTTTCGTTTGGGGTTGTCCACTGTTGTGCGGCTGTGGTGGTGGTTCCGACAGCGTTGTACGGCTGTGTTAGTGGTTCCGACAGTCGTGTCGGTAAATTCAATAATGAATTATATATAATAATGCACTCGAATAATTAGGGGATGGGGTCGGACGGATTTTTTTTTAAAAAAAACATTCATATCCAATCACTTTTCCAAATAAATTACTTTCATGTCCAATCACATTTTCACTCAAACAATTTATTTCACCGGCAAAAAAAAATTTCATAATTTTTAACGAAACGAAATGAGATGAGATGGTTTCCAAGCGCCACCTGAGTATCTCCTTTTCATTCTGCGCGAAACCCAATGGAGTCTCTCCAGAAAAACCTCCGACGATGCCAGAATCGACTCTTCAAGTCAAAACTACGTCACCGAATTCCATCCCGCCTCTCCAGACTCCAAGATCAAACCAATCGCCCCGATCCCCAACAAAGACTGGTGCGCCAATAAGAAACTCAAAAACCTCCCCAACCTGCCGCCGCTTTCCCAATCGAACGGCGCGTTTCAGCATCTCTGCAATTCGTGCTGGATCCTGGATCCAATCCCGAGGCCGCCGACGATTCCATGGGTTACGGCCTCAATCTCCACCAGCCGTCAGAAAATGGGAGCGGTGGCGTTCATACCCGCGACCGCGGTGAAACATTATCCAGTTTCGAGTTGAGGAGACTGAGGGAGGATCTGGAGAACCTTTCGAAAGGCACCATGAAGGAGGATTTTGATGAGGTGCCGGTGGAGGGGTTTGGCGCCTAGTTACTCTCGGGTTATGGCTGGAAACAGGGTAGAGGCATCGGCCGCAATGCCAAGGAGGATGTGAATGTATCCGAGGTCACAAGGAAGGTTGGTAGAGGATGGTTAGGGTTTACCGATGAATTGCCAGATAATCGGAATGCCGGTGAGGATAACGGCGGACAGAAAGAGAAAGGAACTTTTGGTTTAGGGAAAGAGGTGAGGATAGTGAATGGGAGAGATATTTTGGTCTTAAGGCTGTCGGGGAGCAATGAAAAGGTTAAAGTTTGAAGTATGGACGTAGCGTATGTGGGTTCTGTGGATGAGGAGCAGTGTTTGAGAAAATTGAAGGAATTGAAAGTTAAAGAATCGAAAGCTGTTGGTAAAGAACAATGTTTTAAAAAACGAAAGGCGGAAACGAGGCGTTTTGCTCGAATGAGGCGAGGCGTACGCCTCAAAACTTTTTTTGAAAAATTAAAATTAAAAACCAGAAATAATAAAATTACGCAAAGTTCAACAATACATATTAATTATCCCAATAGTTCAACAAAAACAAGAATAAAAGGATAAAAGTCGATCATAATAAGTAGCAACAACTAACAACAATAGAAGTCCAAATTAAGTAGAAAAACAAATTATCAATCATTTTAATATTGTAATAGAGAATCATTCGTGTCAAATGGTTTAAACAACTCGTCATGTCCTTCGTTTTCCTCTTCCTCCTCACTCAAAGGATCATCATTAGAGTCGTCGGCATATCTTAGCGCTCTATCATCTTTTCTATTATTTTTTTTATTACCCGTGTTTCTTTGCCCAGACATTTTCAAGACAGTGGCGGTCTCCTATTGAAACAAAACCAGATGGACATTAAACACAATTATGAAATAACATCAAGTTTGTGACRATTTAAACTTAAATCAAATATGTATTTAATAATATATATTTAAACATAATTTATAAGCATTTAAACTTAATCAAATATGTATTTAATAATATATGTTTAAACATAATTTATAAACATTTAAACTTGATCAAATATGCTTTATACATAATCTGCACTTAAGGGATAAACAAAATATAGCAAAAAGGGATAAAAAAAAATAGTTACAACCCACGACAATTAATAACAAAATATAACAAAATGAGATAAAAAAAATATCGAGTAGAAATATTTCGTGGAAAAGAGGTTGTGGAGAAAGAAGGGAGTGTATGGGAGTTTTTTACGGCAGGCACAAGGGTGTGTATGGGAGTTTTGTGGAGAGGGATTCAGAGAACGAGACAGGTATTGTTCGGGATGCGGATGCGCATGAGTTGTTCAGTGTGAAGCTCGACCAGATAGCTGAGTACATTGGCGATCCGAGCGAGATTAGTTACTGAGTAACTTTCCTGTTTGTGCACGGGTGGTGTAGGTGGACTTTTAGGTATGCTGAATCTCAGATTTCGTGTCATGTATTTTTATGTTCTTTTGCTTGAAATTGCAATTTAATGTGTGATACTACGGTGAAGTTGCTTTGTCATGTGGTTTCATGTGTTGGTTATATTTTATATATTTTCTGTTGAGAAATATTTCATTTCACTACTGGATAAAGGCTGGCAAAGTTAAAATAACACAGACTTAAAATAACTTGAGAAAAAAAGCGGGCGAGTCGCCAGGCTGAAGAGGAAGAACAAGGGGAAAACCACCTTCTGTACCCGCCGCCTCCGGCTCTTTACCCGTGCTCTCCGCCGCTCTCTACTCCTACTCCTTGCTGGTCTGAAATCTCAAATCGCAAGGTATTTACTTCCCAAATTACATCAATTTCAAAACCCTAGCTCCCAAATTTATTTTCAATATATACCTTTTCTATTGTCGAGTTCAGTATGTTTTTGATTTTATGATGGTTGAAGGTGGATAAAAGTACCAGATCAAAGGGTGTGCAGGCCAGGGTGGATTTGCTCAGGTGTTTAAAGCTTTTGTGAACAGCAATCCTGATGAGGTCGATTTAGTTTGTTTTTTTGTGAAATAATATTTTCCTTTCAACCACTTCTTTTTTATTAAATAGTTTTCTGAATCTGTTGTTACATCTTTGATTTGCTGTGGGGGAACTGTTTCGTCTTCATTTCGAGGAGCATTTGTGTTTACTTCTGGACAGGGAGAAACTCAAGACCTCCTTTTCATTGCTACAGAGAGATATAAATTTTGTGTGTTGCAATGGGATTCTGAGTCATCCGAGGTCATTACAAGGACTGCGAGCTAATTCATACAACTTTTAGTTTTTTTTAATATTAATATTATTATTATTATTATTTTAATTACTTGTGCACAATATACTAGGGTTAATTCGGACTTCCAAAATAGTTTCATCACCATGACAAGTCTACTCTATGTCAACTAATGAACTGGTTATAATAATTTACTTGCAGAAATCCATATGAGGCCTTAGAGCTAATCTTTTATTATAAAGTTATCATAGTCGGGATACTTGAGTTTAATCTAATTGTAAATTTTCTTCATTATATTTTCTTGTTGTTTGGGGTGGCGTCCATTAAAATAGGGCTGCAGGGGATGTTTCAGATCGAATAGGCCATCCCACAGACAATGGACAGGTATTTGATTAATCTAGAAGTATATTGTTTGTATGTAGACTCAATTCAATTTTATTTGTTAAACTTACCATTTTTTATAAAATATTATTTTCCCTTGTAGATTGGAATAATTGATGCAGTGCATCTTAAACAGAACTTGTTTTATGAAGAATTATCAGTTTTCCTTTGTTTTTATTCTGTGGAAAGTTCCATTTTGCAATATATCTGCTTCTCATTTCATGTTCTTATACATTTTTTTTTGGTTTCCCTTTCTAGTTTCTGTAAATTTTTTGTTGACAGTAGTGTATACGGTTTTCTCTGTGTATGATAGGCATTTTCTCTGAGGAAAGCAATAATAAAGAAAATATTAGCCTGAAAGAAAAGAAAGCCAAGTCTCAAYAGTRTAATGWCAAGGTAKCTTCAGAAAAATAAGCATGTACAAGCACTTCCCAAAAARAGATATTTGACCCCAYTAGCATCACTTTGTTTGGTATTTTTGCAGSTTTTAACTTCTCGAGATGTCTCAAAGAAAATGAAGCTGAAGTTTAGTAAAGCATGGATATCGTTCCTCAGATTGCCCCTTCCTCTTGATGTATACAAGGAGGTAAAGTCATAATGTATTGTCAGGATATCCCTATGCTGCTCTATTATGTATTCTTCTTTCATTTGTGTGTTTTATTCTTGATATTTAAATTTTCATTGAGATTCGCAAGTCTAYACCYGTACACACTCACARAAATATARAKCTATARAGTATATYTATGTATGTATTAAAAATCAGCATCATCTATGATTCTTTTGCCCCAATTTCTAGATTGCAGCTTGATTTCTGATTAATTACCTTTTGAATTCATTATGCCCAAAGGATTGCCATAGAAAAAAACAACTGCTTATTGAGACAGGCAATCTTGTGGCAGACTGTTCAGGTGCCACACATCAGCAGTTGTTGAGAATGTAGTTATTTAAATGAATGTGTGCGCCTTCACTTCTTTGGTTATGATAATTGGTATAAGGCCTTTTGATCTTTAACCGTGAGCAGTTTAATCTATAATTTTCAATCAGGATTCTCATATCTGTTGTTTTGTGTGCTATGGTCAGTTCTGGATCAGACATGCCTTCCATTTTCGCTCTCATATGTCCTTTCATTTAATGTGCAGGTTCTTGTTAAACTTCATCAGACTGTCATTCCTCATCTCTCCAATCCAATCATGCTATAGTAGGTGCAGGGTTATTTATTCTTTATTCTTTCATGCTTGCAAAATTTATTATTTGTATCCTAACTTTATATATGCACTATGCAGTGATTTCTTGACTCGATCATATGACATCAGTGGTGTGGTCAGTGTTATGGCTCTTAGAAGCCTATTCATTCTCCTGACACAACATGGCCTTGAATATCCCAACTTCTATAATAAACTTCGTGCTCTGTTGGAGCCCTCTATATTAATGGCAAAACATCGAGTGAAATTCTTCCAGGCAAGTGATATATAATTTCTTTGATATATATGGTTGTGTAAAATCTTGTGGCAGCACTACTGCTAAAAGGATTTGTTTTAACCCTTTAGACTTATTGAACTTAGACTGGCTGTTTAGCAATTCCCCAAAAATAGAAAACATGTTACTTCCATATTTCAACATTTTTTCATGATGATAGTTACAATATATTTAGGGAAAGGCTGTCCATATCCCCGTTGACTTGTATAAATGAAGTTCTTTATTCTCACGTTTTGAATATGTTAATGTGGCAATTTAAAACATTCTACTGCCACTTTTTTTTTTTTTCATTCGGAATGTTCTTATTCTTCACAATATTTTTTTCAAGGATATCGCATATAGCCCTGAGCTTACGGTACTGGGTTTCAAAATATTTACATCCATAATGGTGACCGCAAACTACTTCAGAATAAGGTCTTATAACCCTATCAGGCTGTTTTTCCGCAATCCATAAAAGATAATTTCACATGCAAATACCTACTGTCCTCTTTGTGTTGCAATATCATTTTTACCTAAATGTTAGCATGATGTGATAGAGTCAAGGGATTTAGGAAAGAATAAATAAGAAAAATATTATAATATGAAAACGAGAAACAATTTAAAAGACGAAGTCTGTCCCAAGCGCAAGCGCCGATTTTCCAAGCTTAAAGCCGAATTCTGTCTAATGATCTCACGATACCTAAAAAGACTGCAACCCAATTACTTAGATAAATAACTCTAACCCTAACCCTACAGGCCAAAGACCATTAATTAATTAAATAAGCATTAAAACATAATTAAATGAAATATAATTAATCGATCTCTATCATGATGAGTACAGCTTCAAGACCCTCTCTGCCACATGCGTAGATTCTTGTCAAATTACCTAATCTGGTTAAGTCGATGTTGGTAGGAGGGTATTTCCTTCTAGTTAGGTTTTTGTTTTTGTTTTTCTTATTCTTTATTCACCGCTGATGTTACACTTACAGTTGCATAAAATTACTAATATTGCGCAAACAAACTTTTATCATTAACAGGATGCGTACATAAGATTTTCTCTGATTTTATTCTTATTTTTGGTTTCTTTCTTATTAATAAGATGATCATATGGAGAAGGAAAAGAATACATAAGAAAAGAAGGAAGAAGAAGTAGAGGCAGTTGAGCAGGTTCTGTTTCAAGTTTCGGAATGCCATGTTTACATGGTAATAATTATCTGCAACCCCATTTTTCTGTTTTAATTCTTGTCGTGCTTATTTGTTTTTAGCCTAAAGCAGTAATCTTTTTTTTCTTTTTTTTGAGATTTAAATATTTTGTCCATTTTGGGTGTCGAATCTTGAACTTTAATGTTTGGTGATTTGATCGGTGTCTAGGTTCCTCCTTTTTTTTACTCTTTTAATTTTTTGTTCAAGATCCTATAAGTACTTGAAATTTGTACATATAAAAAATTTGATCTTTTTAATAAATAAATAATATCTTTATTGTGTTKTGGATAAAGGGAGGAATACTATTGTTGTTCAGACAATTGACTTGCATTACACATGTATCTGTTTAGGCTAAAAATGTGTTTCATATAATCTGAATAAGTTTGTGGTTTTTTTAGTGATAAGATCGGATTAAATAGATTTCCGTGTTGTAATTCTTTGAACAATAACCTATAATGTTTACATTGTACTGCCGTGTGTACACATTTAGCATTGGATATTTTGGGTGTTAATAATACGACGCTTAAAAATGGCAATTTCTTATCAAAAGCACTAACAACTTGTTTCATGCATTGTGTTGCATATTAAATCAGAAGTTAATCTTTGATGACAATTTCACTTTTAATTAGAATACAATTGAACTTTGCGTAACGATGATGCCATGCAAGTTTTATCCCCTGAACAGAAAGTGGAAACCTCACCAAGGCACTGCAACGACGAAGAGTCTTTGAAGAAAATCGAAGCCGAATTGGACAGACTGAATCGAATTTTAACTCGTCTATATTGGACGGGAAATTATCAGATGTAGCTGAGGTAAAGCCTATTATGCTCGTGTTTTGCTTATTTTGTATGGTTGAGTGTACAGATAATTGCTTATCAGATGTAGCTGGGGTAAAGCCTATTTTGATCAATCACCCTCACATTTATAGGCTGAAAAAACATTAGATATTGTTGCAAGTAATTGGTTGTATGGGGATCCAATTCTTTTATGTTTAGCTTTCCTTCCAAGAATGTGTAACTTTTCATGTAATTTAGTTTCCCCCTGGATGCCTTTTACATTTTTATGTTGTGGTCCAGGTGATGCTAGCCGTCTCCCACAATTGGTTCCTGATCAAGTCCTAAAGCTAAAGCAACTGACTGTTCTTACTCTAGCTGAGACGAACAAGGTAGCACGCCATGCATTTCTCTACTTTGAATATATGATTGTAATCTGTTTCACATTCTGACTTGTCACTCGTTCCAGATCACACACACACACAAATATATGAAGTGCAATATTTTTTTTGCATCTACGACTCTCCCTCTTGTATATTTTGCTTCTGTCTTGGTGTGAGTTATTGGAGTGTTCTTCCAGTTTCCTGTTTTCAGTTTCCTGTTTTCAGTGTTGCTTGGATCTCGCTTGAGCATATTTTTGGTCTTTGCCTAGGTGTTGCCATATGATATGTTGATGCATGAGTTGAAATGATCTATAAGATAATTGCACACATGGCTGCAAATGATAGAGCTCTAATTGCTGAAGGTAGTTGTGGTTCGGCAAGAAGCGTGAAGGTTTTCTTAGGGGAGTGTAATGTTGATGAAATGTATTGAATGTACATAACTCGAGATTGTACTCGATTTTAGTTGATATATATATTGTTACTTTGTTGATTCTAGATTGTAAGTACTATGATGCACACTATGTGTTTGTGAATTTATTTGATTGATATTAATGTGAGAAATTATTGCCAATTTGGTGTATTTGTTGGTTAATTTGTATTTGCATAATTGAATTTCAATTTTTTTATTTTATTTTTTTTACTATTTTCCACAACGGTTTTATTAAACACCGTTCTGTAAAGTGCGACTTTTCAGAACGATTTTTTAAATACCGTTCTGGAAAGTCGCGCTTTCCAGAATATTATTTTCAAATACCGTTCTTGAAAGCGCGACTTTCCAGAACAGTATTTGAAAAAACCGTTCTGAAAAGTGGCAGATTAATATGGGATGATACCATTCTAGAAAAGAACAACTATTTTCTAGAACCCTTTTTTTTTACCGTTCTAAAAAGTCTGCCAATCAAGAAGGGTAAAAAAAGGCGTTCTGGAAAGTACAGACTTTCTAAATTTATGACACTACGGAAGGCACAAAAAGGCGTTTTGGATAGGCAGAATTACCCTTTTGGATTGACAGTTTCTGCACTAGTGACATGCCCCCATTAACCTCTAAGACGCTGATATGGTCTTATAGCCTTCTGAAGCTCTCACCTAATCATGCCAAGAGAACCTTTTAACTGATAAGTGATGACAGCCGGAAGCCTCTACACGCAAATTTCAGCCCTTATTTCCACAGACCCAACACTAAGGCCTCACTAAACATCGGCGATGTCTAGGTGCCCCTGCTAACTCAGCCTAAAACGAGTTACACATTTGCATAGCAACGAAGCTTATGAGAAAATCCTTCATAAAGACTTTATGACTTGTTCGGCATCGCCTCAGCATGCCTTTGGATATCGAATGAATCCTTAGTGTAATCCATGTGCGCCTATAGCACCTCTCAACAAAAATTTTGTGGTAGTACCGAGCTTAGCCATAACGCTCAGTGGTTGGCGGGAAGATTTAATTTTTAGTACACTATGTTGGCCACATTCCAAAAAAGGTACGCGATGTTGACCATCATCAAAAAACGTCTATTAAGTTGGCCAATTCATCAAAAAAGGTAAAAAAAAATCCCGATCAGGCTTTTTTGCTGACGTGACGTGACTCAATACTTTCTTATCATTCTTTCTTTAATTTTAAATGTTAAATTGACAAAAAAACTGGGAAATTTTTTATTTTTGGTACACTATATTTGCCACATTTCAGAAAAAGTATATTAAATTGGCTACCATCAAACCATATTTGCTAAATTAATCAATTCATCAAAAAAAAGGTCCAAAAAAGCATTGATCGGATCTTTTTCTTGACGTGGCATGATTATATATTATTTTATTAATTTTCTTTTATTTAATTATTAATTTTTAGACAAAAACCTGTTTTGCCTTTATTTTCTTTTCTTTTAATCAAATAAATAAAATCTTAATTAATAACAAATAAAAAATTCAATGATAAATATATAAACATAAAATAAATCTTCAAAAATTATAAAGTTAATATAATAGTTTATATGATTTTTATATTATTAAAATTCTAATTAATACAAAATTAATAAACTCGAAGATAAATATAAGAATATAAAATGAATCTAAAAAAAAATATAAATATATATATATATATATATATATATATATATATATATATATATATATATATGAGAAAATCTATTATAAATGAATTTCGAACTCTCTATATTTATTATATATTTTTTAATATTTATATTATATTTTTATATTTATAAATAATTTACATTAAATATTATTGATTATAATTTTATTAATTAGATTAACGGAAAGAGAAAAGAAAAATATAAAAAGAAAAGGGAGAGAAAAATAAATTTTTTTCTTTAATTTATTTTGTATAATTATAGAAAATTGATAAGAAAATATATAATTATACCACTTTAGAAAAAAAAATTCGATCAAAGCTTTTTTGGACATTTTTTCATGAATTCGTTAACTTAGTAGATATGATTTGATGATGGCCAATTTAACGTACCTTTTCTAGAATGTGGCCAACATAGTGTACCAAAAATGAAAATTTTCCAAGTTTTTTTTAAATTTAATATTTAAAATTAAAAAAAATGATAAGAAAGTATGAATCTTTCCACGTCAGCAAAAAAATCCGATCGGGCTTTTTTTGTACCTTTTATTGAATTGACCAACTTAATAGACGTCTGATGATGGCCAACATCACGTACCTTTTTTGAAATGTGGCTAACATAGTGTATCAAAAATGAAACTTTCCCGCTGACCTAAGTTTATTCAAATGCCTCATGTTATATAATATTTCTTATCACCACCCATTTTATTAGTTTCTATGTTTGCATTTGTTTTTCCTCATATTGTAAGATAATATTTCCGAACACCACCATTTGTGTCTTTTAATTGTCTTTTCATTGCTTTGTTTTAAAATGCTTTCGATTTCTTATTTTTTACACTTTTATCGACCCCATCCTACTTTGGGAACATGTCAAAATTCTTTATATTAATCAAGTGCACGAGACTTCAAAATCACCAAGCCCACCCTAATTGCAACATCTCAGCAGGTTTTGCATTACTTGGCCCGATCAACCTATGAACTGTTGATAGTGTCATGTAGCTTTCATTAGCTCTCACAACTGATATGACATCAAATACCTAAATTGGAAAGCATGCAGGTAA
Organism: Phtheirospermum japonicum; assembly: GCA_014905375.1. Lineage (NCBI taxonomy): Eukaryota > Viridiplantae > Streptophyta > Magnoliopsida > Lamiales > Orobanchaceae > Phtheirospermum > Phtheirospermum japonicum. The sequence goes on from BMAC01000152.1 coordinate 1,721,688, forward strand.
TTATATTGATTTAGGAAGCGACCTCATACTCTAGAAGGTGTAATCCTTTTGTTAGGTGGGCGAGTTGTTCTTGGGGGCGGCGACCTCTCGTATAAGAGTTGCGAGCTCTTACATGAGGCGGAGAGCTCTTATGAGATAAATGGTATTATGGTAGCTCGGTATGGAGAGATGGACTTTATGGTTAACATGGTTTTGGGCCCTATTGTGGTGATATAAATTATGATATGGGGTCCCCGTGGACTAAGGTTATGGACATGGTTATTGACCTATGGCTATTACGGTAATTTAACGAGAGTTCTAATATCTATGGAAACTTAGCATATATGAGGAATCCTAATTCTAAGTTAGTCGCTATTTATTGAATTATAGTTCTAATAGGTTATGGGAACCCCAAATTGGGAATACTTCTCTTATCTATATAGAGAGGACTCAGGTCTCATTCTTTTCTCTCTGTTGATTTTATCCTACATTTCAATCTCTCTCATAACTATCTCAAACACTATCTGACTTAAGCATCCGAGGGCCTACGTCGGGGTTGTCCACCGCTTGGCTTGGGTTTTGTTTTGAAGGTTCGATCAGGTCGCCAGGAGCTTTTTGAAGATCTATTAGGTTGCTGATCACGTATTTGAGGTCAGTACTTTCCATTCTTGTTGAAATAATCTTTTTGGTCGCATCAAGTGGCGCCATTTGTGGGAAGGAGGGACATTGAGTCGTTGAGAAAAAGACTTGAGAATTTTAACAAATGCAATATGAAGGGAATAGGTATCACACCTCGAAATTTGGATTTTGACGGGAAAGTGAATAAGACGAAAGAAGTTGACATCGAGAAAGAACAAACATCACCGTGAGGGGAAAAAATAAACCAAATGACCGGAACCACACCGCCATCCTCACCAGGGAAACAAAACATGAATAAACCAGAAGAGGAGAGTAAGATAAAGGTTTCAAAAATAACCAAACAGAGGGCCATCTAAATAGGAACGAAGGAGTGGAAAGAGTTAACAAAATGAAGAACTTGTCATTTGGACAAGGGATTCCTTGAGCGATTGATGGTATTGATGATCACATGAACTTGTCTTGATTTTTGTTAGTGTTTAAGTTAGTTTTTATTATTAATTTTGGTATAAGTTGGATAGATTAAGCTTATTTTTGTATTTTTGTATCTCCAGCTTATTTTACCGTGTTTTGATCGAAATTGGTGCAACTGGGTGATTATTCACTATTTTTCCCCATACAGTTAAGTAACCGAAGGAGCTCAGCACTGAATAGATGAAACTTTTAAACCGTTTCAAGAACCGAAAGATGAAAACGAGCTATTCGGCGAAGAAGAAGCAATTTTTACTAGTTAACAGTACGGTTAGCGGTAGCTCTTACCGCTAAGCTACCGCTAACCCATAGCGGCTATTCTACCACTATCACAACCACTGAGGGATGATAGAGAGTTCCCAGAAGATGATTAGTGGTGGATTTACGGTGACCCTTACCGTTAGCCAAACCGCTAAGTGGCGACAAAAACATTCAAAGAGGAGTTAACGGCAGGAATTACGGTCGCTTAATCGTTAGCTCTGCCGTAAGGAGGCTCCAGAGTATGTTAATGGTCGGCTTAATAGTATCTTGACCATTAGTGCTTCCGTTAGGGATGGACAAAAATTTTAAGTGACAAGATAACGGTTGCATTAACGGTATCCCTTACCGCTAAGGCTACCGCTAACGGGCCCAAATTTGTGATTTTTAAGGAAACTTGTGCTCCAAGTTTTGGGAACCTGTAAATACGCTTCTATAATTCGTCTAGGGTATCAACACACATATTTCTAGGGTTCCGAGATGCAGAGAGATCCCGTCTCCATCACCCATTACGTAGATACAATATAAAGATTGAAGATCCAATTCACGAGTTCCATGCTCCTTTCTTTCGTTCGTGGATTGCTCTTCGATCGAGATTATCATTCTTTCTCCAGAATAAATGAAGATTTACTACTTCTCCTAGTATTAATAAGTACTCTAAACCTTTTTGATTGCTTTCTAGTTAAGTTCTTGGTTAATTTTAGTTTTTAGATAATTTGTTCTTTATTTACGGATGTTGAACTTTTGATGCTTGATACTTTGGATTTCTTGGATAATATAGTTCGTAATCTTTTATCTTTCAATTTTTTTTCTTTCATTCATGCTTAGTGATTTCATTATTAGTTTCGTTCATGATAGTTACTTGCTCTTTCATTTCCAAAACTCTAGTTCATCACTTTTCGTTAATTAAGCTTTTGAAATTCTAGTTTGTTAAATAGTTTAAGATAATTAGTTCAAGTTAATTATTTTTAATTAATTGCTCTTGATTTTTGATTCTTTTTTTATAAAATCAAAAATAAACAACCCCCCTAATTATACATGTTCGTGTGTGACTTTGTGATTAAACAAACATCCAAGATTCTGATTATTTGTTCCTTGAGAACCGACTCTGTTTAAACTTACCAACCTATAAGCAAACTCGTACTACTACGAGCGGACTTTAAACATTTGAAAAACATATTTATAAAAGTAGGTATGGAAAGTCTGAATCAGAATTTTGGCGCCGTAGCCGGGGAACAAAGCAAAGGTTTTGAAGATGCTTGTTTGTATTACTTTTTGTTTATATGTCTATTTGTATAATTGAACTTGGGTCAGCTTTTGCAATTTGGTACGTTTGATTTGTTGTTGAGTGCATGCAGGGTCGACGATCACTTAACCCAGAGCTTGCGCCGTTAGTTGACAACATTCATCGATCCAACCGAGCAAGGCTGGAGATTACTTCAATTCTTGACAATACTCCTTCCAACAACACAGTATGCGATGAGTTTCCAATGTCAAGATAAGAAAATTACGTCATGATGAGAACACCGGTGATGCGCAACAAAGAGTAGTCCGGTGTCGCAATAGAGATGAATAGCGAGCCACTCCACTTCAGGGGGCCAGTATACCCCAGAGCTTATTGGGAAGACCTCCAGCGGAATATGGAGAACAGAAATAGAAACAAGAACAAAGATGGAGACAAAGATGAAGTGAGGGATGATCGGCGTAACAAACGTGCTGACAATTACAAAAGACCCCCCCTCCAGAAACAGACGTTTAGATGTATGGTTTGAAGATCAGAACCACGGTTACTAACGAGACAACTTTGATGGAAGGTACATGCACGAAAATAATAATGCGAGACTTAATGAAAGAGATAGAGATCCGAGAGGCGCACGAGAGCCTTGACAGTGCGATTTGGCATTCCCACAGGTTGGCCCATATAGTTCAGCTATAGTTTTGGGACGGACGGCCAGAGACTTTGAATTACAATCGCACCACGTTAACCAACTTCTGATATTTCACGGTCATGCTCATGAAGACCTGTTGGCATTTATGCAGGATTTTTATGCCAAAGTGAGTCGAATTCCAGCCATGGGGCTTCATCGTGATGAGTTACAAATGATATGTTTCCCAAGCAGCCTGAAGGATAAAGCTAAATCTTGGCTTCTCTCTCTAGAGTCGAGATCACTGACAAACTAGGATATGATTTATGATAAATTTGTGAACCAGTACTATTCAGCCTAGACGAAGGGGCAACTTAGAAGGCAAATTGTGAATTTTGATCAGCAAGATGGGGAATTATTCCATGAGGCATGGGAGAGATATAAAGCATTGTTGCAAGCGTGCCCACATCATAACAACACCCCTGATATGGTTAATCATTTCTTTTATGAAGGGTTGTTTCCTATATACAGAAGTCAAGTTGAGACGACATCCAGAGGAGATTTGGGAGAGTTGGCAGCTATAGATGCCAAAAGGGTATTAGAAAAAGTGAGATAAAAATCAAGACAAATGAATTATCGTCCCCGGAAATTATAACTAAATGAAATTTCGCTAACGCCAAAAGAATAAGACAAGAGAGTCGAGGAGTTGACCAAAGAGATGACTGCCCTAAAGACAAAAATAACAAATCTAACTTCTTCGAGAAAAACCATTGACGTGTGTGCTCGATGTGGAGCGTCAGGAAATTTGGCGAATGTGTGCATAGTGACTTTCGACAGGAGAAAGGGGAGGAAGTTAACGCCATTCAGAACTATCAGAACTATCAGAACCAACCACCTAATCCAGGAAAGAAATTCAGAAATAACTATGATCCTTACTCAAACGCGTATAATCCAGGGTGGCGTGATCACCCAAATTTCAAGTATGGTCCTGGGAACTCGAATCATGTGCTGGTTCCTCCGCAAAATGATCCTCAATACATGCCAGTTCCACCACCAAACCTACAAAGGGGCAAGCACCAACTCCAGCAGAATCAAGTGGCCAAAACCATTCGTAATCGAAAGTAGATGAGCATTCTAAATCTCTAAAAAATATTGAGGCCATACTGGGTTAAATGGCGGCAACTATGGCCAAAACGTCGAACAAAAAAGGGAATCTTCCGAGTCAAACAGAGCAATCCTCAGTTGTTTATGTCCTTTGAAGTGGAAAGAAGATTGATAATGGCATAGTCGAGCAAGATGAGAAAGAATGAGAGGTGGCCCAAATTCCAATGCCGGTTCCACCTAAAGAATATGTACCTAAACCAGTGGACAAGATGCACAAGTCGCCAAATTGATATGTTCCCGGATCCATTAAAGGGACAATACCGAACAAAGTCCCTACTATAGCGCCAATTGATGATCCCAACAAATCCTCGAAGTTGCAGCCAGAGCAGTTACCGAACGGGATTCGCGATGCGGTTCCATTTCCCAGTCGCCTACGTCCGGCCAAGGAAAATAAAAAATTCACCGAGCTCAATAATTTGATGAAAAATATGAATATTTACCTTCTGCTTTTGGATGTGATCAAGACAATGAGCTTACTAAAAGTTCTTTAAGGAGCTTGCCTTGTGGGATAGGCGTTGGGAGGCTAACCAACGAGTGGAGATGACAAAAGAGTATAGTGCAATTTTCAAAGAGCCTTTGCCTTCAAAGGAAAAAGACCCCGGGAGTATTTGCATCACTATTTCTCTCGGGAATGGGCAAACAACGCGCGAAATGCTTGATCTTTGTGTTGGCATTAATTTGATGACATATTCTCTTTATAAGCAGTTTGATCTTGGGACTATGAAGCCGACCACCACGCGACTCCAATTGGCGGATCGATCGATTAGGCACCCTTTGGGTATTGTTGAAGATTTTTTGGTGAAAGTTGGTGAACTTGTGGTCCCGGTTGATTTTGTGATTTTGGATGTTGGTGAGATGACGTACGCGAGAAAAGAGAACACTGTTATGTTGGGTCGCCCGTTTATGTCTACTTCCCATACATTGATCGATGTAGATAAGAGTAGGATGACGATGTCAGTTTTTGGCGAATCGGTGATTTTTTCATTAAATGATATCCATAATAATCCGTCGTCATTCATGCGAGATGAGTGCTTGTTTGTTGATCCAATTGTATCTTGCATCCTTGGGCTCAAGGGCATCACTATTTTAGACGAATCAGACGTCGAGGACGATGAGGAATTTCTGAGTGGGGAGGAGGTAGCGGAATAACTTGGAGTTAATTTTCGTGTTTGAAGTTGAACTTGAAGAAAAATTTTTTGAACTGTGCGAGATATCTAACTCACCTGAGCTCAAGCCGAACGTGGAGTTTAAACCACTACTTAGTAATTTGAAGTACGTTTTCCTTGAGCCCAACGAAACAAAACCTGTCATCATATTTTTAGCAATGACGAAAGGTGAGGAGAAGGAGATGATTTTGGTGTTGAGTAAGTATAAATAAGCTATAGGATGGAGCATCAGCGATATCAAAGGGATAAGTCCCATTTCTTGTATGCAACGAATCGAGCTCGAACTTGATGCGAGGCCTGTAAGATACGACCAAAGAAGAATGAATCCAACACTTTATGAGGCAGTCAAGAAGGAGATTTTGAAGTTAGTGGATGAGGGGATTATTTTTTCTATCTCCGACAGTAAATGGGTGAGTCCAGTCCACGTGGTTCAAAAGAAGGGTGGTATCACCATAGTCGAAAATGAGAAGGGCGAGACAGTTCCAACGTGACTTATGACTGGGTGGCGAATGTGAATCGATTATATGAAGCTTAACGCGGCAACAATAAAAGATCACTTTCTATTGCCGTTCATTGACCAATAAGCTAGCTGGACACAAGTATTATTGCTTCTTGGATGGCCTTTAAGGCTATTATCAAGTGGCTATCGCCCCAGAGGACCAGAGCAAGACGACGTTTACATGTCCCTTTGGCACTTTTGCTTTTCAGAGGATGCCATTCGGCTTATGCAATGCCCCAGCAACATTCCAAAGATGCATGCTTTCCATTTTCATTCCTTGAGGTATTTATGGATGATTTTTCAATTTTTGGTTCATATTTTGATAATTGTTTGTCTAATTTTTCTAGTGTGTAAGAACGTTGCATTGAGAAGAGTCTTACGTTGAGTTGGGAAAATCCCATTATATGGTTAAAAGTGGTACCGTGTTGGGTCATGTTGTTTTTAGAAAGGGGTTGGAATGATAAAGCGAAAATTGACGTGATTGAAACCCTTCCTCCCTCTCATGATGTTAAGGGTGTTAGGATTTTTCTTAGACATGCGGGTTTTTAGAAGTGATTTATAAAAGATTTTTCAATAATTAGTCGCCCGTTATGTAAATTATTGACCCTTGACACTCTTTTTGTGTTTAATGATGCTTGTATGGATGCGTTTAATTAACTTAAAGAATAGCTTTCATCAGCACCTGTTGTTGCCCCTGATTGGACTCAACCTTTTGAAATTATAGGTGATGCGTGTAATGAGGTAGTGGGGTCCATTTTGGGGCAACGCGTGGATAAATTGCTTAGGTGATATATTATGCTAGTTATATGTTGAACGATGCCCAAAGTAATTATACCACTACTGAAAAGAACATCTGTAACATCCATACATCCAATGCACACACACACACACACACACATATATATATACGACGATATCGAGTGAATGGGAGACGAGGAAATGAATAAAACATTGACACTGAATTTATGTTCTTAAATTATTTTATTGTTTTGATTACAAGTCGAATTAGACATAAATGCGTGGTTTTTAAATTATTTTCCATTGGTGGAGTTTTAGATATTTAT
>BMAC01000152.1:1750334-1765839 GCA_014905375.1 Phtheirospermum japonicum
AGTTGGACGATTTAAGCTTAATTCCGTAATTTATAATTCCAGCTTATTTTACCGTATTTTGATCTTAATTGATGCAATTAGGTGATGTTTCGTTATTTTTCACCTTACAGCTAAGTAACCGGAAGAGTTTAGCGCAGTAAAGGACGGAGTTCGATGTTCAAGAGTAGAAGAACAAGCTTTCCGGTGAAACGAGTAGCAAACGATCGAGATTGGAGACTGATGCTCAGTCGCGTCGACTGACGCGACCGTCTGACGCGACCGTCGACGCGAGCCGTGCCAGCGAGCCATGGTCCGCGTCACCCGACGCAAGAACGATGCTATGCCGACGTAACATTCTGAAGCGTCGACGTCGATGCACTAAGGCCGACGCAACGTCGACGCAAAGCTCTGAAGCGTCGATGTCGACGCACAATGTCGACGCACCTGCCAGCGACGCGCGCACCCTGCCGACCGCACATGCCGAGCGCTGCCGACCAAGACTGCCGACATCCACCGAGCGCCTACTCGCGTCAGTCGACGCTCCGTCGCCGCGACGGCCCAGAATTCGGAAATTAGGGTTTCTTGAGCGCCAAGACTTGCAAAACCTATATAAACCCTTCCTATTTCGAGTTTTCAGGGGAGGACACGACCTCTTAGGGTATTTTAGCTTACAATATCAATAATCCCACATCTCATAACGAGATTTTTTGAAGACGGAGATCAAGGATCGAAGAACAACGCGTCCAAAACGTCGAATTCGAGTTCGGGATTCATTCTTCGCCCAAGATCAACGTTCAACCTCCGGAATAGCTGGAGCTTTTTACTGCTTTCATTAGTTCCAATAAGTTCTCTAAACTCTTAGTTAATTTAGTAGTTAATTTCTAGTTTAATTGTTAGTTTAACTCTTAGTTAATGCTAGAACTAGTTTAATTAGTTTAGTCGTTTATGCTTGTTATTGGATATTGGTTAATTTAGTTGATTTTATGCGATTGATTTATGCTTAGTTATTCGTTAATCTTAGATTCATATGATACATTTCTTAGTGATAATTTATTATATTCATGCTGTTAGATTAGTTGCTATTAATTCTTAGTTCTTGAGTTCAAGTAGTTTAATTATCGCTCGTAGTTGATAATTTAGTTAGAATAATTAGTTTAAATAGATTTAGTTTAATTATTGCTTTAGTTATAATGATCGAATTAATCTTTTCAAACCCCAAAATGTATATGTATGTTATTCGTGATTGAGAAAAACATTGATAAAACCGTACAGTTGTTTCCTCGAGAGATACGACTCGAGTCAAACTCATCACCCTACAGTTACCTCGTAAACTTGCGAGCAAACTGACGTGTTTTAAATTAATTATTAAAAACAGGGTGCACAAAAGTTTGAGTCACCACTTGCCCCACTTGTGTCTCTAAACTCGCAATCCGTTTGGTCGATTGTTGGATAGAACCCGGAAATTCGGCCAAGATAGACTCCATGCTTGGTTTTCATGATGCCGAACGATCCTGAGGAGCCGAAAATGATGCTTGAGGAGGCGGGAAAGGTGGTCGTGTGTTCAACGAGACTTGAGGTCGTGATTGTTGCATTGGAGGTGGCATTGGAGGCCCGAGTGGGATTTTGGCACTTGTCGTGTTCCTTTACCCAAAGTTTGGGTGATTCCTCCACCCGGGGTTGTAAGTTTTGTAATATGGATCATTCTGCCATTGGGTCCCACTTCATTGCGCTTGGTTTGGTTGCGAGGCTTGGTAGCCTTGGACCGTGAACGCTTGTTCGTCGAACTCACTTGGTTGCCCATAAACCCTCGGGCACATACTAGCTCCATGTTCCGAGATGCCGCACGTGGTGAGTGTCTCCATCGAAATCGGGTGGGGCTTGGTGAGAGAAGCCACTTGAATTTTGAAGTTGGCAATCTTATGGGCCCACTCGGGCTTATCCCTCACCGATACTTCTTTCACTTGCTACTTTTGCTCCAATATACTCATTTGGTGATCATCTGCGGCCACATTAATGAAGATGTCATATAGCTCTCTCGTCGAGCGGCACTCGTGGAAGGTCTTGCAAAATTGGATTTCAGAATCGGAGCACGGGCCTGGTCGATTGAGGGACTCAAGGCTCTTGGATGTGAGGAGCGATGAGGTGCGTCCCTCGGTAATGTGGCCTCGGTGCTTGAAATTGCGGTTTAAATGGAGCCTCGTTCATGACCGTGTGTTGGTATGGTGGGTCATCGATGATTAGGCCTTGGCAATGTGGGCCATAGGATTAGTTTCCTTGTGACGATGGATCCGAGCGCGGCGAGATTTGGAGTTGTGGCTCGGGTGTCGGCACACGAGCATGGGATGGAGAATAGTGGCCGTGAAATTAGCCGTTCGAACTTTGGGGGTCTTGGTTTGTAGAACCATTTCCCCCTTGGTCGAGCGACACTCCATAAACGGTTTTGAGAACATTGTGGTGGCGGGCAATGAGGTGATGATGCGGGTCTGGATGATGCTTTTGGCATCATTTGATTATCGTGTGTGTGGGCGGGTGGCGTCGGATTCTCAAATGAGTTGTTCATCATTTGATCTTCTAGCACCAGGGCTAGAGGTTGGAAATACGGGGCATCGAATGTGTTTTGAGCACTCATGGCTCGTGCGTCTCATCTCAACCTCTCGGGATTGGGCAAAAGTTGGGCCAATTCTTGTTCGAGCGATCACTTACCTTGCATGCACAACACTCAACAAAAGATTACGGGAATAGAATGTAAAATGATAATCTAATCTAACTACCGACTACGATAACAAGAGAAGTAATTAAGAACACCATCAGCCTTAATCTATCCTCGACAATGGTGCAAAATTTAATCGATGATTTCTTAGCGCTCTAAGAAATTGCCTTCACAATAATACGGAGTCAATTGTAGAGTGGTAAGATAAATCCCGAGGATAGATGTTATCGGCAATCGGTGTTTTTAGTTAATCTCTTGTTAATTTAGATTAAGCTAATCTACTCTCAGAAAGCAATAAGTCATTTGGTTTGGGTTGAATTTTTAATTCTAAAGCTTGAATTGAAATGAAAACTTGGAAAACACTAACTAAGGTAAAGGTTAATGAATATTAAAAACTTACTTGAAAGTAACTAATTTAAGGAAATTTATTAAAACCTAATTGAAACTTATAACTAATTGAACACTACTAAAATAGAAAAAGCTTACAAGTATTTATAAGAGAAAATGGAGGGAAGTCAAGATTAAAAACATTAAAGAGTTTCTTGGTCAAGGAGTAATGAAAATGTAGACGTCCACTTAATCAAAGAGGAAAGTCCCATGTGTCTTTCAAGGACCAAAGGTTTATTTAGTCAAATGGTTTAAAAAGCTTCAAGTGAGAGCTTCAATGGAGTTTTTACCAAAAGAAGAATAACAAGCTAGAAGATTGAAATGGGGATTTGAAATGCAATGAAAAACAACATCATTTAAAACCTAACAACCAACACACAAACAATAACAATCAATCAAGAACAACACACAATAGAAAAGAGAAAGATTAGTACCAATTTCACTCCAAACAAGTTTCAAGGTTTAGCTTACGATACTCAAAATATAAATCAAGTCTTCAACACAAGAGCAACTACAAAGGATGGAGACGTCACCTTCTCCAACAACTCAACAAGAGAAATTAACACTAACTAACTAAACTAAATTACTTTAAGGATTTCAAACTATGCAATGGAATACTAGAGGATCTGAAGATATTGAAGGAGTTCAAAAATCAACCAAGGAATGGATCAGGTGGTTGGAGAAAAAGGTAGGGTTTATATAGAGTGTCAGAGGGGCAGAATCATCAAAAATGCCCAAAATCCCTGTGATGTAGTCGATCGGCAGGATGGCAGTCGATCGACTCGCTTGTGTTCAAATGGCCCAACCTCTGTCAAGAAGTGATTCGGGCTGAGGCTGTCGATCGGTTGTGTGGTAGTCGATCGACTGTATGGATGCTTTTGGCTTGGTTTTCTCTTTTTCTGCTCCAGAACGTCCGCATGTCGTTATTTCTTGTTCACGCTATGTTCCCTTGCATGTCTTCACTTGTCCATTCCATAGCGAGTCGATTAGAATTCCATAAGCATGCGCAGGTCTCGCTTGGTCATTCTATGGCCAAAAACATAGAAACGAGTGAAAATATATGAAAAACATAATAGAAACTGCACAAACGTTACAAAAACTAAAACTAACAAAATAGGCCTAATTGACTCCTAAAACCTATAAATGCAAGAAAAACCCATGCAAACACGATACAAAAAGGTAACAAAAACACGTACAAAAATGTGCAAATCACTGATCATGCTGCATTACATCATTTGTTTGCGAAGAATCAAAGTAAACCACGTCTTATTCAGTGGATTTTGTTAATGCAAGAATTTGATGTTCAAATTAAAGATAGGCATGGTTGTGAGAATGTGGTAAATGATCATTTATCTAGGATGGTAATTGAGAGTGATGTAAATGAGCATATTATGATTGATGATCAATTTCCCTATGAGAATGCTTATACTCTTGAAAACTTAGTTACTCCTTTGTCTGCTGATATAGTGAATTATCTTGCTTGTAATATTGTGCCTAACCATTTATACTACCAAGAACAAAAGAGATTTTTACATAAGTGCAGGAGTTATTTTTAGGATGATCCATACGTGTTCAAATGATGCAAGGATGGGCTGAGCAGAAGGTGCGCCCCCGATGATGAAATATCAAGTATCCAGCATCTTTGACATGATCTTGGAGGGCACTTTGGATCTTAAAAGACGGCATTTAAAGTCCTTCAAGCCGGGTTCTGTTGGCATACTTTATTTGCTTACGCGTACGAGTACTGTAAGACGTGCGATAATTTCCAAAGAATTTGAGATATAGGTAAGAGGGACGAGATGCCAATGGTGCCTAATTAGGTGGTCGAGATTTTTAATGTTTGGGGCATAGAATTCATGGGACCATTACCTAAGAGTGGTGATTTTAAGTATATACTGGTGGGAGTCGACTACGTGTCTAAGTGGGTGGAGGCAATTCCAGTGCGCAAGGCAAATGCTGAGATAGTGCTTAAATTCTTGCAAGAGAACATCTTCACTAGATTTGGAATCTCGAAGACAATAATAAGTGATGGTGGAAGTGACTTCTGTAATTGAGATTTTGAAATATTGATGAGAAAATATGGGGTTCGGCCCAATGTAGCCACTCCGTATCATCCACATACATCCGGGCAAGTTGAAACCAGTAATCGCCAGCTGAAGGTAATACTCGAGAAAACGGTTGGACCAAATAGGAAGGATTAGGCGACAAAGCTTATTGATGCACTGTGGGCCTATAGAACAACATATAAAATGGTTCTAGGTATGATCCCTTTCCAACTTGTTTATGGGAAGGCGTGTCATTTGCCTGTCGAGCTAGAGCACAATGCAAGTTGGGCTATTCGCAAGATGAATATGAATTACGATGAAGCGGGCAAATATAGAAAGCTAGAGCTTACCGAACTTGAAGAAATTAGAAATGAGGCACATGATAGCGCATGGAAGCAGAAGAGTAGGATAAAGGAACGTCACGGCTATAGGATTGTTGATCAACAACCAGAGGTTGGTAAGTTGGATTTGCTCTATAATTCTAGGTTTAGGTTGTTTTTAAGTAAGCTAAAGTCGAGATGGAGTGGGCCATTTTTAATTAAAGAGATAAATGACTTTGGTGCGATCACTTTGTTTGATGAGAAAAAAGATTTGACTTTTCAAGTCAACGGACACAAAGTAAAACTCTATTATGATGGGATGGTAACGAGCCAGAATCACGAAGTGGTGGAATTAGTGGATCCACCTTCGGCTGAAAATAAATCGCTAGAGTTCTCATCAAGCAAGCGACGTTAAAAGATGCGCTTCTTGGGAGGCAACCCAAGCGTTTATATTCTTTCCCTTTCTTTTTAGTTTTTCTTTTGGTTTTTCTTTTTTTTTTTTTGCGAATTTTTTTTTCATTTGTTTTAGTTAAATGCTTTGGTAGGTTTATGCGTGTGTTGATGTGCAGAAAATTAGGAAAATTTGAATTTTCTGGAGACCTTGCGGTTGGTTAGCGGTAGATACTACCGTTAACCCTACAGTTAGCGTCTTGCAAACAGAGGGGTATTAGCTTCAATCGCTAAACCAGACGCTAGCTGCAAATAGAGGGGTATTAGCTTCAATCGCTAAACCAGACGCTAGCTGCAAATAGAGGGGTATTAACGGTGGCTGCAGCCGCTAAGGCCACCACTAGCGAGAAAAAGATTAGTTTTACGGTCAACTTAGCGGTGCCGAGCCGTTATGGATACCGCTAACCACGAATAGGAAGTCTTAACGTGGACCTCGCGGTGGTGCTTACCGCTATGGCCACTGCTATCGTGTTTTTGCAGGTCCTTATGATGCAAACCAACCATTAGCCCGAGTCGCTAGCCACCTTTAGAGACGCTGAATGGTTGACCTAGCGGTAGGCCTTACCGCTAGAATTATCGATGTTTTATGCTCACGATTTGCTCTAGTAAATAATTAAGTTCGTACGAGTTAGTGTTTTACTTATTTTTTGCTCGAACGATTTAAAATTTTCGTGAATTTTTCAGTTTTACGTACTTAGTGGTAGCTCTTACCGCTAAGGCTACCATTAGCAACAGGCAAAAAGTACTAGCGATCGGGTTAGCGGTAGCCCCAACCGCTAGGGCAACCACTAACGCGTTTAAAGCCCAACCCAGAACCGGTATTAAATATCGAATTCGGCGGATTATTTCATATTTTCAAAAAACCGCGCGTACACATTAATTCCCAACCCACGTCTATTCACCAATTTGGCCACAAATTGTCAAAATGCCACACTTCGGGAAACATTAGCCGCAATTCGGAACACTTGGACCTTCGATTAAACGGGCACAACATCTTGGCCGCTTCACAGGCATTTTACTCTCGGATCTTTGGAAGCAAGGTGAAGGACATCTTATTGGCAATAGGGTAAGAGTGGCTTGTCCTTGGAACTTGATTTGAACTGCTTGGGGTTGATTTGTAGGTTGGGATTGAAAATAATTTTTTTGTAATTTGAGTTGAAATTCTGGCGAAGCTTTCTGCACACCAGGTGCTTGACGAAAGGCTTAACGGTTACAACAACCGCTAGCTTGCTATTAGCACTTAACGGTTCATCTAGCGATGATAACTACTACTAACCCACCGTTAGCAGCTTCTACAGCCAATATTTTTTTGCAGTTTCATGCTGCAACTCAAGGTCGCATTCCGACCATCTTTCAGCCGCATTCCGACTATTTGTATTTGTTCAAAAACAGAAACCATGTCATCATCTGAACCATCAAAGAAATGTAAGAACATGGAAAAGAGGGTGGGGGCCAAATTAATGGTTTACGACGATGAGGTCGATTTTTATAACTCTTTAACGAATAGGATGATTATCCAGCCGATGGTGATCAACATCGAGTATTGGCTCGAGATGGACAAACATAACGATCCCTTTTCCGAACGCTTCATGCATTACATGCGGGCCCTAAGAAGTGTTGAGTGGGCTCAGATCTGAACCCCAGCCTACGAGCAAATGATGCACGAATTCTACTTATCTTTTGAGATCTTGACCGACTACACACTTATGTGTCGCTTCGAGGGTAAGGAGTACCATTTCACCGCTGCCGCGATTGAGTTATATTTTGATATTAACCGGAAGATGATCCTAAACAAACATGACAATGCGTATAACGAGCGCCAATTTTGGGAAGAGATCAAGCTTCTGGGTGTCGAGGTAAGGAACCAATATCCTCTGACAATGGTTCAAGAAAACGCCCTCTACGCAGCGTATCAATTCCTCTGGCATAGCGTGCTGGGAAAGGAAGAGCCGACGCTAGTGAACAAGGACGAGTTGTATGCACTGTGGTGCATGATGAGGGGAAAACTGGTCCAAATCTATCCCCTCATTATATGCAGCATGAGGAACGTCAAGAAAATGGGCAAGGAGAGGCCCGTTCCGATGTCTCACGGCACGTTTATCACTAGCCTCGCTACGATGTGTGGCTATACTCCGAAGAAGGACAACATCTGTCACGATCCTCAGTCGTTGGTATTCTCGACGAGGATAGTGTGTCTCCTTGTACGTGATAAGGGATTAAGAAGACCGTGATGAAGTTTTTGGACTTCGTTGAGCGTGATGAGGAGGAAAATGATGGGATCCGAGCCTGGACAGACGAGGATGGTGGGATCGATGCTGGGACTCATGCTAGATCTAATTATGGGACGGCTGGTGACTCATTTCGTGTAGGGAGGGCCGATTTTGATGCATATTTAGCCGATTACGCAGGATTTAAGACGAGCGTCTATGATTGACTGTCTATCATGGAGGATGACGCTCGTGTGGTGAGAAAGGACGCCCACTACGCTCGTAAGATCGGCGATAGAAACCATGGGCTATTGACGGCCTTGACGATCGATGTCGCCTATTTCCAAATGAACATGATGGGACGTTGGCCGCTTGCCCCCCTGCTAATCCGATGAACGTCATTCCATATCAAGGTCCCCATGATGACATGCCGCCGGGCCCTTGAGCGAGTCTAGATGACTAGACGATATTGTATCTTTTATTGTTCTTAAAAAAATTAAAAAAAAAAAGAAAATACAAAAAATTTAGTTAGTTGTTATTTGTTTTTTTTATTTGTTTGTTTCCGTAGTTTTCTTCTAGACAATCGAAATCACTTAATTTGAGACGACAGGGTGATTGCACAATTGAAAGTGGAGCGGCTTGACTTTTAAGTCTTCAGGGACGTTTTTTCTTTTTCCTTTCCTCTTTTGATTTTTATATATATTTATGGCAATTCGGAGGTTTCTGACTTTTTAGGGGGGGAGGGTAGTCAATTATGATTTGTAATTTATAATTGTGTAATTTAAATTCGTGATTTGTAATAATTAGTAATTAAACTTGATTGATTGCTATTCCTGCGCTTGTTTGTGTTTGTCTGGTTTATCCTGTCAAAGTTGACTATGTGTGATTTGAGGTTCTTGTATTTGAGCGTGTATAAGTGCATAAATCTTTTAAAATTTTTATTTATATATTGTAAAATGGTACATGGACGCAAACGATTTCGCAAAACCTTAAAAGCAACATCAGTTCAAAACAATTTTCATGCAAAAGCATGTGAGTATCCTGTGTGTTTATCATCTTTGCATGTACTTGCGTAGATTCTATTTTGAGATCTCTTTGAAATCGCAGTGCGTAATTAGCTTTGAACATGACGATTGGTCATATAAAATACTCTTATTCCGGCCATATCCATATATATTAGCCACTATAAATTCCGAATGAGCCAATCATAGCCAAATACCCATTTCCTATAGCCATAAGTGTTTACGAGTTAACCCCTACATCATTAATAACGTGGGGTAAGAGTTAGTTACTTTTTATTGGTTATTGGTGTTTTGGAATCTTGATTATGGATTTATGTAAAGATTTTAATAATTAATACTGATCACCATCCTTAAAAAAATAAAAATTAAATAATAAAAAAAATAAAGAGGATGGTGAATCTTTTTGAGTTCTTGCCTATGTTTATAAAGGCTGTTGTTTAGTACTGTTAAGTTTCTTATGAAGCCTAATGTTTAAGAGGCAAGAGTTGAATTTTATTTGAATAAAATAAGTGTATCATTAAGCTTCTAAATTGTTTAAGTAGTGTGTTCAACAGCCTGTTTTGGGTTTCGAGTTGAGTAATAGCCGAAGTATTAAGGCTACGCTATGAGAGTTTTGTGAGGTTTCATTTGAATAAGGTGAAGCACAATGCTTCGTGATTAGAATAGTTTGGTGAGTTATTCGTCACATTATATCGTGAGTTAGACACACGACTTATATATTCCATACCCGTCCAAAGAGCCAACATTACAACCCATAAAGACCTTTTCCGATTCTTTGCTAGTTACACACTTAAACGCGATGGAGAAGTTTTTGACTTTCAACTCTTGTTTATTGTACTTGTACTTTGATGATTTGAGCGTATACACGTCCCTATAAAAAAATAATTGAGTGCTTTTGAGCGTCACATATATGTTACCCTTTCTGAGGATGCATGATTTGTTTTCGGAATGACTGTGTAATAATGGTCTAGCATCTGAGGTTGCGTTACATTTATCTATATTTTCAAAATTATCTATGTAGCATGACATGACTCTTATCTTGAGCTTATTTTCATTCTTTTTATTATTTGGAATTATCGTTTGTTCGAGGACGAACAATCCAATAAAGCGTGGGGTAGTTGATTCACATGAATTTGTCTTGATTTTTGTTAGTGTTTTAGTTAGTTCTTGTTATTAATTTTGGTATAAGTTGATAGATTAATCTTATTTTAGTATTCTTCGTATCTCCAACTTATTTTACCGTGTTTTGATCAAAATTGATGAAATTGGGTGATTATTCTCTTCTATTCCCCATACAGTTAAGTAAACGAAGGAGCTCAGCACTAAATAGATGATGTTTGCAAACCGTTACAAGAACCGAAAGATGAAAATGAGCTATTCGATGAAAAAGAAGCAATTCTTACAAGTTAATGGTACGGTTAGTGGTAGCTCTTACTGCTAAGCTACCGCTAACCCCTAGCGGCTATTCTACAGCTATTGCAACCACTGAGGGATGACAGAGAGTTTCCAGAAGATGATTAGCGGTGGCATTACGGTGACCCTTATTACTAGCCTAACCACTAAGTGGCGATAGAAACATCAGAGAAGAGTTAACGGCAGGCTTAACAGTCGCCTAACCGTTAGCTCTTCCGTAAGGAAGCTCCAGAGTATGTTAACGATCGGCTTAATGGTATCTTGACTGTTAGTGCCACTGTTAGGGATGGACAGAAATTTTTAGTGACAAGATAACGGTACAATGAACGGTAGCCCTTACTGGTAAGGCTACCGCTAACGGGCCCAGATTCGTGATTTTTAAGGAAACTTGTGCTCCAAGTTTTGGGAAACCTATAAATACCCTTCTATAATTTGTATAGGGTATCAACACACATATTCCCAGGGTTCCGAGACGCAGAGAGAGCCCGTTTCCATCACCCGTTACATAGATACAAGATAAAGATTGAAGATTTAAGTTCATGAGTTCCAAGTTCCTTTCTTTCATTCGTGGATTGCTCTTCGATCGAGATCATCGTTCTTTCTCCGAAATAGTTGGAGATTTATTGTATTTCCTAGTTCTAATAAGTACTCTAAACCTTTTTAATTTCTTTCTAGTTAAGTTCTTGGTTAATTTTAGTTTATAGATAATTTGTTCTATGTTTATGGATCTTGATCTTTTGATGCTTGATACTTTGGATTTCTTGGATAATATAGTTCGTGAACTTTTATCTTTCAATTTCGTTTCTTTCATTCATGCTTGGTGATTTTATTATTAGTTTCGTTCACGATAGTTACTTGCTCTTCAATTTCCAAAACTCTTGTTCATAACTTTTCGTTAATTAAGCTTTTCAAATTCTAGTAGGTTAAATTAGTTTAAGATAATTAGTTTAAGTTAATTAGTTTTAAATAATTGCTCTTGGTTTTCAATTCGTAGTTTATAAATTCAAAAACCACAATTATACATGTCCGTGTGTGACTTTATGATTAAACAAACATCAAAGATTCTCCTTTTTTGTTCCTTAAGAATCGAATCGGTTTAAACTTACCAACCTATAAGAAAACTCGTACTCTTGTGAGTGGACTTTAAACGTTTGACAAACATATTTATAAAAGTTGATACGGAAAGTCTGTATCAATTGACACCTCCAGAAAAATTGGAGAAGCTGGATGAGATATTGGCAGGCAATAAGGGCAGTGGGAAGGATAAGGATGGCAAGAAGGATGAGGAATATAAGCAGAACAATTGAAGGCTGCTCAAAAAAAGAGAAGGGAAAAGGATCCATGGAGGCCAAGTCTCGAGCTACATCAACGCTCGAAAAGAAGACGGCCATGACGTTCAACAACTCATTGATCGCGGGTCACGGAGAAAGTCTTATACACTCTGGGCCTAACGATATGAGGAAGAGGACAACAATAGCGATTGGAAATTCGTGGATAATAGGACACGAAGAAGGCCATATAAACATCGAGCCCAGCGAGATGAGGAAGGAGATGAAGATGAAGTGGGACCACCTTCCCACGTGTTTAGAGATATGTAGGAGGCATTACGTGGGTTACAAAGAAAGGTCGTAGGAACAGGGCGTGAAGAGTTAAAGGGGCACCCTTTCTCTGAGAGGATATTGAGAGAGGCACTATTGAAATGATATAAAGGGCTGGATTTCTATTACGAAGGACTGACAGACCTCACTCATCACGTGCAGAGTTTTGAAAACGAAGTAGTACTAAGGCAATATATAGATGCGGTAGCTTGCAAGACTTTCATATCAACTTTTAGAGGGATAACACATGATTGGTTCCATCAACTAGCACCAGGAAAGATCACTAATTTCCAGGTTATGAAGTCAGCCTTTTTAAAACATTTCGCTAGTGCTAAGTTGCACACGAAAACTACATAATCTCTCTTTATAATGGTGCAACGGTCGGGATAAAGTTTGAAGAATTACATAAACCGGTTTACCAGAGTGATTTGTACGTTTTTGTTACGCTTTTGTACATATTTCGAGTCATGTTTTAGTCTTTTTACCATCTTCTTAGGTCAAGAATAAGCTATTTTGCATGATTTTTTATTATTTAGCCTTTTGCTTAGCTTCTCGACTTTTTATTCAATAATTGTCCATTGTTCTTGTTTTCCTCTCTCAACCGAATCATTTGACAAGACTCGGGGGACGAAGACCAAGAATTAGCGCTCGAAGTATCCAAAAGAACAATTATCCGACTGGATAAGACCAAAAACCGAGTGGATTGACCTCAAGACACGCACCGATCGGAGAAGACCTACGTCCGACCGGTTAAGAGGACAGAGACTTTCATCCGATCGGACCAATGAGTAATCTGATCGGATTCAAACGTTACAAATGAAAATTTTCGGGATTCTTCAGTTAAGAAACGGTTCTTGGTCCTATTAAACTCAGAAATCTGTGGAGAATAATCATCCTTTCACCCACAAGACTGGATCATAAACATTGGGAGAGAAAAATGACAACTTTCTCGACTTTTGACCTATAGCCCTTATGGCAATAATGTTTAGAAGTTTGATCGGTTTGGATAATCGTTGAAGACGGAGGGTCGTGACAAGCTTCCCGGAATTAGCGAGGTTCATTTCATTTCAACAAAATAGCAAGGATTTGGCAAGATTCACCGTAGTATGGTGATTGAGAAATCTCATTATTTAGTAATCTCTAAACTTTATCTCATAGTCTAGTTTGATAATTTATGTTAGATAACGATTTCGTAAAATTGTGTTGGATGTTTCATGTGGATCGTTCATTATCTATAAACAATTGTTGATGTTTTGTTTAAAGATCATTGGTAATTCGTATTATTCAGTTTTGGATAATTGGTTTGGTTGTTACGATTTGATTATGTCTTGTGAATGCATATCAACTGCTCGATTGGATGTCTAAATGAGATTTGGTGGAACGGTCTTTAGAATAAGTTATAAAAATCGTTGTTGAGTTTGTGCATCGATTAAACTACTCTTTCGAAGATGTTGACACCCTCGAAGCAATAAGTTATCGAGTTTTTCTTAAAATTAAGAACTTTGGTGATTTTCGAAACAAAAACCCCGTTGATCGCGTGCTTAGTATTAGAATTTATGTTATAATAAACATCGTTGACTCCGTATTTCCACTCCTCGAGAGTGGACGAGCTAAACCTTTTCAAACACGGACACGCATTAGTTTAACTTGGATTTTTGATTTTGAAAAGAGGAACACAAAAGCTCAGTTCAAAATTTGGCGCCGTTGCTGGGGAGTGGCAAAGGTGTTAGCGAAGTTTATTCGTGTTAAATTTACATTTGTTACGTTTGTTTTAGTCTTTGGTATACCACTTGTTTTTCATGTAATTGTGGCATTTTTCTCTTGTTTTTAATTAGGTTTTAGTGTCATTTTTAGTGGTTTTCAGTCGAGTTTTATTTGGTTTTTTCGTTTGTTTTATCGTTTTGTTGTTTTTCGTGTTTCTCTTCGATTTTATACTTAATATGGATTAATGGGTTTAATTAATTAATTTTATGTTCAATTTAGGTATTTTTAAGTATTCTGGTCTGGATATAGTCGAGTGTGGGTGTACGAGTGGAGCTTTAGCAAAATTGGGCCTCGATTTGAAGAATTACGTCTGACACTGGGTACGTGTTTTGACACTGGGCTATCCAGTGTCCGAACGCAGCGCCCAGCAGACTCCCGCACGCACTGCCGAGCCCGCCCGGCCACGCCCGCCCAGTCCTGCCCACAACTGCTGACAGCGGTCTATCTTTAACTCTAGTAAGCTTTCTTTTAGTTTCATGCTTTGCTCTTCATTTGTTTTATACTTTTTCGCCTTAGCTATTGGAATTGTTGCTTGATTTTGTGAGTTGGCTATGGAATCTAGTTGAGTGACACATCTTGATCATAGATCGAGTCATAGATCGTTTAATTTCACGCAATTTCATATGTTTCATGCATTTTCTTCATTTGTATGCTTTTTGTCTTAGCACCTTGAATTCATGTTAGATCTTAAGATTTTGGTTATGGAATCTAGACGAGTGACACGTCTAGATCTTAGATCGGGTCTTGGATCGTCTTGATTTTGAGTTTTTCACATGATTTATTTGCAATTTTATTTTCATGCATAGTTTTTAGGTTAAATCATAGATCTACTCTTTGTTGCTTGTTATTTTCCTTAAAGTTTTAAACTTTCATGTCAACTATCATTGCTCTTTGTATCCATGCTTTCAATTTTAGAAAATTTTCATTATTTAAAATTTTATGCATAGTTGTACCTTGTGCATGCATGCTTGTACTTGGTGAAATATTGCATTTTCTTTCTTGTTTTCATTATTGATTTGCATTTTCTATTTGAGGCATACGACGAGGCATCCGACCAACTTGCAATTTCAATTCTTAGGATAGTTTAGTTAGTTTAATTGCTTAACTTTCATTTTTCCTTTACTTTCAAAGCTTGAAACACATAGATTCCTCAATTGAATCAAACTCCGGTAATACCAAGCCATGAACCCGTTGATATATTTCAACACCACGAAAACTCTTCTAACAAAATGGTTCGTTGCGACTCGGCTTGGTTAAGGTTTTCGATTGGATTGTAGTTTCTTTTCGTTTCTAGTTTTTGTTTTTATTCGATGTTTTCTTTAAGTATGCAAGGTCCCTACTACTTTGGTGGATATATTCCCGACATGGGAGGGCATATGGTGGCAAACCATGTCGGGAATGGAATGATGATACCGGAAAGTTCAAGAGAAGTAAGAGGTAACACAAGACACTCCTTAGAAACTCACAACTCTAGGAATCCACCAAAAGAGTTTAGAGCAATATACAAGAAGATAAATCTTCTAAACAAGCTTAAAAGCTCAAAATATATTGTTATTTCGCCGCTGTCAGCAGTTGTGGGCAGGACTGGGCGGGCGTGGCCGGGCGGGCTC
>BMAC01000152.1:1765864-1779904 GCA_014905375.1 Phtheirospermum japonicum
GAGCCCGCCCGGCCACGCCCGCCCAGTCCTGCCCACAACTGCTGACAGCGGCCGAGCACTCCCGCCCAGCTCCGAGCCATCTCGCCCAACTCCGAGCCATCTCACCCAACACCCGAGCCATACCGAGCCATATAGACCCAAATGGTCTAGTTAGACCATTTTGGGTCAAATTTGGTCAAATATGGAAAAATCCGAGCTTACAAGTGATCATTGGCCAATTTACCCCTAATTAGCTTGTATAAATAGATAGACTCCTTCCATTAGAAAAAAAAAAAACACACTCCTCTCTCAACCCAAGCTTGGGTTTAGGTTTAAAAATTCTCTCTCTAGCTCTTAGAACAAAATTTTAAACTTTGCCTTGGGTTTGTAAGCTCAAGAAGGATTCAAGTACTCCCTTAAATTTTTAATTCCTTGCAATTTCAATCAAGCTTTTGGATTCTATCTTTAACTCTAGTAAGCTTTCTTTTAGTTTCATGCTTTGCTCTTCATTTGTTTTATACTTTTTCGCCTTAGCTATTGGAATTGTTGCTTGATTTTGTGAGTTGGCTATGGAATCTAGTTGAGTGACACATCTTGATCATAGATCGAGTCATAGATCGTTTAATTTCACGCAATTTCATATGTTTCATGCATTTTCTTCATTTGTATGCTTTTTGTCTTAGCACCTTGAATTCATGTTAGATCTTAAGATTTTGGTTATGGAATCTAGACGAGTGACACGTCTAGATCTTAGATCGGGTCTTGGATCGTCTTGATTTTGAGTTTTTCACATGATTTATTTGCAATTTTATTTTCATGCATAGTTTTTAGGTTAAATCATAGATCTACTCTTTGTTGCTTGTTATTTTCCTTAAAGTTTTAAACTTTCATGTCAACTATCATTGCTCTTTGTATCCATGCTTTCAATTTTAGAAAATTTTCATTATTTAAAATTTTATGCATAGTTGTACCTTGTGCATGCATGCTTGTACTTGGTGAAATATTGCATTTTCTTTCTTGTTTTCATTATTGATTTGCATTTTCTATTTGAGGCATACGACGAGGCATCCGACCAACTTGCAATTTCAATTCTTAGGATAGTTTAGTTAGTTTAATTGCTTAACTTTCATTTTTCCTTTACTTTCAAAGCTTGAAACACATAGATTCCTCAATTGAATCAAACTCCGGTAATACCAAGCCATGAACCCGTTGATATATTTCAACACCACGAAAACTCTTCTAACAAAATGGTTCGTTGCGACTCGGCTTGGTTAAGGTTTTCGATTGGATTGTAGTTTCTTTTCGTTTCTAGTTTTTGTTTTTATTCGATGTTTTCTTTAAGTATGCAAGGTCCCTACTACTTTGGTGGATATATTCCCGACATGGGAGGGCATATGGTGGCAAACCATGTCGGGAATGGAATGATGATACCGGAAAGTTCAAGAGAAGTAAGAGGTAACACAAGACACTCCTTAGAAACTCACAACTCTAGGAATCCACCAAAAGAGTTTAGAGCAATATACAAGAAGATAAATCTTCTAAACAAGCTTAAAAGCTCAAAATATATTGTTATTTCGAAATTGGTTCCTGAAACATAACAAATTGGTTCCTGAAACATAACAATGGGGTGCCTTTTATAGGCAAGGACTTGGAACAACCCTCCAAGATGAGTCAAAGATAATAAATAAGACATTACATTTTCTATGGTCTAGAAAAATGGAAAGTTTACTCTAATAAAGATAAATAAGATGAATCTTGACTAAAGATTAAGTGCTTATCAACCCCCAAGGTACTTGAATGAGTAGGTTCATGAAAACTCACCAAGGCTTGCTTAACCTTCCAAATTCCCGTATGAAAATACTGCACTGCCACACTTCAGTCAAATAGCCATAATTCACTCTCAGATTATTATTCTTGAGCTCCGTTTTTTTTATTAGAAACTAGAATCAGAGATCTTTCCATTGATATATATCTTGAAATGTATTTATATCCCATTGAAAGCAGTTTATTCATAAAAGTTGATCCAAAGAAAACTAACTTTCTATTTCGGTGTCATTCTTCCCCGGTTGGAAAAGATTCGTCCTCGAATCCGAATCAAGTTCATCGTCAACATAAGGAGAAAGATCAAAAACGTTAAAAGTTGCTGAAACACCATAATCTCTGGGCAACTCGACCTTGTGAGCATTATCACCAATCTTTCTTAAGACTTTAAAAGGACCATCAGCTCTAGGTTGCAGTTTTCCATGTCGACCACGAGGAAAACGTTCTTTCCTCAAGTGAACCCAAACCAAATCTCCTTCCTTGAAAACTGACTTCTTTCGATGCTTATTTGTAATTTTTTGGTACTTCTCATTTTGCTTAACAATCTCTTGACGAACTTGCTCATGCAACTTTTTAATGTACTTAGCATGTTCTTCGCCGTCTCGACTAAAATGATGAGTGATTGGAATAGGTGCTAAGTCCAACGGAGTAATTGGGTTGCTGCCATACACGACTTCAAACGGGCTTTTACCAATTGTTTGTCTAGAAGAGCGATTATAAGCAAACTCCACTTGAGCCAAAACCACATCCCATTGGCGAGGATTCTTTCCAACCAAGCTCCTTAAAAGATTTCCCAAACTTCTATTGACAACTTCCGCCTATCCATCAGTCTGTGGATAATGAGACGAGCTAAACTGAAGCTTAGTTCCAAGTTTCTTCCGAAGCGTTCGCCAAAAATGACTCATAAACTTCCAATCTCGATCAGAAGTAATGGTCTTTGGAATTCCATGGAGCCTCACTATTTCTTTAAAATAAAGATCAGCCATATTTGTATCATCCAACGTCTTAATGCAAGGAACAAAATGTGTCATTTTCAAAAATTGATCAACAACCACCATAATCGAATATTTGTTCCTTTGAGTACGCGGTAATCCAACCACAAAATCCATACTCACATCTTCCCACGGTCCCATTGGAACTGGTAATGGAGTGTATAAGCCAGTATTTTGCCCATGACTTTTGGCAATATGACAAGTTCTACACCTTTCAATGCATCTCTTGACATCTCGTTCCATTCTTGGCCAATAAAAATTTTCTTGAACCGCACAAGCGTCTTCTCTCTACCAAAATGTCCAGCAAGACCTCCACTATGAGCTTCATTAATAATTGCTTGCCATAGAGAACATTCAGGAATACATAAGAGTTTATCCTTGAAGAGAAATCCATCTTGAATCAAGAAAAGTTTAAATGGAGCTTTTAGACATCCATCCCAGATTTTGCCAAAATATGGATCATCCTTGTAGAGATCTTTGATTACCTCAAAACCAATGATTTTTAATTGTAAAGTAGACAACAGAGAATGTCGTCAACTAAGACCATCCGCCACTCGATTGAGGACTCCAGACTTGTGCTTGATCACAAAGTTGAAGGCTTGTAGAAATTCAACCCATCTAACATGTCGAGGATTCAACTTTTATTGAGTGTTCAAGTACTTCAAAGCTTCATGATCTGAAAAAAGAACAAACTCTTTGTGTAGGAGATAATGTTGCCAATGATCCAACGTTCGAACAATAGCAAAGAACTCCTTGTCGTACGTAGAATAATTTCGCCGAGATTGATTCATCATTTCACTAAAGAAAGCGATGGGTTTACCTTCTTGGCTAAGAACACCTCCAATTTCCACATTAGAAGCATCATAATCTACTTCAAAAAATTTATCAAAATCTGGTAGCTGCAAGATTGGAGCTTCCGTGACTTTTCTTTTAAGAATTTCAAAGCTTTTTTGTGCTTCTTCCGTCCACTTGAAGTTTCCACCTTTCAAACATTTCGTAATAGGTGCAATAACGGTGCTGAAATTTTTGATGAACATGCGATAAAATGAAGCTAAGCCACGGAAACTTCGAATATCGTGAATAGATCTAGGAACCGGCCAAGTGAGTATAGCTTCAATCTTACCTTCGTCCATCTTCATGCCTTCTGAAGAAATAACATAGCCTAAGAAAACAAGGTTATTTGTGAAAAAGTGACATTTCCTCAAATTTGCATACAAACTTTGCTCCCTTGGCACTTCAAATACTTGTCGAAGATGGTCTAAGTGCTCTTCCGGGCTAGAGCTATATACGAGAATGTCATCGAAATAGACAACCACGAACTTTCCAATGAAAGGCTTAAAGATATGATACATAAGCCTCATAAAAGTTGAAGGCGTGTTAGAAAGTCCAAATCGCATAACCAACCATTCATAAAGTCCATCTCTTGTTTTGAAAGCCGCCTTCCATTCATCTCCTGGTTTCATGCGGATTTGATGATAACCACTTCGTAAGTCAATTTTAGAACCAATCTTGAAACCATGAAGTTGATTAAGAAGATCATCAAGGCGAGGAATAGGAAAGCGGTATTTGATAGTAATCTTATTCACCGCTCGACTATCAATACACATTCGCCACGACCCATCTTTCTTTGGCACAAGTAGCGCCGGAACAACACAATGACTCTTACTTTCTTGGACAAGACCTTTAGTTACAAGGTCCTCAACTTTCCTTTGCAATTCTTCATGCTCTTTAGGGCTCATTCTATAAGCTGCCTTGTTTGGGATTGACGAACCAGGTATTAAATCAATGCAATGTTGAATATTTCGCATCGGAGGTAGCCCAGGAGGAATTTCTTCGGGCACCACGTCATGAAATTCTTGAAGAAGATGTTGAACTTGAAAAGGGACAGTATGAACTTCTTCATTTTCCTCCAAAACTAACAAAGCAAATGCTTCCATGGACTCAGAAATTGTTTTTTCAACTTGAGACTTGGAGAGTAAACTATTTCCCTCCCCTTTTGAAGGTTTGGAAATTTTCTCCCTCTTGGATGGTCCCAAAATAATTTCTTCGCCATCTTTCACGAAAGTATATGTATTCTTCAAGCCATCGTGATGAGTTTTCCTATCAAATTGCCAAGGTCGTCCAAGAAGCAAATGACAAGCGTCCATCAGAATAAAATCACACCACACTTCGTCTTTATAGTTATTGCCAATAGAAAACTGCACAAGACACCTTTTTGTAACTTTCAATTCATTACCTTTACAAAGCCATGCTAGCTTGTAAGGTCGAGGATGATCTTCAGTCTTTAGTTTCAACTTCTCCACCATTGTAGTAGCAACTACATTTTCACAACTTCCTCCATCAATAATGACATTACACACTTTGCCATGCGAAGTGCACCTTGTGTGGAATTTATTATTACGAAGCCATGTGTCATCCTCCACAGAATTGGCATTGAGAGCTCATCGTACTACAAGCGATTCTCCATAATTTTCATAAGTAATATCCTCCTCATCATTGGATTCGTCATAGGTAGGTGCTGCCTCAAAAGGTTCCTCCTCCACTTCTTCTTCGACGAGAGTGATAATCTTGCGATTTGGACATTCCGCAGCGAAGTGTCCAAAACCCTTGCATTTGAAACACGGTTTTTGATTGTTCGGGCCACTTGGTTTCACAAAACCCACATTATTTTCCTTAGCTACTCCCATATTTTGTTTTTCAATATTTTTTGTTGTCGTGCTCCTAGAAGTAGCTGGACTCCCTCGGTTGGAAGCACCACTACTTGGAGAAAAACGACCACCAAACTTCTTTGATTCTTTTTGTTGTTTTTCGACTTTGAGATCCAACTTGCAAACATCATTATAAGTCCAATATGGCTGCAATTGGACAATATTTCCAATCTCATATCTAAGTCCTCCAAGAAAACGAGCAATAATTTGCTCATCCGGCTCCAAAACATCACATCTCATCATGAGATTCTCAAATTCAGCAATATAATCTTCTACGGATAGATCTCTTTGCTTGAAACTATGGTATTTGAGAAATGCCACTTGTCGATAATTATCCGGCAAGAATTTTCTTCGTAGTTCCTTCTTCATCTTGTCCCATGTTTGGATTTTTTGCTTACCATCACGAGCACATTGCTTTTTTAGGTGTTCCCACCAAATAGATGCATATTTCTTTAACTTGATAGCAACAAGCTTCACTTTTCCATCTTTTGGAATATCTTTAAATTCAAAGATCCTCTCAATAGAGTTGATCCAATTGATGAATTCATTAGGGTCATTTCTTCCATCAAAATCTGGAATATCAACTTTGAAATCAAAAGATTTCTCGCGAACATTGTTCCTTCGAAGTCTTTGGCGATGAGATGAATTATCGTCACTTGAATCACCATTTCTATCACCATGAAATGGACTTTCCATCTCATTAATTGAAGAACCATCCCTTGAATCATGAACCTCAACATCACGATTCAAAGGTTCGCCACGCGTAAGACGTTGCTCGAGTTGTTGCACTTGTCTCCTTAAATCTTCCAACTCGATATCACGAAGGTCTCTTTGACGAGCTGTGGGATCCTCAACATTTGGTCGGTTTCACCTACGACCAGCCATCGAAATCCAAAGCTCTGATACCAGTTGATACCGGAAAGTTCAAGAGAAGTAGGAGGTAACACAAGGCACTCCTCAGAAACTCACAACTCTAGGAATCCACCAAAAGAGTTTAGAGCAAGATACAAGAAGATAAATATTCTAGACAAGCTTAAAATCTCAAAGTATATTGTTATTTCGAAATTGGTTCCTGAAACATAACAATGGGGTGCCTTTTATAGGCAAGGACTTGGAACAACCCTCCAAGATGAGTCAAAGATAATAAATAAGACATTGTATTTTCTATGGTCTAGAAAAATGGAAAGTTTACTCCAGTAAAGATAAATAAGATGAATCTTGACTAAAGATGAAGTGCTTATTAACCCCCAAGGTACTTGAATGAGTAGGTTCATGAAAACTCACCAAGAGTTGCTCAACCTTCCAAATTCCCGTATGAAAATACTGCACTTCCACACTTCAGTCAAATAGCCATAACTCACTCTGATATTATTATTTTTGAGCTCCGTTTTTTTTATTAGAAACTAGACTCATATAGATTTCCAATGATATATATCTTGAAATGTAGTTATATCCCATTGAAAGCAGTTTATTAATCAAAGTTGATCCAAGAAAACTAACTTTCTATTTCGGTGTCAAATGATGTATAATGGCATTGGCTACGTGGGAGGGCATGGTGCAAACCACATTGCCAATGGTGGTTTCGAATATTATCAACCCAACATGGGAGGACATGGTGCAAACCATGTTGGGACGAGCGGTTTCTTGGGTTCAAACGGTTCGTATGGAGGTTACAGAGCCCCTACTCCTCAAATTCCGAACACATATAACGGAGGCTTTGTTAATCCAAATGGGATTGTTGGTAACCAAAATTCGAATTCCACTCCATATGGTGGCTATAGTGCTCCCACTCCCTATCCGAATATGTGTAATGGTGGCTATGGGAGTCCCAGCCCGTACGGCGATTCTCATCCTCTCAATTTCAATCAAGCCCCGAGTGGTTCCACTACTAATGCCCAAGTTCTCGATGCTTATGATCGCTTTGGAGGTTTGATCTCCGATGCACTCCCCGTCCGCACTATGAGAGACTTCAGTAGACCCTTTGTGTGGGGGTTTCCTCTTGAAGAGCCAAAATCTCCTCCACCAACACATGCTCATGAGGTATTTCCACCCTTATCATCCAAGGAGTTTAAGTTGGTTACGAAAATAGCGACATTGATGGCCCAAATCGCTCAAATGTCTAGCCCGGGACCGACTCCTCCTTGTGCGGGACCCGGTTGTCCTACTCCACCGCCGCCTCATGATCCTCTTGTTACTTATCACGTGGACCCACTACCTACGCCTACTCTTCCGGTCACGTTCCTTGTAAAGTGTGGGGTAGTTGATTCGGTTGTCTCACTGACGGAGGAGGCCGTGGTTTCGATTCCGAGTAATTTTACTTCTCTTGACCCCTTACCTTTTACTTCAAAACAATCTTGCGAAGAGTGGGTGTATATGGACTTCATCAAGGCCACTGTCGAACGAGTTTGTTTGGATGATAGGAGCATTGAGAAAGATATTGTCCGGGATGTCGATATTGAGGATGGTTGTGTGGATTATGAGCCCCTTGTTCTTAACAATGAATCCGTTGTACTCCAACGTGCCCAAGACTTGTGTGACAAAGAGTGTTTATGGGTCGTTGAGGGCAACAATGACTTTTTGGAGGGGGAGGGGGAGGTTAGTGATGATATGATTGGAGAGATTGAAGAGTGTCTTGAGGGGGTTGGTGGATTGTTTGAGTTAGTATCCGATGAGGCCGAGAGGAGGCACAAGCCCAAGCTTAAACCTCCTCCATCTCCCCTCGAGCATGCTTATTTAGAGAAAGAGGAGAGTCAACCGATTACCATCTTGGAAAATTCGGATCAAGGTGAAGAGGAGGGGTCGATTGGAGCGATTAAAGTTCTTAAGAGTGCCATTGAGTGGAGACCCGGAGTGATTGAGAGAGTTATCCCTTTGAATTCGAGTTTTGATTTAAATGGTGAGAGCCGGGACATGGAGGTTGTTATTGGAGGGCTTGATGTTAGTGATGTCCAAAAGCGAGTGGTTGAAGCCCATTGACTTGGTTCCCAAGACGAGCGACTTGTTAGTTCTTGAGGATGAAGAAGGCGGGTCGTTGGCCACGAGGGCTTCAACGGGTTGGAGGATGTTGATCGATTCTAAGAGGTTAAATGCGGATATCAAAAGAGATCGTTTCCCTCCCCCGTTGCTCAACCACATGTTGGTAAAGACAGCCGGCCATTACTCCTTTTGTTTTTGGGATGAGTCGTCAGGCTACTTCGAAACCACCATTCCACCCGAGGACCTAGCCGAGACGAGCTTCAATTGCCCGTTTGGAATGTTTGCTTTTTGACGGATCTTATTTGAGCTATGCAATACTCCAAGGACGTTCCAAAGAGTGTATCCTCCCGACAAGGATGAGATTGTGTTGGTGGATCCTCCCGTGATCTTTCCACCTTGACCAAAAGGGAGTACGTCGAGCTAGTGATGTAAAACAAGCTCTTCTTGGGAGGCAACCCAAGTTCTTCTCGTTTATTTATTTTATTCTTACTTTCTTTCTTCTTAAAATGAAAATCCAAAAACATTTGAAAAATTGAAAAACAAAAAAAAAATATTTTTTTTTTTGGGTTTATGTACATAGTTTCTTGGGTTTTTGATTTTTGTGTGATCTTCTTTTCTAGTGTGTTATTTTCCGACTTCACCCTTGGGCGAATTGATAAGATTGGTAGCATTTATAGAACTGAGATACACAAGCCATGCTCGGTCTTTGTTCGTATTGCTTAATACTTAAGTGGACCCCACCGAGCTCGACCAAAACTCGCTCGGTTAAGGAAGTTTCTATTCCCCCTCCTTTTACTTGGTTTTCATTAAAATGCGGGTAATGCATGGTTTAAGTGTGCGGTGGGTAGGTGGTTAGGGTCCGGGTGTCACAAATCATGATTTGTCTTTCTTAACTCGAGCCTTGGCGAAGTGACGCTTACTACTTGCGCTATTATATGGTTTAGTCATTTTTGTGTCTTTATTACATTGTTGAACAATCACCACTTACTTGGAGGTTTGAATAGTTTACTTGTCGATTTTTTACATGTTTATGGCCTCTTGTGTAAGGAGTTAACTTTTTGTGTTTCGTCCAAAACTCGCCTATATATATATAATCAACGTTTTCTAGTGAAAAGATTTCAAAGCTCTAAAATCTCTTTTGATTTTGCTCCCAAATTTGGTGCAAACTAGAGAGTAGCCTTGTGTGATTTATCGACTTGCTTGCATTTTTATGGAAATTGCATTGAAGAGGTTTGATTTTGCTCGTACATGATTGAATTCGAAAATGACTTTGAGGCACATATATCACCTTGTTTCGGCTATATCCATATATTTAAGCTACTTTAAAAGTCCCAAATGAGCCCCCTTGAGCCTATGTCTAATTTCTTGTTAGCCGAGCTCGATTTTAGCTCTTATATCTTCATAAATTGTGAGGTGAGAGGGTATGTTTTTAATTACCAAGAAATGTGAGGGAATCGATTGTGGGTTTCGGATTTTGAGTTGCTTATAAAAAAAAATAAAAAAAATAAAAGAAAAATAACACTCCAACACAAATCACGAAAAGTGATAAAGCGTGCGTTCATGTGTAAAGCCTAATTTAAAGGCTTAGTTTAGTGAAAAGAAAAAAACTCAAAAATATTCTAAGCTTTGTGAAATAAAAGTCAGTAAAGTGAGTTAACGAAATGGTTTCGAATGAAAAGTTCGTTAAATTGGGAAGGGCGAAGCAATCATAAGCTTCGGGTTTTAGAAATTAGGATTTTGTGTGTTATTGATCGCGTTTGATCATGTGTTAGCCACTATATCCAAATGTTCCATACCTTACCAAAGAGCCAACATTACAACCCATAATAAACACCTCTTTCGATTCTTATTTGGTCATGTACTATGAGCAATCTTGAGCGTCCAATTTGTGAAATCTTGACAAAGGTGCATGTATTGACCGACTTGAGCGTAAATACGTCCTATATACACTTGAGCGTATTGAGCAAACACCCCCAAAATTTCCTTTGAGAGGAAGCCATCGATTTGGCTTTCATTTGAGAAAGAGTAATACGAGCAATGTTTGACGATAGCGAGTTTATGTTGATAATCCCATCATATTAATAAGGATAAGCACAAAAATTTTTCTTTTTACATAATGTTCATTGCATGTACATTCTTGATTCTTTTCGTTGTTCGTGGACGAACAAGCCGATAAGTGTGGGGTGGTTGTTTTGCATGTAATTGTGGTATTTTTATCGTGTTTTTAATTAGGTTTTAGTGTCATTTTTAGTTGTTTTGAGTCGAGTTTTTTAGGTTTTTTCGTTTGTTTTCTCGTTTTGTTGTTTTTCGTGTTTCTCTTTGATTTTATACTTAATATGMATTAATGGGTTTAATTAATTGATTTTATGTTTAATTTAGGTATTTTTAGGTATTCTGGTCTGGATATATTTGAGAGTGGGCGTACGAGTGGAGTTTTAGCAAAATTGGGCCTAGATTTGACGAAATTACGGTTGACACTGGGTACGTGTTTAGACACTGGGTTACCCAGTGTCCGAGCGCAGCGCCAAGCACACGCCCGCACGCACTGCCGAGCGCTGCCGACGCTCGCGCGCCACGCCTGCTGTCACACGGTCATTTTTCGCCCCTGAATTTTCGTCGTGCGCGGCTCGATTGCCCTCTCAATCGATCAGCCTTTTCCCCAAGTCAAGTGCCCCCACAAGCTACTTAACTTAATTTTGACGAGAAACTCACCAATTCACTCGTGTATCCCCGCACTCGTTTACTGATGAATTAAAGATAGACAAGCATACGCCAAGATTCACAACTCACACACACGTTGCATGAAAGTAAATCAAACACAAGGAATTACGGGCACCTTGCCCAACTTATATCATTCACCAACAATATAAGAACATAAGCACGTATGCACGATTACAAGTTTGCTCTCAACCCTATGAGTTAAACTCTTCCATCTCTCGTGCCAAACATAGGCTACACTTCGCCTATTTATACTAGATAGAAAATACCCGCTGGACAACCCCCATCGGTTAGGTCAACCTATCTAGTTTCCCGCCTATGGCTGAAAGCCATAACTGCCGAGTCATGGGCGTCGCAAGCCCATAACTGCTCGATCATGTGCATCACATGCACAATAACCGCCCACGTTCTCCAGTCCGCCCTTGCCCACGTTCGTGTAACTGCTTTTCTCGCGGATCTCCTATGGTTGATCTCCGACCCGGACTGACCCGCTCGCACAAACACAACAAGCCGCAAGGTAACTGCTTTTTCCGCGGATCCGTTTGATCGGGTCATGATCCGCTCATGACCCGGAGTCCAAATGAACCAAGCCTACCTCAGCCCACTTGTAATAACCGTCCGAATGGCCCAAGGCCTATTTCCAACCCACGCGTAGACCAACGAGCTCAAGCCCTCTCTTAAGCCCATCGTCGAACCAATGCCGTCACATCCCAACATCAGCCCATGTCTCGTCCGAACCGTCCGTCTAAGTGTCGCAAGATCTCGACACTTTTAGCCCACAACCGAAAACCGTCGCATCCCATCTTTCGCATTCTGCCTATGCTCCGAGCCTGCTCGTCGCATCAGTCTGCTTGGCGAACACCGTCGCATCTCGGCACTCGCAACCTGCACATGTGTCGAACCTGCTCGGCAAGCTCGCACGCAACATGCGCATGCGACGAACCTACTCGGCACACTTAACCCACAGTCGAGCACCGCTGCACCTCGGCGCCCCTTTTCCCACATATGTATCGAACCTGCTCAGCACATTAAGGCAACAATCAAGCACCTTCTCATCCCAGCGCCTAATGTCCGTCATTGTGTCGATCCCGCTCGACACATATCATAATCGCATTCGAGTACCGTCGCATCCCGACACCCTTAGTCCGCACATGTGCCGAACCCACTCGACACATTACTTGAGTTTTAGGCATCGTCGCATCCCGACACCCTTATTCCCGTCGTTGGCGCACCCCGTGCGTGCCAACCCGTATCACCGGCTAGGTCAGAAAGTTCACCCTTTAACAAACCACCTCCACCAGTTATAACGACGCCCTCGTCGTTATTCCTTTTGACTTACCGCGAGTATTTTTCCTTGGCTTTTTGCTGCAGCCAATTTTGATAACGGAGGCCACTCTCCATCATTTAACTGCACATTATTTTTCGCCGAGCCATATACAGCATCACCATTCCCCCAAGAACATCAACCTTTATCTTTTGATGAACTTGGCACGCACTCTGCCGCTTCATCAATTTCACGAATTGAGTTCACTAGCTGGAAGGTATTCAAGCGTAATAGAGTATTGTACTCAACTTCCTTCTCTTTCTCAGACTCGACACGTATAGCCGCCAACATATTTCGTTTTGGACAATCCCGCATCAAGTGATCCTTGCTACTGCATATATAGCAACCCTCGAACCTAGACTTGGATGTAACAGCCTTTCCTCCGTGACCACTTGCCATAGATTCCACACTCACTGTTGTCTCCTTCACCCTCGAAGCGCTTGCTTTGCCACCATTGTCTTTTCCCGGCACTCTCTTTCTGAGTTCTTGCACCGGCGGACCAACAATGCGATAGTCCACAAGTCTATCGGCCGCAGCAATGGCCGTCTGCAAATTACTAACTCCTTGCCGACCCAGCTCGGTTTGAACCCACGGTTGCAAACCTGATAGGAAGTAGAACAACTTGTCCTCTTCCGCCATTTCACGAATATCCAGCATCAACAAACTAAATTCTTTCACGTAATCCCGCACCGACCCTTCATGCCTCAGATTACGCAACGATTCCCTCGCCAGCCACGAGGTATTTCGAGGCAAAAATTGCCCCTTGAGCTCACGCTTCAATACCTCCCATGTATCAATTCCATCTCGATTGGCATTTACTTCATCGCTCACTCGAGATCGCCACCACAGCTTGGTGTCCTCAGTCAGAAACATACAAGCCACCGACACTTGCTCCTCACCAGGAACGTGTGCAGCCTGAAAATATGCTTCCATGTCCCACAAGAAGTTCTCTAACTCCTTGGCACTCCTTACCTCAGAGTAAGGCTTAGGATCCGGCACCCTCACCTTTGACGATGAACGAGCATCGTCGGTTCTCCCTCCAACCGCCTTCTTTAGCAACCGCAAATCATCTACAATCTCATCGTATTTGACTTTCAAACTTTTCGTCCGACCGTTGATCTCCTCTTGAAAAGTCGCGATTCCTGTCTCCACTAAACTCAGTGTGCCCTCAACCGACTTCTGGATGGACTCCAACAAAGTTCGAAGATCGGCAACAGCATACTCTAATCTGTCCAACCGTTCGAAAACTACCACAGGTGTGGCAGTTGCTGGTGGTGGTCCAAAGAAGTTTTCGAGACGCTGCAGTCTTGCATCAAGAGCAGCCATATCTTCGCGTCGTTCATCAAATATAGGAGCCATCGTCTCCTATTATTTTCTCTCCCAGCGGAACACCAATCAAAGCCCAAAGCGGGCTCTGATACAACTTTTCACACGGTCATTTTTCGCCCCCGAATTTTCGCCGTGCGCGGCTCGATTGCCCTCTCAATCGATCAGCCTTTTCCCCAAGTCAAGTGCCCCCATA
>BMAC01000152.1:1783012-1858123 GCA_014905375.1 Phtheirospermum japonicum
GAGCCCGCCCGGCCACGCCCGCCCAGTCCTGCCCACAACTGCTGACAGCGGCCGAGCACTCCCGAGCCAGCTCGCCCAGCTCCGAGCCATCTCGCCCAACACCCGAGCCATACCGAGCCATATCGACCCAAATGTTCTAGTTAGACAATTTTGGGTCAAATTTGGTCAAATATGGAAAAATCCGAGCTTACAAGTGATAATTGACCAATTTACCCCTAATTAAGCTTGTATAAATAGATAGACTCCTTCCATTAGAAAAAAAACACACTCCTCTCCCAACCCAAGCTTGGGTTTGGGTTTAAAAATTCTCTCTTTAACTCTTAGAACAAAATTTCAAGCTTTGCCTTGGGTTTGTAAGCTCAAGAATGATTCAAGTACTCCCTTGGATTTTAATTCCTTGCAATTTCAATCAAGCTTTTGGATTCTCTCTTTAATTCTAGTAAGCTTTCTTTTAATTTCATGCTTTGCTCTTCATTTGTTTTATGCTTTTTTGTCTTAGCTATTAGAATTGTTGCTTGATCTTGTGAATTGGCTATGGAATCTAGTTGAGTGACACATCTAGATCATAGATCGAGTCCTATATCATTTAATTTCACGCAATTTCATATGTTTCATGCATTTTCTTCATTTTTATGCTTTTTGTCTTAGCACCTTGAATTCATGTTAGATCTTAAGAATTGGCTATGGAATATAGATGAGTGACACGTCTAGATCATAGATCGGGTCTTAGATCATCTTGATTTTGAGTTTCTCACATGCTTTATTTGCAATTTTATTTTCATGCATAGATCTAATCTTTGTTGCTTATTATTTTCCTTAAAGTGTTAAACTTTCATGTCAACTTTCATTGCTCTTTATATCCATGCTTTCAATTTTAGAAAATTTGAATTATTTAGAATTTTATGCATAGTTGTACCATGTGCATGCATGCTTGTACTTGGTGAAACATTGCATTTTCTTGCTTGTTTTCATTATTGATTTGCATTTTCTATTTGAGGCATACGACGAGGCATCCGGCCAACTTCCAATTTCAATTCTTAGGATAGTTTAGTTAGTTTAATTGCTTAGTTTTCATTTTTCCTTTACTTTTCAAAGCTTGAAACACATAGATTCGTCGATTGAATCGAACTCCGATAATACCAAGCCAATAGAACCTCGTATTTGTAAAACCACTAAAACTCTTCTAACACTACTCGATACGTTGAGTTTGTTTGTTGTGTGTGCAAGGTCGTAGAGACCTAAGAGGTGAACTCACACCATTCATAGACAACATCAAATGAGTAGGAAGACCAAGGAGACTATTTCCTTCCCCCGACGGGATCCAACCCGAAGCAACTCAAGTCATCATGGCAAATAATCCACTTAATGGCGGCCGAGGAACCGGAGGGAGAGGGGAAAGAAAAAATGGTCGAGGAATAGGGAAAGACAACCGCAACCCTCCTCACGATCAACCATATGGCAGGCCACCCGAAGATGACATGCAAAATGAGGATGCACGAGCATTTGCTCAGATTGAAAATAAAGAGCATGATCGTGACGAAGATCCGAGAGACATGAAGTCCTTGAAAATGTTAATCCACCGGCGCACAATAGGGTACCACAACCCCATGATGACCGCCGAGTTTTATAGCCGGAGCAACCAGTCGATAGAACGCCACAACATTTTCGAAACCGAGAGGAAGCCCGAGCTTTCAACGCATCGGCAAACCAAATATTCAAAGACAAATATGGAAATGGAGGGCCCCAGCCCCGAAACATCCAACAAAATTACTTTGAATTTGAGAACCGAGCACGAGGACCAAGTCATCCAAGAAACGCGAGGAACGAGATAATGTATCGTGTTTGGCAAAATGACGAGTACGACCAATAATATGAATATGAACAATACAATTTTTGAGGAAGAATGCCGAGGGCAACGATATCAAAATGAACGCCTACAAGGAGACCTCGTATTCCCTACTATTGGCCTCTATTGTTCAGCCATTGTCTTAAGACCCACGGAATGAGACAATGAATTGAAGTCTAACATTGTAAACCAATTTCCAACGTTCTATGGTATGGAAAACCAGGACCCTCTCAACTTTATTTGAGAATTTTACGCGGCGGTGTCCGAAATCCCAGCATTTGGCTTGAACGAGAACCAACTACGGATGAGATGTTTTCCGAGTAGCTTGAAGGACAAGGCCAAATAGTGGCTATTGTCATTGCAACCCAATTCCTTAACTAATTGGGATATGGTGTTCAAGAAGTTCGTGGGTAGATTCTATTCGGCTCAAACGACAGCGAAACTAAGAAGAGAAATCACCAACTTCGAACAAATGGATAGAGAATCATTCCACAAGGCGTGGGAACGATACAAAGGACTCCTACATGAATGCCCGCATCATAACAATAGTCTTGAAATGGTCAAAAACTATTTCCATGAAGGATTGCTGCCAAACTTCAAGCAACAAGTCGAGAACAAGGCTGGAGACTTTGGATACTTAACCGCGATGGAG
Source organism: Phtheirospermum japonicum (assembly GCA_014905375.1). NCBI lineage: Eukaryota > Viridiplantae > Streptophyta > Magnoliopsida > Lamiales > Orobanchaceae > Phtheirospermum > Phtheirospermum japonicum. The sequence continues at coordinate 1,785,511 of BMAC01000152.1, forward strand.
GCATGGGATTTGTTCAAACTTTTCGGTGAAAAATCAATACAAAAAAGTTCAAGACCAAGGAGACTTAGAGTGGATGAAGTATCGGTATCTAAAGGGGAGAATATAAAACTTAAGGAGCTTACGAAACAAGTTAATTACCATGTTGGCAGGATGATGAAGCGAGAGAAAGAAGCAATGCAACCATCACATGAAACGTGTGGAATTTGTGGAGCATTTGGACATGGAGCCAACGTTTGTGATGCAATATTCGACGAAGACGAGGACGAGGAGGTGAACACCGTGCAAGAATTCCAATCCAACAACAAATTCGGAAACAAGTTCACTAAAGGTTCGTATAATCCGAGCAACCTCAGATACGGGCCGGGAAATCCCAATTACGTACCACCGCCCAAACAAACGGATCCCCAATATTTGGCACCACCACCACCCAATAAAAGTCAAGAAGGACCAAGCAATTACACCACCTATCAAAACAAGCGACAAGGTGGTTATCAACAACGTTTTATGCAAAGGCAAGAAGGTTACCAACAACAACAACCATATCAAGCTCCACCTCCACCACAACAGGCTCCACTCTCCCAAGATTCCAAAGAATAATTACGACTTTGGAGACAAAGGCAAGAGGTGGAAACGATACCCAATCAGGAAGAAACCCTTTGAACCATTGAGAAGAATAACCGAATGAAGAAACAAATGGATAAATTGGAAATGATGATAGGGCAACTTTCAACATCTTTGGCGAAACTCGGAGTCGACCCAATGAAACTCCACAGTCAACCCGAGCAATCAGTGGTCGTACATGTGCTACGAGGAGGAAAGAATCGGAGCGACGGATGGGGAGGATAATGATGACGAATGCAACTTAAAAGGGAAATCAACCAAGGAATCCAACCGGACGGAGCAAAAATCTGATCGGTGTGTTGGACATGAAAATTTATCCGATCGGACGGAGCAAAATTCCGGTCGGACCGGAGGAAAAGGAGTTTCATCCGACCGAACAGAGCAAAAATCCGATCGGGGTGTTGGACAAAAAATCTTATCCGATCAGATGGGGTCAAGTTTCGATCGGACCAGAGAACAAGAAGTGTTATCCAATCGTATAGGAGAAGGTATCCGACCGGATGAAACTGATACGCAGGAGAATTTGAGCATTCTAAAACTGCAACGAGTCATCCAAGACTCAGTGCCATTTCCAAACAGACTCAGGCCAGTGAAGGAGAGCAAGAAATTCATGGAGTTTTATAATATGTTGAAGAACGTGAATGTGAACTTACCATTGTTTGATGTGATATAGGCAATGCCGGGATACGTGAAGTTCTTCAAAGAACTAGCGACAAAAGAGAGGAATTCGAGGCAAACGAAAAAATAGTCCTATCAAAGGAAGTAAGTGCAATCTGCCATCATACACTACCACCAAAAGTGGGTGACCCAGGGAGTTTCTGCATCACGATAACTCTTGGGATGGGCAAAAAGCGAGAGGAATGATCGATTTAGGGGCAGGTATCAACTTGATGCCTTACGCCCTTTACAAACGGTTCAACCTTGGGGAGATGAAACAAACAAGTTTAAGAATTCAGTTAGCCGATCGATCAGTGCGACATCCTTTGGGAGTAATCGAGGACGTTTTGGTAGAAATAGGTACCTTAGTAATCCTCGTGGACTTTGTGAAATTAGATGTCGGAGAAATTACAAAATCAAGCTAAGAGCACACGATTCTTCTTGGTAGACCTTTCATGGCAACATCACACACCTTGATCGATGTGGGCCGAGGAAAGATGACATTTTCAGTGTTTGACGAATCGGTTACGTTTTCACTTAGAGACATTCAAAATGTTCATTCACACTCAATGGAACCCGATTGCTCATATCTCGATTCAGTAGATCAATGCGTAAAAGAATTGTTCGGTATCTTACCATTTGAGGAATGGAACGTCGAGGACGACAATTTTAACACAGAGGGGGTGGTCGAATTATTTGAGATTGAAAAGGAGCACGAGTGCGAAACATCTATTTAACCCTTGTTAGAACCCAAAATGGAGTTGAAGCCACTTCCAAGCCACCTCAAGTATGTTTTTCTCGAAGCCAACGAGAGAAAACTGATGATAACTTTCACGGAACTAGCCGAGCATGAAGAAAAAGAATTAATCGAGATACTTAAAAATTACAAACAAACTATTTGTTGGAGCATCGGAGACATTAGGGGGGATAAGCCCGGTGATGTGCATGCATCGGATTGAGCTAGAAGAGGGAGAAAAAACAATAAGAGATGGGAAAATATGCTTGAACCTGACACTTTAAGAGGTAGTCAAAAAGGAAATCTTCAAACTCATTGAAGAAGGAATTATCTACCCCGTGTCCGATAGCGAGTGGGTTAGCCCCTTGCACGTCGTTCCAAAGAAAGGTGGCATAACAATTGTGGAAAACGAGAAGGGAGAGGTTGTTCTAACATGCTTAACCATCGGGTGGCGCATGTGCATTGACTACCAAAAAGCCAATACAGCAACAAGAAAGGATCACTTTCCACTCCCATTCATGGATCAAATGCTCGATAAACTGGTAGGGCACGAATATTATTGCTTTTTGGATGGCCTTTCAGGTTATTATCAAATAGAAATAGCTCCGGAAGATCAAAAGAAGACGACATTCACATGTCCTTTTGGCACGTATGCTTACCGGAGAATGCCATTCGGATTGTGCAATGCAGCAGCAACGTTCCAGCGATGCATGCTATCCATCTTCACCGAGTTCATTGACGACTTCCTCGAAGTCTTCATGGACATATTTTCGGTATATGGCTCATATTTCTCTCACTGCTTAATAATTTGTCTATAGTACTTGAAATATGTGTAGATTCTTGTTTGACGTTGAGTTGGGAAAAATCGAACTTTATGGTGAAAAGTGGGATTGTGCTTGGGCATGTTGTTTCAAGTAAAGGGTTGGAAGTTGATAAAGCAAAAATTGATGTTATTGAAACCCTTCCACCACCTAAAGATGTTAAAGGGATTAGAATTTTTCTTGGACACGCGGGATTTTATCGGCGTTTCATAAAAGATTTTTCAGAAATTTGCTGCCCATTTTGTAAATTGTTAAATAAAGATGTGCCTTTTGATTTTGATGATAAATGTCTTGATGCTTTTAAATTATTAAAGGAAAAACTCACACAGGCACCGTTTGTAGTTGCACTCGATTTGTCACTACCATTTGAGATTATGTGTGACGAGTCTAACGATGCAGTAGGGGCTATTTTGGGGCAACGACTCGATAAATTGCTAAGCGTAATATATTATGCTAGTCTCATGCTAAATAGTGCACAACGTAAATATACTACAACCGAATGTGAATTATTTGTTGTGGTATTTTCATTAGATAAATTCCGTTCTTACATAGTTGGGTCAAAAGTAATTATGCACACCGATCATGCAGCCTTGCGCCACTTATTCGTTAAAATCCAAAGTAAACCTAGGTTTATTCGTTGGGTTCTCTTTTGCAAGAGTTTGACGTTGAAATCAAGGATAGGAAAGGATGTGAAAATGTGGTTGCTGATCATTTATCTCGCATGTTAGTAGATAATGAGTCTAGAAAACTTGATTTTTTTGATGACATTTTTCCATATGAGGATGCTAACATTATTAAAAACATTGGCGAGCCTTGATATGCTGATTTTGTCAATTATCTTGTGTGTAATATTATCCCTAACCACCTTCTGCACAAAAAAGAAAGAGATTTTTGTCTAAATGCAGGAGTTCCTTTTAGGACGATCCATACCTATACAAACGTTGCAAGGATGGACTCTATCGAAGGTGTGTACCGGACGAGGAAAAGAGCGATGTGTTGAGGTTTTTTCATGACGAGGGTGGACATTTCGAGAGTCAAAAGAAAACATTCAAAGTCCTCCAATCCGGTTTATATTGGCCCTCACTATTCATCGACGCACATCATTACTGCAAGACATGCGATAATTGTCAAAGGTTGGGCTCGATAGGAAAGAGGAATGAGATGCAATTGGTTCCGAATCAATTAATCAAAATCTTCGATGTATGGGGCATCAATTTCAGTTGACCGTTTCCGAAGTGTGGAGAGTACGAGTACATCCTTGTTGGAGTTGATTATGTCTCTAAATGGGGGGAAGCAATACCAACCCAAAAGGCCAACTCCGAGATCTTTCTCAAGTTCTTACACGAGAACATTTTCAGCCATTTCGGAGTGCCAAGAGCGATATTAAGCGACGTAGGGAGCCATTTCTGTAACCGTACTTTCGAGCGGTTGATGAGAAAATACGGGGTGGAACACAAAGTATCAACCCGTATCATCCACAAACATTGGGATAAGTGGAGACAAGCAATTGACAAACCAAGGGCATTTTGGAGAAGACAGTAAAGCAAAACCGTATAGATTAGGTGATGAAACTCGTTGATGCATTATGGGAGTATCGGACGGCCCACAAAATGGTTTTGGGCATGAGACTTTTCGATTAGTTTATGGAAAGGCTTGTCATCTCTCGGTAGAGTTAGCGCACAAAGCAGAATGAGCAATAAGGAAACTGAATATGGATGTGACCGAGGCTGGCGAATTTTGGGAATTGGAACTAAGCGAGTTGGAGGAAATAATAAATGATTCTTACGAGATGGCATGGGCAAGCAAACAAAAGATGAAATAAATGCACAACAAAAAGCTTGTTCCAAAAGAATTGGAGGTAGGGAAACTTGCCTTAATATTTAACTCACGTTTTAAATTATTTCCAGGAAAACTCAAGTCGAAATGGAGTGGGTCATATTTGATCACTAGTATCAACAAATTTGGGGCCGTTACTTTGTACAAAAAAGAAAAGCAACTCCACGTTCCAAGTCAATGGCCATCGGGTGAAATTACACCATGGGGGACCCATACCTAGAACTGATCGTGAGCTCATTCTACTTGACGATCCACCTCTAAACTCTTGAACTAAACGAGGTAAAGTCTAGAAAAGGACGTTAAAAATTGCACTTCTTGGGAGGTAACCCAAGTGTTTTGATAATTATTTTTATCTTTGTACATATTTTTCATACTGGCAGTTGTTATTAATGCTTTAAAATGTTTAGAAAGCTTGAAATCAACCTTCAGCACAGCCATTCGATTGAAGGGATGAAGGTAACCGGCCGGATCAGACTTTCTGGGCTACCATACGACCGGACAATGGTAATGACCGATCGGGCAGGAAAATGCATACAATCCGGTCGGGCAAAATAGTATCCGATCGGATGTTGCGGCGAGATCAGCTGATTCTGAACGCGGATTTGGTAGGTGAATTACACAAGGTAAGCCTGGTTTGATGAGGATTACGCTGAATATATGCTGATTTTCGAGTTTTTATTTTTTGTATTCAAGAAAAAAAAAATAGGAACGTCCTGGTTTTCAAAGATCCTTAGACACCCTTCTCCTAGACCTCTTACACCTATAAAAACCCATCGTAAGAGTCCTATTTCTTCACAACTATCTTCTTTACAAAATTCCATGGTGTTTGAGTATTCACCGGAAAGCATGAGCGGAAACCCACCTCCCGTTAACCTTGGGTACGGATGGGTAACTCGAAAAAAGTAAAAGGATATGGTGGAGAGATTTGAAACAAAATTGGAGGAGCAGTGGGATACAATGAACGAGCTAAGGGCCGATATCTCCAACTACATCTACCAGGAGATTACGCTGATGGAGGACATAGCCACGCTCCATAAATACTTGTCCGAAGCGGACGACGAGATCATCAAGCTGAAAGCTAGACTTGACAAGTTGGAGGAGGTGATGAAAAAAGACTTGGCCTATGGACCTAACGCCGACCCCATGCCCAAATAGCGTTATAGGATCTTAGTCAATTGTTTACCTTAAGTTCATGCAATTATGATGAGGATTTGGCTAGTTCGGTTGAATTTCTAGCTTAAATAAGAGCATTTATGCTCAATTATTAAATAAAGATTTGTGCTTGAATTATTTATTTTTATTTAACAAATTTTACGTGAGTATTGCAGGCACAAATCGATGTACATTATTTAATTAAAATACAAAAAAAAAATATAAAAACCAAAAAAAAAATATTAAAGAAAATAAAATTAAAAAATATAATAGTAAAAATAGTTTTTTACGACGAACAGTACCATCCGACCGGATGGAGAGCACTATCCGACCGGACCAAACACTCTGGACTCGCATACGATCGGACAGCACCATAATCCGATCGGACGACTACGCAGATTTTATAAAAGCAAGGTTTCTTAAACCCAAAAATTTCATAATTCAATTACACTCTCTCTTGTTTTTATAGAGCAAAACAACAAGATCGTTATCAAGACAACCCTAATCCCGAATCCTTGCAACAAACATATCCGATCAGATAACTACAATAAAGCAATTTCATCTGTTTGGACGAAAAAGAGCAAACCCGAACTTGTTCCTTCAAACCTCAAGAACAGAAATCTGAGATTTGAAAGGTAAGACGGCTTGAACTCAAACTCTTTAAATGCTTGGGAATTGATTTTAAGGGGTTGTGAAAGGGGAGTGATTATTGGGAGAAATTGGGGATGATTTTCGGTTGAAAGTTTGTTGCACGGAAGGTGTTCGACGAAAGTCCTCAGAGAGGTTTATGTCCTATAATTTTCAAAATCTTAGTTGTAATGGCTTATGGTTCATGAATAAGGAAGGGTAGCAACTCGCGAAAAAGCTGGGAGAGAGGAACGACCATTGACGGGGGAGGGTTGGATCCGTTAAAATTGATCGACGAAAGGGAGGTAGCATTGTTTAAATCCTTGATCACAAGGGATGTCTACGCTCCTATACATATTGATATTGACTTTTGGAACCACAAAATTGCATTAGGCGATAAGACGGTGAAAAAATTCATGGCGGGCATCAAGGCCCTCACCTTTGAGAATTGGGCGGAGGTTGAGAAACCCAGGCACCAACTTATTATGTTGGAATTCTTCACAACTTACAAGACGGTTGCCGATGGCTCTTTCGATTGTCGACTCCGCGACCAACCCTTCCACACCTCAAAAAGAGACCTCGATGACATCTTCGGAATAAACAGTGACAAACCAGTGGACAAGTCGTTTCAACATGATGATTACGACAAGAAAGTTTGGTGGGATAAACTTACGGGTGCACCACCGGAGCCCGGATGCCATTTTAATTCCACTCCATTACGAACAAACGCAATGTACTTGACGTACAAGTTCTTCATGCAACTATTTTGGGGGAAGGAGGACATGACTCAAATCTCGTCGTTCGAGTTACGAGCATTGTGGATCTTGCACCACCGGGGTGACGCGAAATTGTATCCACTCTTGATCGGAGAGATAGAAAATGTTCAACGAATGAATGATAAGAAGACAACAAAGCTCACCTTGGGCACGTTCATCACCGAGCTCGCAAGGAACCATGGCATCGACCCTTACGATGACGATGTTGTATATCCGAGCGTGCCTATGCTTGTTGAAAGAAGAACTAGCAACGGTCGGAACATATCCATCCCGACCTTCATGATGAGCGCGGGAAAGACGAGGGCTGAAGCCGTTGAGGACACAGACGACGACAAGGATGACGAGGACGATGATGATGAGGACGAAGAAGAGAATGAGGAAGATGATGAGGAGGATGAGGATGATGGAAACACGGGTTTCCAAAGATCATGATAACTACGGGGAAGCTCGTACGGAGAAGGTTCGGGTGATCACTATTATTACTCGGAAGCGCGATGGAGGCTGCAGCAGGATTTCCAAGCGAGCATGATGGATCAAATGAGGCAAATGAGCCTCAATCAAGAAGAATACGTTCGGAACGCTCTCCAGGATGCGTGGGAGGCAAGAGAGGAAGCAATGATGTTTCAAGGTTCCTTGGAGTGATTGGACGCCAACATGACAAAAACGAACCAATATCTCGCCAGGTTGAAAGACAACGTCCAAACCAACCATGGATACCTCATCACCATTGATGAATGATTGACGAGGATCGAGCATCACTACCCACCACCACCTCCGGATGACATGGACCAATAAGCGGGCCCGTGCCCCAATTTGTATCATTTCTATCCAAACTTTTATTTTCTTTTAATTTTTAATTTATGTTAGGTGCGTGAGTGTCTGTATCAAAATAATTGATTCAAATTTATGCATGATTGAACTGTCCCTGCCCCATTATTATTTATTTTGGTCAGCAACCAGGAGTTTGCTAATTTCTTTTTGCAAGGGGGGTGAAATCGGTCGAAATTCAATCGAAACAGGTATTATCCGGTTGGACAGGAGGTATATCTGAACGGATAAAATACACTGTCCTGTTGTCCGATCAGACCAGAACAATAACCGATCGGGTATCTCAATTACACCTCATCCGGTCGGATGGATGCTATATCCGACCGGATGGAACTGTTTGCATGCATAATTCAAATTGCTTTTGTCGTTTTACTTACTTTTTGTCATTTCATTTAGAAACTACGTATGAATTAACCAACAGCTTATTTCAACATATGTCGAAATCATTCCCATGCTTATTGTGTTTGTACTGGCATGCCGGTCGAAATCATGTATACTGTGATTTATTGTTAGAGTCTTTTGGGCTTGTTTAGTGCAAAATTTTCAAACCTATATATATATATATATAACAACACGTAGTCGTTAACAATTTTGCGAAGCTTTCAAAACTCGATCACATTGCTTTCAAAGTTTGAATAAAACCCATGTGAGAAGCCTTGTGTGATTATTAACATTACATGATGTGATTCGATAAGTGTTTTGAGAGGTCTCTAAGTCTCATGTGTGCATTTGATTTCGAAAATGACGATAGGCACATATAAAACCCGACTCCAACTATATTCAAAAATAAAAATCACTATAAACCCCTAATGAGCCCTCTTTGAGCCTTTATTCCGTCTCTTTGTTAGCCACGAGCTTAATTGTAGCTCTTATTTTGTTTAAGTTTGTGAGATGAGAGTTTAGTTATCATTTGTCTATTGAGATTAATGATTACAGGGTGGAAATTAGTGGAGTTTATAATAATAAAAAAAAAGAAAAATAAAGAAAAGAAAAAAAAGGGAAATTAAGGGTGCTTAAGTTCATAAGAGCATCCATATGTTAAGGATAAAGCCAATTTATAAAGGCAAGTGCGTATTGGTAGTTCGGGTGTTAGGTTAAGTAATAACCTTATTTATAAAAAGTTGGAAATAGCGATACATGGTTGTTTTGGGAGGAATGAGGAGCAAAAATATGCTCTATGCTTAAATGTATTTGATTGAGTGAGTTATACATTGCGTTTGTTCGCAAGTTAGCCGCACATCTTTATATATGATACACCTTACCAAAGAGCTTACAATACAACCCTAGAAAGTCCTAATCCGATTCTTGATTTAATGTGCACACATATGCGATGTACGAGTCTTTGATTTTCACGAGTCATTGAATGCATGTTTATGTTGATCCGAGTGTATACACTTACCTATTGAAAAACACGAGAAAATGAGTGCACCATAATGTATTTCCCTTTTGTGAGGGGAATTCTTTTAATTTCAAGGTGAAAAGGTAACGAAATCTTAGCTTAAGAGTTTTCAACAAAAGTGTTTATATTTGCAAAACTAAGAATATGCACAACATGACTCTTTGATCTAACCACTTTCACTCTTCTTGATTTCGATTCTTTCGTTTGTTCGAGGACGAACAAACCAATAAAGCACGTGGTGGTTGATTCGTACGTTTTTGTTACGCTTTTACATATTTCGAGTCATGTTTTAGTCTTTTTATCGTCTTCTTAGGTCAAGAATAAGCTATTTTGCATGATTTTGCATTAATAGCCTTTTGCTTAGATTCTCGACTTTTTATTCAATAATTGGCCATTTTAAGCCATTTTTCTTGTTTTCCTCTCTCAGACGAATCATTTGACAAGACCCGGGGGACAAAGACCAAGAATCAACACTCAAATTAGCCAAAAGAATAATCATCCGACCGGATAAGACCAACAACCGATCGGATTGACCTTCAAGTCACGCCCGATCGGAGAAGACCTACGTCTGACCGGTCAAGAGGACAAAGATTTTTATCCGATCGGACCAATGAGCAATTCGATCGGATTCGAACGTTACAAATGCAAATTTTCGGGATTCTTCAGTTACGAAATGGTTCTTCGGCCTATTAAACTCTGAAATATGAAGAGAATAATCATCCTTTCACCCCTAAGACTGGATCATATACATTGGGAGAGAAAATTGACAAATTTCTTGACTTTTGACCTATAGCCCTTACGGCAATAATATTTAGAAGTTAGATCGGTTTGGATAATCATTGAAGACGGAGGTTCGTGACAAGCTTCCTAGATTCAGCGCGGTTCATTTCATTTCCCGGAATAGCAATGATTTGGCAAGATTCACCGTAGTATCGTGATTGAGAAATCTCACGATTTAGTAATCTCTAAACTTTATCTCGTAATCTAGTTTGATAGTTTATGTTAGATAATGATTTCGTAAACTTGTTTTAGATGTTTCAGGTTGATCGTTTATTATCTATGAACAATTGTTGAAGTTTTCTTTTAGGATCATTGGTAATTTGTATTATTCAGTTTCGGATAATTGGTTTGGTTGTTTCGTTTTGATTATGTTTCGTGAATGCATATCAACTGTTCGATTGAATTTCTGAATGAGATTTGGTGAAACGGTCTTTAGAATAAGTTATAAAAATCATTGTTGAGTTTGTTCATCGATTAAACTACTCTTGCGAAGAGGTTGACGCCCTCATAGTAAGATAAGTTATCGAGTTTTTCTTAAAATTAAGAACTTTGGTGATTTTCGAAACAAAAACCCTGTTGATCGTGTGTTTAGTATTATAATTTGTGTTCTAATAAACATCGTTGACTCCGTATTTCCACTCCTCAAGAGATCGACCCGAGTTTAACTTACCGGTCTACAAATGACCCCGTTCTCTTGCGGACGAGCCAAACCTTTTCAAACGTGGACGCGCATTAGTTTAACTTGGATTTTTAATTTCGAAAAGAGGAACATAAAAGCTCGGTTCACAGAGCTACCTTAGAAGTGCCTGCAGCCACTGATAAGATAAATGCTGGAGTGTTACATCAAGGATTAAGAAGGGAGGATCTGCCCAAATCATTGGCTAAGCGATGAACAAATAAAAATAAAGTTTTGAAAGGATATTAAGAATCAAGGGTTCTAGAGCTTCGAATCGTCTCCATGATCTCTTGGGAAAAACCCAATCGATGGTTCACAACGATTCTAGGCTCTAGACCCATAAGATCTAGCCAACAAATCTCATCAGTCTAATCATAACAAATCCAACACAATCAATTATACAATTCATCATACAAGCTGGGGGGTTTGTTTGTTTTGATTGAATTATTCTAAATTTACTAGCAAGCAAGAATTAAAATTAATTAAAAGCAAGGAATTCAATGCATAATTAATTAAACTAATTAACGAAAGGAAATGAAGACTTACTAATTAATTAAAGAAAATAGCAGCGTTCTGGAAGCGGATCTTGAATCTAAATTATCTAAAATATCTAAGAACTAATCTACTTTATTCTAAATCTAAGAATTTAAAACTAAGAATTATGAAAAGTACGTAACTAAGAAATAAAAGGGCACTCGTTGGGGTTGTCAGCCTCTAAGAGGCCTTAGAAACCGTAGGAATATGATAATGTATGTAAAAATTCGAAATACATAGGGTTTTTATAGTTTTTCCATGTCTTGGGCAACAAGAAAACCTAAAAATGTGTTTCCATCGTCGAGCGTCGATCGGCGTCGATCGACGTGGGCATGTCTCGTCGACGACGCGTGTTAGGGTGCCTGCGTCGACTATTCAGTTTGTCGATCGATGTGAACACGTATCGACATAACAGAGAGCTTGCGTCGATTGAGGGTTGACCGATGTGGGCTGTGGTGGTGTTGACGGAGCGTCGACGCTGGCGTCGATCGACGCTCCTTCTTTTTCGTCTCGATTCTTCGATAATTCTGCTACTTTTTCACTGGAAACCTCGTTCTCAACTCTCGATTATCAAACCTCATCTATTTACGCGCTGGACTCTTCCAGTTACTTAGCTATAAGGTGAAAAACAACGAATAATCACCTACTTACATCAATTAAGACCAAAATACGGTAAAATAAGCTTGAAGTATAAAAATACGAAATTAAGCTCAAACTACCCATTTATACCAAAAAAAAAATAAGAAAAACTAACTAAAATACTAATAAAAATAAGGACAAATATGTGCTAATCAAATACCCCACGCTTTATTGGTTTGTTCATCCTCGAACGAACGATAGTTCCAAAGAGTAACAAGAATGAAAATAATTCCAAGCAAAGAGTCGTGTTATACACAATTTTGAAACTATAGATACATGTCACGCAACTTCAAACACTCCACCCATATTACATTGTCGCTCCAAAACCAAATTCATGCATCCTCTCAAGGGGTAATATATATGGGTGTACACTCAAAGCACTCGAGAATTTTTTATGGGGACGTGTATACGCTCAAATCATACAAATACATGCAAAATAAAAAAGCACTCAAATCAAAACTTCTCCATCGCATTTAAGTGTGTAACTAACAAAGAAACGGAAAAGGTCTTTTCGGGTTGTAATGTGGGCTCTTTGGACGGGTAAGGAATATATGAGTCGTGTGGCTAACTCACGATCTAACGTGATCAATAACTCACCAAACTATTCTAATCACGAAGCAAGTGCTTCACCTCATTCAAAAGAAAACCTCACTAAACACTCATAACGTAGCCTTTAAACTTAGGCTATTTCTCAACTTGTAACTCTAAACCGACTTTTGCTCGAACCACTTAATTAATATAGAAGCTCATGATATGCTTCTTCTTTTAAACACAGCTCTTGCCTCTTAAACATTAGGCTTCAAGAAGAATAGCCACAAAACACAAGCCTTTATTAGCATGGGCAATGACTAAACATGATTCAACAAGATTCACCATTCTTTTTTTCTTTTTTTTTTATCCCACTTTTATTCTTTTTTTTATGGGGTTCTTTTTTTTTTCTAAGGATGGTGATCCTTTATTACAAACATTTCTCAAAAATCCCTGATAAATACTCCAAAACACAAATAACCAACAAAAATAACTAACTCCTACCCCACACTTTTAATGGTGTAGGAGTCAACTCATAAAAACTCATGGCTATAGGAAATTGATATTTGGTTATGATTGGCTCATTCAAAATTTGTAGTGGCTAGAATATATGGATATGGCTGAAATAAGGGTTTTATCTGTGCCTTAACGTCATGTTCAAAGCTCGCTACACACAACGATTTCAAAGAAATCTCAAAATAGAACTCACTCAATCACATGCAAAGATAATAAACACTCAGGCTACTCACTGACTTTTGCATGAAAAAGTTTTGAATTGACGCTACTTTTAAGGTTTTACGAAATTTTTTGTGTCCAAGTACCATTTTACAATATATAATTAATAATTTTGAAAACTTTTTGCACTTATACACGCTCAAAGACAAGAACCTCAAATCATATATAGTTAACTTCAATAGGCAAGCCAGACAAACACAATTCAGCGCGGGAATAGCAGTTAATCACGTAAAATATTAGCTACTACAAATCACGAATTTAAATTGTACATTTTATAAAACACAAATCATACTCAACCCTCCTCCCCCGTCTAAAAATCCGGAAATCTCCTAATTGCCATAAATATATATAAACACAAATCAAAAGAGGAAAGGAGTAAGAAAACGTCCCTGGAAATAAAATAGTCGAGCTACTCCAAATAGCGTTGTGCAATCATCCTTCGTCTCAGATTTCGTGATTGAAAGTGTCTTGGATAAAAACCTAAAAAGACAAAACAAACGAACAAAAACAAACTAACTAGTAAAACTTAAAGAACAAGAAAGAAAACGAATACTTGGGTTGCCTCCCAAGAAGCGCTTGTCTAACGTCGGAAGCTCGACGCCTTCTATGAACGATGCTATCCTGGATCGAAAAACAAATGACGATCGTGCCATGCCTTAGTGTTCTCTAATTATAGGAATGGGCGACTAAAATCACCAAAGCGAGCACGGACGACAAGTTGTAGAACAAAAACACCAATTCGCTTCGGAGGTCCAAAAAGAAAATAATTGAACACCACGAACATATCAAACGTAAAAAGGGTCACAGGGTGATCCTCTACTTTTGGAAAAATTAGCAAATCCGTTGAACAAATGGCAAATCCCTCAAACAATCTGAACTCCTTCAATTTTTTAGCATCCCCCTCAACATTTTAAAAAGTATTTAAATCTCTTGCCATCCCCATCTCAATATCGATCAAAGCATCGGGTGGCACAGTATGAGGCTCAACAATCTCGTCTCTCCCTAATAACTCTTCCACTGCTTCAGAATTTAGAATCAACAAAGGTTCGGGTGGAACGAATTAGGGTTCAATAATATCACCCTTTTCTAACTTGGGCTCGGCAACACCTCCATTCTCATTGAGCTTGAGTAGACTCGAATCTTGAACGTCGTTTGGGTTCTCAGTGGCAACACCTTCTCAGTATTATCTACGACATCATCAAAAAGCGCAAGAGGGGCGATCTCCACCATATCCCCAATTTCATCCTCCGTACACAACTATTCCAAAATCGGCTCTATTTCAGCATCCGCATAAAAACTGAGAAAACATGAATTCATAAGATCCACATTAATCTCCAATGATAATTCTTCCACATTCTCATTACAAACTTTATCATTTAGCACAAGTGGAACGATCTCAACCAATTCTTCAATAACCTCTTCCTTAAAAATATCTCCCAAAAGATCATTCAAGGTTGAATATTCAACATCCATGGTGGGCTCAATCACATCAAAAATCGGCAGCTCCAGTTGACTCAAAAATTCATCCTTGTCATTCAACAACCTTGTCAAAGATGTTGACAGTTGACCCATCATCATATCTAAAGGCTCCTACACTTGCTGCATAATCCTAACAAGTTCATCAACTTTCGAATCGACGTCAATAAATTGCATAGTCAATAGCGCAAATTCATCCTGATGACGAATGGTCTCAGCCTCTGGATCTTGCTGCCACATTAAAAATTTATCATTTAGTTGGTAGTCTTCATAGCTCGGGTAGGAAGGAATTGAGTCGAGGGAGGCGTAAGAATCATAACTCGTATAATTTTGGATGGCGATAACATTATCTTGTGGCTTATCGTCAAATGGTACTGTGCATGCATTCTCCAAATGCCCTCGGCCTCCACAACGATCACATACTACGTTAGGTGCGTAGAACTTCCACATTAATTTATAGTATACTTCATCCCATGTTCGCAAGGAATCAGGCTCTAGCTTCAATAACCATTCCTTTGCCTGATCCTTTAGCACAAAAGTGAAGAGTCACATCCTCACTTGATCCCTAGTAAGACCTAGAAGACGAGAATTATTGGTGATGTCCTCGTACTTTTGGATGAATTTAAACGGATCCTCGTTCTTAAGCCCATAAAAAACTGGAAGATTCTTTTGGTTGTACTCGTCAGGATAGTAATTATTCATCGCGGTGCTCAATGGAATGGCTGGTCAAAGTTCACGACGCCAATTGTATAGTGGTATCTCGTACGGGTAAGACATTTTTTAATTTTTTTATTTTTTTAATATTTTTTTTTTTTTGAAAGAGATAAAATAAAAAATTTAATTTTTGATTTTTTTTTCTTTTACTTAATTTTTTTATTTTTATTTCGAAAAGTTATATTTATTATTTTTATTTTTTTTCGGATGTTAAATTGAAGCTTCAAGGGATGTACCTTGCATACGCAATCAACGCATAAGATTAAACGCACCGGTGAAAAATAATAAAAATGAATAAAATGAAAAATTCACAAATAAATACTAAAGATAAACGAAACGAAATAAAAACACAAATAAGGTCACGAAGAGCAAACACAAAATTCAAAACCTTTAGTTTTCCCCGGCAACGGCGCTAAAATTTTGATTCGAACTTTTCCGCACCTATTTTTATTTAAAGTTGTCAATTTTAAAAAGCTTGCCCGTAAGAGAACGGGATCACTTGTAGGTGGATAAGTTGACTCGTGTCGATCTCAAAGGAAAACTAGACTCGAAAGTTCATTCTGTGTTTGTTGTTCACGAATAATAAAGAAGAATAAAATATAATCTAAACAAATAAAATCGAGAAATTAATTCAAACGATGAACAAGGAAAATCAAAGTTTTGAAAAGATTTTAAGGATCAAGGGTTCTAGAGCTTCGAATTATCTCCACGATCTCTTGGTAAAAATCCAATCGATGGTTCACAACGATTCTATGCTCTAGACTCATAAGATCTAGCCAACAAATCTCATCAATCTCATCATCACAAATCCAACACAATCAATTAAACAATTCATCATACAAGTTGGGGGGGTTTTTTTTTAATTGAATTATTCTAATTAACTAGCAAGCAAGAATTAAAACTAATTAAAAGCAAGGAACTCAAGGCATAATTAATTAAACTAATTAACGAAAGGAATTGAAGACTTACTAATTAATTGAAGAAAATAGCAGCATTCTGGAAGCGAATCTTGAATCTAAATTATCTATACTATCAAAGAACTAATCTACTTTATTCTAAATCTGAGAATTTAAAAGTAAGAATTATGAAAAGTAACTAAGAAATTGAAGGGCACTCGTTGGGGTTGTCAGACCCTAAGATGCCTTAGAAACCCTAGGAATATGATAATATATGTAAAAATACGAATACATAGGGTATTTATAGTTTTTACATGTCTTGGGCAACAAGAAAACCTAAAAATGCATCAAAAATGCGTTTCCAGCGTCAAGCGTCGATCGACATGGTCATGTCTCGTCGTCCACGTGTGTTAGGGTGCCTGCGTCGACTAGTCAGTGCGTCGATCAACGTGAACATGTATCGATGCAACAGAGAGTTTGCGTCAACTAAGTGTCGACTGACGTGGGCAGTGGTGGCGTCGACAGGGCGTAGACGCTGGCATCGATTGACGCTCCTTCCTTTGCATCTCGATTCTTCAATAATTTTGCTACTTTTTCACCGAAAATCTCGTTATCGAATCTCGATCATCAAATCTCATCTATTTACGTGTTGAACTCTTCTGGTTACTTAGCTATAAGGTGAAAAACAACGAATAATCACATATTTACATCAATCAAGATCAAAATACGGTAAAATAAGCTGGAAGTATAAAAATACCAAATTAAGCTCAAACTACCAAACTTATACCAAAAACAATAAGAAAAACTAACTAAAATACTAATAAAAATAAGGACAAATATGTGCTAAGCAGTCGGGAGAAAGTTTGAAGAACTACATAACCCGGTTTACCAGAGCTACCTTGGAAGTTCCTGCAGCCACTGACAAGATGAAGGCTGGAGTGTTACATCAAGGATTAAGAAGGGAGGATCTGCCAAATCATTGGCTAAGCGATCTGCACAAACATATGAAGAGGTTTTGGATAGGTGTGTGAAATATATAAAGGTAGAGGGGACTGAGGAAGAACATAGATTACGCTTTGGGATGGAGATTGTGGAGCCAGAGAGAATTACCTTCAAGAGGTCAGAACCTAAGAGGAAGTCAAGGAAAACTACTCGTGTGCTCTTAACCACGAAAGTAGACGACAGAGGGGCAACAAGAAGTGGGAGGAAAATATGAAGATACGATGGTTTCACACCCTTGGCGTACCCGTAAGCGAGGGTGTTCACGATCATGGAGCACCAAATACCTGATGATATCAGGTGGCCAAGAATCTACACACGAATTCCTACTAATCCGAATCTGAGTTCTTTTGCAGGTTTCACAATAGTTATGGTCATTCGACTGAGGGATGCAGGCGGGGCACTTGAA
The DNA here is from genome assembly GCA_014905375.1 of Phtheirospermum japonicum. Classification (NCBI taxonomy): domain Eukaryota; kingdom Viridiplantae; phylum Streptophyta; class Magnoliopsida; order Lamiales; family Orobanchaceae; genus Phtheirospermum; species Phtheirospermum japonicum. The sequence goes on from BMAC01000152.1 coordinate 1,803,350, forward strand.
AGAGGTCATATATAAGGATAAGGAACCTCATGAACCAGTGCAATAACTACCCCCACCCAGGCAGAGGGACAACCACGAGAAGAAGGACAAAAATGGAATGAACGGGAAGAGGGCAAAAGCAAGGGGAGAATAAAATAGTTTTTCGGGGGGGGGGGGGGAGGGAATGAATGGAGACAAAAATAATGAACAGAAAAGACATGCAAAGGTCGCATAACCATGGGCATGTGAGGTCGCAGCCATCAATCGGAGACCCCCGGCATCAGGACCAGTAATTTTATTTTATCCCAACGAACAACGTGGCTTGTAGATGGATCATAATGATGCACTTGTGATTGAAGCTGAGGTAGCAGGGTATGAAGTGGGATGGGTTTTTGTGGATAGTAGGATCTCGGTTAACATCATATACCGGGAGTTCCTATAACAGATAAACTTAAAGACAAAGGTATGGCCTGTAAAAACTCCAATTTATGATTTCAATGGCGCGCAAGTTATCACTGAAGGCGAGTTGGTACTCCCAGTGGCATAGGGAAAAGGAGAACTAAGAGTGAAGAAGGATCTGAAGTTTTTAATAATGAAAGGGAACTTCGCATACAACGTTACTGGGGTGACCTGTCCTTAATGCATTCCAAGCGGTTACTTCCACCAACTTCATGAGCATAAAGTATCTAGTAGGAGACAAGGTGGGCAAAATAGTATCAGAACAATAGGTCACCCGGTCATGTTATCAGATGATCGTAAGAAAAGGGATGAGCGAGGGAAAAGAGAAAGGACGAGAGATACACAAGAAGGCATACTTAGTTCCAAAATGATGAGGGGGAGGAGAACTATGTCCGCCCTCATGAAGAACTCATTAATATTTCATTAGTGGAAGGCAGACCAGACTACACTACCAGAATAGGAACCTAAATGACGGAGATCATAAAAGTGGAGCTGATTGCTTTGCTGAGAGAATTTCATGACATCTTTGATTTTGGAGATGGAGAGCTGCGAAGTGTATCTCCTGAAGTTACGCAAAACCATTTGAATGCTGATCCAGAGGCGTGATCTGTACGATAAAAAGGGGACATTTTGGAGCGGAGCTTGTCAAGGTAATTGAGTAAGAGGTGAAAAAGCTATTGAAAGCTGGCCACATCCGAGTGATACAATTCCTAGAATATTTATCCAATGTTGTGATGGTGCCAAAATCTTGACAGAAGTGGAGGATGTGTGTGGATTTCCACGAGTTGAATATGGCTTGCCCAAAGGATCACTACCCTTTACCACGTATCGACCAACTGGTTGATTCCACTTCATGATGCGAGCTTTTGAGCATGATGGACGCGTCGCAGGGATACCATCAGTTTCCATTAGCGAAAAAAGACCAACCCAAGGTGAGCTTTGTCACCTCAACAAGTACATACTGTTTCGTTTCAATGCCTTTTGGGTTTAAGAATGCATGGGCGTCCTATCAAAGATTGGTGGACAAGATGTTCGTAGACCTGTTGGGGTCCACCATGGAGGTCTATGTGGATGATATGCTAGTGAATAGCAATAGGGAGGACACACATTTGGGGGACTTACGTAAAGCTTTTACCATACTAAGGCATTATGGCATGCGCCTTAACCCAAAGAAGTACGCATTCGGCGTACGATCAGGAGAATTCTTAGGGTATATGGTGACGGAGCGAGGTATGTGAAACCTAAGAGGGTGCGAGCTGTTATAGAGATGCCTCATCCCCAAACAATATGAGATGTGCAGGTATTAACTAGTCATATTGCAAGACTTAGCCTATTTTATTTCCAGGTCGGCAGAAAAGGGTATCCCCTTTTTCAGAACATTGAGGAAAGGATCATAGTTCGAATGGATAAAGTAGGTTTTGATCCTATATATACCCCATTACTAACAAAACCTATGCCAGGCGAGGATTTGATCCTATATATTTATCCGTCGGAGAGGTCGCATTAAGCTCAGTACTCCTCAGGGAGAATGCAGGGGTGAAGCAACTGATCCAAACTTTTGTATTCCTTTCAAAATTAAATTCCGGTTAACAAATACACGTCTACGTTTGAAAGGTTTTAAGTTCGCCCGCAAGAGAACGGGGTCACTTGAAGACTTTGGCAAGTCAACTCGGGTCGATCTCTCGAGGAATGGAAATCAGATTTAACGATGTTTATTGTACTAATATCACAATTCTATCTAATAACACACGATCAAATAGGGTTTTTGAAAAAGGTTTCAATTTCAATATTTTAAAACAATAACGAAAGCTTCTTGTCTCGAGGGTGTCAATCTCTCGACAAGGGATTTAAAACGGTAAAAGATTCACCAGTCTAACACTACTAAATAAAGATATTCTAAACACAATAACAAGAAACTAATCTCCGATGTCAGCAAACTACCAATAGATTAATCAAAGACAATCATTCATTCTATCATAGATATGCCAAACATTATTGCATAAACTCCAAGAACACAAAGTTATTATTCCAAATCACCAAACCTTAACATTCTACCAACATAACATCATCTAGCATACTATCAATTGTTCAAGCCCAATACCTAACAAAACAACTTTCAAAATAATCAAATCAAGAGACGAGTTTAGAGATTACAATTGTTGAACTATTTTCAACGGGTTATGGCGACGAACGAAAACACTCCGAGCTGCGTAGAATCCCTAGACTTGTCACGAGCCCAGAATCCTAGCGAAGAACGACAGCTGCTGCGAATCGAACCTTGACACGGCGTTGCACGGATTTATACTAGAGGTATGAGAGATGTGTCAAATCTCTCAACCTTTGGGTGTTGTGTGGTGCCTCCAGCCTCCAAGGGTGAATGATATCAAACCCTAGCGTCTTCTGGCGTTTTTAAACAGTCTTCAGCCATTTCGTAACTGCAAATCTCAGAAATCTACGTTTGTAACGCTCTTGTCCGACCGGTCAGACGTATTGTCCGGTCGGACGGAAGTGTCAGCCCTCTAGTCCGATCGGACACTGGTCTTGTCCGGTCGGACGGAAGTGTCTGCCAGAATTCCTGACACTGGGTTTTGACACTGGGTAACCCAGTGTGGATGACATACCAAGTGTCAGCTGCAATGTACCAAATCAGGGCCCAATTTCTTTGAAACTCCACTCGTGGGCCCACACTCGTCCACCTTAACACCGAAAGACTTCAAAATACCTAAAATAAACATAAAATGTGGTAAAATAAGTCGGAGATACATAAATACGAAAATACGCTAAATCAGTCCAACTTATACCCAAAATTAACAACAAATCTAACTAAAACACTAGCCAAATATACGAAAATCGTAACAAATACGTGCGAGTCAACCACCCCATGCTTTATTGGTTTGTTCGTCCTCGAACAAACGAAAGAATCGAAATCACGTGAGCATGAAAGTAGCTAGATCAAAGAGTCATGTTGTGCATACAATATAGTTTTGCAAATATAAACACTTTTGTCGAAATTCTTAAGATAAGCTCGTGTTACCTTTTCACCTTGAAACCAAAAGAATGCGTCCTCACAAAAGGGAAATATATATAATGGTTCACTCATTCGCTCGTGTTTTTCAAAAGGTAAGTGTATATGCTTGGATCAACAAAGACATGCATTCAACGACTCGTGAAAATCAAAGACTCGTACATCGCATATGTGTGCACATTTAATCAAGAATCGGATTAGGACTTTCTAGGGTTGTAATGTAGGCTCTTTGGTAGGGTATGTCATATATAAAGATGTGTGGCTAACTTGCGAACAAACGCAATCAATAACTCACTAAATCTAAAATTTTAAGCATAGAGCATAATTTTGCTCCTCATTCTCCCCAAAGAACCATATACCATTATTTTTAGCCTTTTATAGCTAAGGCTATTCTAACCCCAAAACTCGAATATTTGCCTTTATAAATAGGCTTTATTTTTAACATCTAGATGCTCTTATGAACTTAAGCACCCTTAATTTCCATTTTTTTTTACTTTTCTTTCTTTATCCTTTTCTTTTTCCCTTTTATTTAATAGTATCCCACTAATCCCCACCCTGCAGTCGTCATATCTCAATAAACCAATGATAAATAAACTCTCATCTCACAAACTTAAATGAAATAAGAGCTACAATAATGTTCGTGGCTAACAAAGACATGGAATAAAGGCTCAAGGGGGCTCATTAGGGATTTTTAGTGGTTTTTATTTATGAATAAAGCCGAAAACAGGTTTTATATGTGCCTATCGTCATTTCCAACACCAAATTTACACATGAAACTTTAGAGACTTCTCAAAACACTTATCGAAACAAAAGCATGAAATGTTGATAAACACACAAGGCTCCTTACTAGGGTTTTATTCAAATTTTTGAGAACAAGGTGATCGAGTTTTTAAAAAGCTTCGCAAAATTGCTACGACTAAGTGTTGTTTTATAATATATATATATATATATTATATATATATATATATATATATATAATATATATATATTATATATATATATATGTAGTTTTTGAAAAATCTTGCACTAAACAAGCTCAAAAGACTCCAACGAGAGATCACATAATACATGATTCCGACAGGCAAGCCAGTACAAACACAAATAAGCATGGGAATGATTTCAACAAACATTGACATAAACAATTGGTTGATTCGTACGTCGTCACAAAGAAAGACTCAAACAAAACCATTCGACCAAAATGACTACGCATGCAAATGGACTATCCTCCCCCCCACCCCCCCCCACACAAAAGTAAGCAATGTCCGCATTGCTATTATACATATCAATACAAGGAAAAAGGAAAATGTCGAATCAATTATCATGCGAATAGTTAGTCGAATGGTTTAACAAACACTCAAGCACAAATAACACATAAACAAAATCACTAAAAATGAAAAACGAGAGTTGGATAGAAAGTGATACAATACTGGGGCTCGGGCCCGCCTAAGTTTCCATGCCGTCCAGAGGGAAAGATGGAACTCTACAAATGGAGCGATGGTTTCAAAGTAAGTCTGCTGCCTTCATCCGACCGGTCACTGCACTACTCCGGTCGGACAACAGTCCAGTGTGTTGTACCTCATCCTCTCTCATCCGGTCGGTCAGCATTCCAGTGTGCTTTGTCCGACCGGTCAATTCCTCTTATCCGATCGGATGTCCTGGAAAAGCATCATTTTCCACATTTTTCCTGCACAACTCAACAAACCATTACCACACCTATCCAACTCAAGTTAATCAAAAACAAAAATATGAACAAAAATGAAATTAATTTATTTATTATTATTATTATTATTGAATTAAGCTAGAAAAACGATACCTTGGGTTACCTCCCAAGAAGTGAAATTTTTAACGTCTTTTGCTCGACGACTTACAAAGGTGATGTTATCCGGGATCCAGAAATAAATGACGATCGTGCCATGCCTCAGTGTTCTCCAAGAGCAAGAGCGGGCGATGACAACCACCAAGGTAGGCACGATGAGCATTTTCCATGATGATAAAAACTCCAACCGGCTTTGGGGTCGGAAACGTGAGTGGTCGATCACCGAGAAGAGATCGAAGGTCAGCCAAAGTGTGGAACAATTCTCGGTCACCGGAACGGCTAGGAAGTCAATCGAACAAAAGGATCGATCATCGAACCGACCCAAACTCCTTCTCGATTGCTTCTTCTACCCTCTCAACATCAAGATTGATCAAATCATCGGGCAGAACGCAATGTGACTCAAAAGGCACAACTTTCCTCCAAATCCGGTAACACAACTCCCACATCCCCACAAAGAGAAATTAAGTCCAAGTTGCCAACATCCTCACTCGGAATCTCCAACGGCAACACCTCTACACCATCACCCAAAACTTCATATTCAATCGCAAAAGAGGCGATCCCAACCAAATCCTCAGTCTCCATCTCCTCACACACCTCTCCTAAACAAGCATTCAAGCTTGAATCACCCGTGGCTAACAAAGAGATGGAATAAAGGCTCAAGGGGGCTCATTAGGGATTTTTAGTGGTTTTTATTTATGAATAAGGCCGAAAACAGGTTTTATATGTGCCTATCGTCATTTCCAACACCAAATGTACACATGCAACTTTAGAGACTTCTCAAAACACTTACCGAATCAAAACATGAAATGTTGATAAAAACACAAGGCTCCTCCTTACTAGGGTTTTATTCAAACTTTTGAAAACAAGGTGATCGAGTTTTAAAAATCTTTGCAAAATTGCTAACGACTAAGTATTATTTTAAATAAATATATATAAGTAGGTTTTGAAAAATTTTGCACTAAACAAGCTCAAAAGACTCTAACAAAAGATCACACAATACATGATTCCGACAGGCAAGCCAAGACAAACACAAATAAGCATGGGAATGATTTCAACATACATTGACATAAACAATTGGTTTATTCGTACGTCGTCACAAAGAAAGACTCAAACAAAACTATTTGACCAAAATGACTATGCATGCATGGACTATATATATGTAGTTTTTGAAAAATCTTGCACTAAACAAGCTCAAAAGACTCCAACAACATATCACATAATACATGATTCCGACAGGCAAGCCAGTACAAACACAAATAAGCATGGGAATGATTTCAACATACATTGACATAAACAATTGGTTTATTCGTACGTCGTCACAAAGAAAGACTCAAACAAAACCATTCGACCAAAATGACTACGCATGCATGGACTATCCTCCCCCCCACACAAAAGTAAGCAATGTCCGCATTGCTATTATACATACCAATACAAGGAAAAAGGAAAATGTCGAATCAATTATCATGCGAATAGTTAGTCGAATGGTTAAACAAACACTCAAGCACAAAACACATAACAGAAAAATCACTAAAAATGAAAAACGAGAGTTAGGATAGAAAGTGATACAATACTGGGGCTCGGGCCCGCCTAAGTTTCCATGCCGTCCAGAGGGAAAGATGGAACTCTACAAATGGAGCGATGGTTTAAAGTAAGTCTGCTGCCTTCATCCGACCGGTCACTGCACTACTCCGGTCGGACAACAGTCCAGTGTGTTTCTTCCTCTCTCATCCGGTCGGTCAGCATTCCAGTGTGCTTTGTCCGACTGGTCAATTCCTCTTATCCGATCGGATGTCCTGGAAAAGCATCATTTTCCACATTTTTCCTGCACAACTCAACAAACCATTACCACACCTATCCAACTCAAGTTAATCAAAAACAAAAATATGAACAAAAATGAAATTTATTTATTTATTATTATTATTATTATTTAATTAAGCTAGAAAAACGATACCTTGGGTTACCTCCCAAGAAGTGAAATTTTTAACGTCTTTTGCTCGACGACTTACAAAGGTGATGTTATCCGGGATCCAGAAATAAATGACGATCGTGCCATGCCTCAGTGTTCTCCAAGAGCAAGAGAGGGCAATGACAACCACCAAGTTAGGCACGATGAGCATTTTCCATGATGATAAAAACTCCAACCGGCTTTGGGGGTCGGAAACGTGAGTGGTCGATCACCGAGAAGAGATCGAAGGTCAGCCAAAGTGTGGAACAATTCTCGGTAACCGGAACGGCTAGGAAGTCAATCGAACAAAAGGATCGATCATCGACTGACCCAAACTCCTTCTCGATTGATTCTTCTACCCTCTCAACATCAAGATTGATCAAATCATCGGTCAGAACGCAATGTGACTCAAAAGGCACAACTTCCTCCAAATCCGGTAACACAACTCTCAGATCCCCACAAAGAGAAATTAAGTCCAAGTTGCCAACATCCTCACTCGGAATCTCCAACGGCAACACCTCTACACCATCACCCAAAACTTCATATTCAATCGCAAAAGAGGCGATCCCAACCAAATCCTCAGTCTCCATCTCCTCACACACCTCTACTAAACATGAATTCAAGCTTGAATCACCAACATCCAATATAGGCTCCGTCACATCAAGAATCGGCAGCTCTTCAATGGTAAGCTGCTCCCCCTCAACACAGGTAATTGAGTAAGGATCATTGTCGAGTGAAGCATCGGAATGATTGTAGGTTTATTGTCTTTCCCTCTCTTCCAAAGAAGCCATCATTCGACCCAACATCGTCTCCATATTGTTCATGAGTTGCTCAATCGATTGCGCCAATATCTGATTCGATTGCGCAAGTTCGTCCCAATGAAAATTGATCTCAGTTTCTTTATCTTGCTTTCGCGCCAAAACTTGATCATCGGGTATGTATTCTTCATAGCTCGGATGGTCCGGAATCAAGTCGGGATGGGCATAAGAGTAGTAGCTCGGATAGGAAGAATTAAATTCGGATGGAGCATACGAGTCATATCCCATGTAACAAGAAGGTGAGGCGGAGGGAGCGTATGAAGATTCGAAACTCGGATCATAAAAATTTTCATCAAGGATCGGGCGATAGGAACTATGTGGTGGGGTGTGAGATTCAGAACTCAGATTGTAGTGGTTGGGTGAAGCATGTGGATCATTAAGGCTCACGTTGTAAGGATTTGGAGGTGGAACCCATTCATATGAGCAAAACGACTCCATGAACCAACCGTGCACATCCTCCCACGTTCCTGAGGAATCAGGCTCTGAATGTATAAATAATTTTCTTGCCCGTCCCTTCAATGTGTAGAGGAAGAGTCGCACCTTCACTTCATCCCTCGTAAGGCCTAAAAGTGGGAAGGTTCTTGTTATGGCGTCGTACTCCTGGATGAAGTCGAACGGATCCTCACTCGGGAGACCATGAAATACCGGGAGTTGRTCATAGTAGAACTCATCCGGATCATAGTCTCTCATCGCTTGACTCCATCAAGTGGATGGATTCCCTTTGGTGGAAAGAAATAGTTGTCTCGTTCTTGTCACTTTCTCGATGCTATTGATGAATGGGTCGATTCTCCTCTAAGAATTTGTCGACCTTGCATCATCAATAAACAAATCACCACATCGAGAGGCAAACCAAAAACATTATACAATTATTGACATGAAAGCATTAACACGAATAAACATCATTATCACCTTTGCCATTCCCCGGCAACGGCGCCAAATTTTGAGCCGAACTTTTGTGTTCCTTTCAAAATTAAATTCCGGTTAACAAATACACGTCTACGTTTGAAAGGTTTTAAGTTCGCCCGCAAGAGAACGGGGTCACTTGTAGACTTTGGCAAGTCAACTCGGGTCGATCTCTCGAGGAATGGGAATCGGATTTAACGATGTTTATTGTACTAATATCACAATTATATCTAATAACACACGATCAAATGGGGTTTTTGAAAAAGGTTTCAATCCCAATATTTTAAAACAATAACGAAAGCTTCTTGTCTCGAGGGTGTCAATCTCTCGACAAGGGATTCAAAACGGTAAAAGATTCACCAATCTAACACTACTAAATAAAGACATTCTAAACACAATAGCAAGAAACTAATCTCCGATGTCAACAAACTACCAATAGATTAATCAAAGACAATCATTCATTCTATCATAGATATGCRAAACATAATTGCATAAACTCCAAGAACACAAAGTTATTATTCCAAATCACCAAACCTTAACATTCTACCAACATAACATCATCTAGCATACTATCAATTGTTCAAGCCCAATACCTAACAAAACCACTTTCAAAATAATCAAATCAAGAGACGAGTTTAAAGATTACAATTCGTTGAACTATTTTCAACGGGTTATGGCGAAGAACGAAAACACTCCGAGCTGCGTTGAATCCCGAGACTTGTCACGAGCCCAGAATCCTAGCGAAGAACGACGGCTACTGCGAATCGAACCTTGATACGGAGTTGCACAGATTTATACTAGAGGTATGAGAGATGTGTCAAATCTCTCAAACTTTGGGGGTTGTGTGGTGCCTCCAGCCTCCAAAAGTCCTCCAAGGGTGAATGATATCAAACCCTAGCGTCTTCTGGCATTTTTAAATAGTCTTCAGCCATTTCGTAACTGCAAATCTCAGAAATCTGCATTTGTAACGCTCTTGTCCGACCGGTCAGACGTATTGTCCGGTCGGACGGAAGTGTCTGCCCTCTAGTCCGATCGGACACTGGTCTTGTCCGGTCGGACGGAAGTGTCTGCCAGAATTCCATACACTGGGTTTTGACACTGGGTAACCCAGTGTGGATGACATACCTAGTGTCAGTTGCAATGTACCAAATCAGGGCCCAGTTTCTTTGAAACTCCACTCGTGGGCCCACACACGTCCACCTTAACACCGAAAGACTTTAAAATACCTAAAATAAACATAAAATGTGGTAAAATAAGTCGGAGATACATAAATACGAAAATACGCTAAATCAGTCCAACTTATACCCAAAATTAACAACAAATCTAACTAAAACACTAACCAAATATACAAAAATCGTGACAAATACGTGCGAGTCAGCAACCTATCGATTATATTAGCAAGATGTTGAGGGGAGCAGAACTGAACTATTATGAGCTAGAGAAGGGTGGATTTACATTGATCTACACAACGAGGAAACTCCCGACCTTATTTTTTGGCCACAAGATTAAGGTATGTACTAACTTAGCCCTCAAGCATGTTTTAAGTAATCTGAATGTCTAAGGACGATTGAGTAAGGAGGAAGTCGAGCTCAGCGAATATGATGTGGTATACGAGCCTATAGCGGATATCAAAGCACCGGTGCTAGAGGATTTCCTGCAAGAGATGGTGCGCCCAATGGAACATGACGAGGAACAAAAGATGTGGTTATTACATACGGATGGATCAACTATGGTATCAGGGGCTGGACTGTGAATTGTTTTGACTAATACAGAAAGGGGATAACCTAGATTTTAGATTTATTTGGGATTCAAGGCCCCGAATAACGAAGCTGAGTATGAAGCACTACTGCAAGGTATTAAAATGGATACCGACCTAGGGGTACAATGAATTAAGGCATACACTGATTCGCAACTTGTAGCTCACCAGTATGATAGGTCTTGAAGCAAGAGAAGAACGCATGCAAGAATACTTGAAAAAGCTTAAAGAGGGAGTAACTCAATTTGAGGAGTTTAGACTGGAACATCTATCGCGAGCTAATTATGTCTGGAAAGATCAGCTCGCTAAAATGGTGGGAACACTTGGCACGTGAAATACAAGAAGCATCACGTTGATGGAGTTAAAGCATAGTATCATGGACAAAGGGAAGGAGGCCATGGAGATAGGCAAACGAGACAATTGGCGAGCACCAATTCGGGAGACTCCCAATAAGGTAATCGCAGGAGGTACACAATTATCTACCAAAGAGGCTAGAACGGCGGCATGATTTTTTCTGATGAATGGGGACTTATACAAGAGGTCGCACTTTGGCCTGTACTTGAATTGCTTGTCAAGGAAGGAAGGACGGGAAGTACTACGAGAAATACATTGGAGGTATTTTGGAGATCATGTAAAGAGCCGGGCATTAGTCGGGATAGCTCTGCGAGCTGGATTTTTCTTGTCAGGGATGAAGAATATGGAAGGCGAGCTAATTATAACTTGCAGTAAGTGTCAGATGCACACACCTATTATTCACGTGCCCGTAGAGGATATGATGGTAATGAGCTCACCCTGTCCATTTGCGTAATGGGGGATTGACATTGTGGGGCCATTTCTGAGAACCCCCCTGCAAAAAGCTCCACTTGGTATTCACGGTCGATTACTTTTCAAAGTGGATGGAGGTCAAGGCTGTGATGAATATCAATTAGCAGAACATCATCAACTTTATTTGAACAATGTTTTTTGCAGGTACGGTGTTCCACGAGTACTAGTCTCGGACAATGGTGCAGAATTCAATGGACATGATGAAATATTGGTGCGAGACGATGGGGATGAAACAACGATTTGCTTCTGTAGCACATCCCCAAGCTAATGGTCAAGTTGAGGTCATTAACCGTATTATTGTGCAGGGAATCAAGTTTAAACAAGAAAAAGCAGGGGGAATTTGGATCGAGGAGCTTTCCTCTATAATGTGGGCTTATCGAACAACTCCACGAACTACTATGGGCGAATCACTTTTAAGCCTATTCTATGGTTTGGAGGCTGTCTTTCCGGCAAAAATAGTTGGAAGATCTCATCGGCTAGAAACATTCAATGAGGAAAAAAATGAACAATTGGCTAGGGGAGCATTGGAAACAATCGATGAAATACGTGATAAGGCTGCAGCACGTGTGGAAAGATACAAATAGAGAATTCAGTCAGCCTTTATAAGACGCGTAAAATGGAGGTACTTCCAGGTCGGCGATCTTGTCTAGAAGCGAGCTGATGCAATCTATACTACGAAAAAGATGGATCACAATTGTATAGGACCATTCGAGGTCATCAAAGTATTAAGAGGAGGAGAATATGTGCTCGCGGATGCAAAGGGGAAAGATTTACCAAGGATCTAGAATATATGCCACTTAAAGAAGTATTACGCATAGCTCTTCGAGCGACAGATGATATCTCTATCTTTTATTATTATTCTTATGGGATGACGCTTCTTTAGGTCAGCGATAGACTCGTACTCATACGCTTTTCATAAACTATGGGTTGATGCTTATTTAGATCAGCAATAAATAAAGTTTATTATTATGGTATCTTATGAGTTTTTTTATTTTTGTTATGGCTCGACACTTTCATAAAGTCAATGATGGTTTATATGGATATGGCAATAGATGGATGGATGGATGGTGTTATGTAAGTGATATATTTAATTTACATATTCTTTACTGTAGAGGACATGTTTGATTTACATGTTTTGTGTGATGTTGGTCCTTGAATATGTTTGATTTACATGTTTCGGGATGTTTTGTTTAAAGTATATGAGTTGAGCATGTTTGACTTACATGTTCTTTTAAATTTTTACTGTAGAGAGTATGTTTGATTTACATACTGTTTACTATTTGGTTTAAAATTTATGTAAAGAACATGTTTGATTTACATGTTCTTAACACCTCTCTTTATGAGTATGTTGGATTTACATACCCTTTGTTGTAATGAGCATGTTTGATTTACATGTTCTTTGTGATCTTTGTGTTTTTTATTCTGGCTGATTGGTTTGCAACTTATGTGGAAAGCAAGTTTAATTTACATCTCTTTTCTCAAATTGTAGAAAACTATGGGATATATGTCGCCCGTATGTGATTATGTGATGTTACAAATTATTGGCTTTTTTGCTTGCATCACAAGGGCTTGGGGGACTTAATGTTTTGATGGTAGATAACCTGGTTGTAATACTTGATTGCATTAACCTGAGGAACTAAGTAGTTTCTTGGTTACCTTTGGTCTACCTTCATTATGTTGATGCGACTTGGTCGACACATATATGTCATTACGGGCTGCATGGTTATGAGATGTTTGGGGCATCATGCGATTATTGGTGTTCCAACTATGGAATAATTTTTGTTTTCAAGGGTTTTACAGTATCATGGAATGAATCATGCATAACAGAGTTCATGGATAAAGAAGACCTCAGTAATAATAAGTCATAAAACATAATAAGTCAATTCACACATGGCACTCTAAAACCTTGAATGGTCAGGGATTTTATTACAAGGAAAGCTCGAAAGTTATGAAAGGGTACAATCAACGACCAACTCGTCGAGGGGGGCATCGAGTTCATTGGAAAGACCAGCCCTCAGGATTGCCTCACTAGTGCTGGTGGTCCACCAATCGGCAAGTAGAGGTTGATTTTCATCACCATGCCAAATAGTGAAGGCAGGGAGCTTGTTCCTTATGGTTTCCACATCTGGCTTGAAGTTAATATTTGCCGTAGCGAGCTGAGCCTCAAATCGCTCCATGGAAATGTTGAACCGGTATTTAGCCCTTCTCCCTACCTTTTTCAAGAAGGTCGTCATATGCCGATAAGTCCCGATCATGTGGATCATATATGTTCGCATGAATTATTTACCCACCTTGCTTCTCACGAACATTCGACGACCTTCGACCACTCCTTCGGCTTTCCCCTTAGCCTTTCCATCAGTAATTCCTTGTTGGAGTGCTATGCGAGCTACTGCCTGTATTTGTTTCTCTTTTTCTTGAAGGATTCCTTCCAACTCTATTAGCTACCCTCCCAATCGTGTGGCCTTGACTCGATGTCTCTAGCTGGTTGTTTGCAACATTTAGTTTTTATTCCCGGGTCACTAGTTGGCGACTGGCTTCGTCCAGCTCTCCCTGCGTCAGGTATAATTACTATTTGTTTTTCAACCTAGACCATCATCTCATCGCACGTCTTCTTTAATTCATCCTCGGGGGTCACTAACAGTAGATGGCTTGACAACGAGGCCATCCAGGGTTACAGCTATATCAAGGAAAACAAAAGGTATATGTCGTATGTTAAAATTTGTGGAAATAGATTTTCTCACGCATGATAAGTTTCTAAGAAGAGTAATTACCTGGGTCATCATTTGTTTTTGGAGGAGAGATTAGATCTGGTTGCCATTTTCGCACTAAGAAAACCCTTATATAGATTTGGAGAACTAGAGTTGTGCGCCTTCTGATTGCGGTGATGTTTTGGAGCTTGAGGGGTGCGCTGTGTTGGATCTTGCTCACAGATTGTTCTCTTTTTCTTTCCTTTTTTCAGCACGGTTCGTAGTGACATTTGATCCTCTGGATCCTCGAGCTCCTCGGGTTCATTTCTGGCCTCTATAGCAATCTCTACCTCTACTTCAATATTTACAACGGGAGCTGGGGATGTAGAACTTACTGCCGGGCTCGAGTCTGGTTGGATTGTGGAAACTTCTTCTGAGTTGGAATATTTGCAGTCGAATATAATGCTCTCTGCAAATAAAGAGAGGTGAGTTATTACTCATTTTTATACATGGTTATAATTAAAGGGATTTATGATGTGTCAAGACCTACCAAATTTGGGTCTTGTTAGTGGTAGAGGTCGCTGGCTAAGACCTATAAAATAATATATTCTCTCCAACTCTATGAGTCTCATTACATTGCAGGGGTGCTTACTCCATTCACCGATCAAGTTGGAGTATTTTTGGTAAAGTGCGGGCTGGTTTGTGTTTGAGGGTACTACCTCTAGGGTAGGGGTTGTCTCTTGCCATTCGGTAAGGAATGGCCATGATTCAGTAGAGTGAAGAAAAAATAACCTATATCCCCATTCATGGACTTTCGACGTGGGTTCACTAAGAAGCGCATTTGTTGACGCGAAGAAAGGTAAGAGCATTTCTACTTTTTTATTTGGAAATAAAAATGGGAAAATTTTACATCTGGTTCTACATTGTAATGTGTACACAAGATTATGTACCCAGATATGAACCTAAGGGAGTTGGGGTCATTTGAAAAAGGGTGACTTTATACTTTTCATATATATCATCAAAAACCAATGCAGGGGAAATCTAAAACATGCCCTTAGGTGTTCGTTGAAAAGGGTGATGTGGTTTGGTGGAGGATGATCAGGGTCATTCTTCCCGGCATTGGGGAAAATAGGCTTAACAATTTCTGGGATGTTAAAGTGTTTTATAAACTTAGCAAGGTTACTCCTGTCGGGGAGTAACCATGGGTTTTCGACACCTATCCTAGTAGCTCTCAGGAGAGGAGGTAGGTCGGTGTGTGTGGATGGAGGAACAATGGTTAAGGGGTTATTAAAGAAAAAATTTGGGGGCGTAGAGGTCGAGGGTATTTCTGATTGATCAAAAGGAATGGCCTCAAGGATATGTTCAAACAAGGCTCTTGTTTGAGCCTCGAGTTAAGGCCAAGAAATGTTTCCCTCTAGTTCATCTGTTAAACCAAGGTGGGGTGCCGTGGTGTTTTTCCTTCTCCTAGGTCGAACTAAAGGAATTTCTGCAGAATCAGTTTCAGATGGCATGTATGGGTTCGGAGAAGTAGGGTTTTGGTATTCAGAGGTAGATGGAGCTAAGTTCACCATAAATCGTGATACAGTTATATAATGGGTAGGGAAGAAAAAAGAAAGTATATTCAGGAAATAGCAATTACAGTAAATGGGGTAATTAGTACTGAAACGGTGAATTAAGGGGACTTACTTATCGTCATTGTGGTTATAGTGGGCTGAATTTGTCGCGATTGATTGTGCTTAGAATTTTTTGTTGCAGAACTCTAGAGGTATTTTTGCAAACAGAAATGACGAATACTTGCTTTTGTTTTCTTCAAATGGGGAGAGATAAAGGTGAAAAGGCATCTTGTATGGGGAGAAGCATAGAAATTTGAAAGGACAGAAGAGTTTTTCGGTCGGTGGGAAAAGTTGGTAGGGTTTATTGTGGGCCTTTCATTTTTGGCCCACAAGATTAAATATATTACGAGGAAGTGGGCTGACGACGCGTGTCCGACATAATATCAAAGAGAATTTAATATTTTTGAGTTTGAAGTGATGGTTGATGGTTTCACTATTTACTAAGAGGCACGTGGAATTGACTTATGGGGTTAACTCATTATTACACTCTACTTGGTTCCTACCTCAACCAATAAAAATGTGGAGGACTAGTTAATACGACATCAAATATCCACGTCAGCAAGCATGCAGGTAATTATATGGCTTTAGGAAGCGACCTCATCCTCTAAAAGGTGCAATCAATCTTTAAGGTGGGCAAGAAGTTCTGAGGGCGACGACCTCTCGTATAAGAGTGGCGAGATCTTATGTGAGGTGGCGAGACCTTATGAGATAAATGGTATTATGGTAGCTCGGTACCTAGTGGTAGTTTGGTATGGAGAGCTGGGCTTTATGGTTAACATTGTTTTGGGCCCTATTGGGCAGATATGGATTATGGTATGGGGTCTCGGTAGACTAATGTTATGGATATGGTTATTAGCCCATGACTATTACGGTAATTTAACGAGATTTATAATATCTATGGAAACTTAAGATATAGGAGGAGTCCCAATTTTAAGTCGGTTTTGATTTATGGAATTATAGTTCTAATAGTATATGGGAACCCTAAATTGGTAATACTTCTCTCATCTATATAACTGAGGCCTAATTTTTTCTCTAAGTTGATTTTATCCTACGTTTCAAGCTCTCGCATAACTCTCTCAAACACTATCTAACTTAAGTATCGGAGGGCATACGTCGGGGCTGTCCACCGTTTGGCTTGGGTTTTGTATTGAAGGTTCAATCATGTCGCCAGGAGTTTTCTGAAATCTATCAAGTCGCTGATCACATATTTGAGGTCAGTACTTTCTATTCCTGATGAACCAATCTTTTTGATCGCATCAGCAACATCATGCTAAGATATCCTCTTAACTGCCAATTAATGTTGGCAGCCTTCGGAAGACCCTACATGCGAATGCACACCCGTGTTACTACTAACCCAACACACCAAGGAACGACTAAACATTAATATCAAATTTGTGTCAGCTCTAAGCTTAGCGATAACCTTTCGTGCTTGGCCGACCTAAAGGACTATAAATTCCCCTTGTTAGATAATATTTTAAAACACCACCCATTTGATTAGTTTTCATGTTTACTTTTCTTTTTCCTCATATTTTTTGAATGTTTAATTATCCGAAATCATGATTTCTTTGATCTAATATTCCTATTTCTTTATCCACCTATTTGTTAATGCTGTTGACGCACTAACCTAGGTGTCAGTCAACCGTAGCTTCGGATGACATGTGTCTTCTAATAGTAGGTTCGAATAATGAGTTGGAAGCTTCTAATGGTTCGGGATTTTTATTACCAAAGTGAGATTTTTTTGCCTGGTATAAATAAGGACTTTTTCCTTTGTTGTCACAGAAATAAAAACTGAATACCTTCGTGAGTGTCATTGTTTTCTCTCTTCCAACAACCATTTTTTTTTGGTCGAATACAATCGATAATCCCCATATTTTGTCAATCTTCATATGTGTGTACCGATAATTCATGTTTAAGTAATTTTTCTTTTATATCTAATATTTGCATTAATTCGCGAATCAATATTTCGCATCTCTTTTTTTTTTTTCATTTTACACAGATTTTGCAAATAGTTATCCTCCTGCGAAATTGTGAATATAAATTGGAGTTGTTGATTCAACGATCTTTACAAGATCCAGTTCGGCGTATAAAAGTTTCGGAACAATGATATGTAATTTTTCAGATTTCATTTTTTATTTTCCATTTTCAGTTATTAACACATTTAATTTGTCATATGTTATATGTTATTTCTTCGCAGATGATGGACGTTTCTTGAGATCATGTCCTGGATTTTTTTTTGATATAATTATCCCTTTATGGCCGATTTCCGTATTATCTGATTCATTGTTTCTTCACTTCTTATGTCCATTTTTTTTTTGGTCGAATACAGTCGATAATCCCCATATTTTGTCAATCTTTATCTGCGTAATATTCTTTAATCGTGTTGGTGTATTGATGCTTTAATTCTATTTTTTTTTTGTATTGATCCAGCAGATCCTTGGCATCTAAAAATATATTTTTTTTGTTGATTAAACTTTCTGTGTTCTGATTTATTTTTTTTTTGGCAGATTATGTTTACTCAAGAAATCGATTTTCATACTTTATTTATTTTTAGTTCATAATTACTGGATTTAACTGTATTGAATCACAGAATTCGTGTAAATTTTTTTTGGAAGATTATTTTGAACGATTTTTAGTTCATTGTTATTTTTATTTAATTGTTATTATAATTAACTGTATTGAATCACGTAACAATTATAATTAAGTTCCCAATCACTTGATTTTTTATTTTTGGCATATTATGTGGACTGATTTTTTGGGTAAGTCAATTACAAGGAATACGGAGTAATCGATTTTAATACGTATTTTGTTATTTTTTGTTCATATTTACTGTAATTAACTTTATTGAATCAAGATATTTTCATAATACCGTGTGTGATAGTCAACAGTAGTATATTTGTACAACATTCCCATTTTTCCAAGGTTAAGATTCCATGATTACGAATAATCATGAAAATGGTAAGATGATAATATCCGCAATTAAATATAATATTGGTGGAATTATTTCAGAGTGTGATAGTCAACAGTAGTATATATTGGTGGAATATTTAATAATAAAATATATAGACATGAATGGTAAGATGATAATATCCGTTTATCAAAAGATTTGTATCAATGATATAGCAAGTAATTAAAATTACTCATGAACGGAATTATATATAAATATTTCGATAATTTAATTGTTTATATTTGAAATACAAATAGATTTCATTATATATCTTCCATAATGTAATTGTTTATATTATTTTGTTTCATTAACAGAATTGATATATATATATATATATATATATATATATATATATAGCAGATTAATTTTTGTCACACTACTTCGGTTATCATGTGATCAAAATATATAAACTCTACCTATTTCTATTGTAAAGTTGTTCTTTTAAACAACTTTATAAAGTACAAATGTTTGTGTAAATTAATGTATATATACTATATATACAGTACATATTCTTCTTTCCAAAACATGCTATTAAAGATTTGTTTTTCTTTATTGCATCTATTCTTATATGGTAACTACACAACCAAATGACGTGAAAAAATATCTCTTCCTCATAAAACCAATTCTATTTTCCTTTCATTACATTTAATTATTTAAATATTATTGTATTGTAATTATACAATCAAAGGACGTGAAAAAAACAGTTGATTATAATTTATTTATCAAAATGTCATAACTAACACCAAATCATTATTATACTTGTATATATGTATATATATATATATATATATATGTGTGTGTGTGTGTGTGTTATTTATTTCATTATTAGTTTTGATTATTTATATATTCATTTTTCTAATATGCCCGCGTAATACGCGGGTTATTACACTAGTTTTTCTTAAAGATCTAAGATTTGAGTTTGTTTATACACTTGGAATGAAGATATCACACATTTTATAGTAAGATCCTTAATTATTTGTATTTAATTGCTTTAATTGCTATTAAATACTTTGACTCGTTTTTTAAATCTAGGCTCAATTTAACCCACAATCTAGGCTTAATTTAACCCACATTGACCCCCAGCTCTCGCCCTCTTTAAATTTAACCCACAATCTATCCTAAAATCCCAAATTTAACCCAAAACATTTACCCTTGTTCCAATTAAACCCTGAACTTACTATAAACTCCAATTTCAACCCTCCAACTTATGAAAACCTCGATCCAACCCCAATAAAACTTAATAAATTTTAATTCAGTCCTTTATTATTTATTTATATTATTTTTATATTATTATGTTTTTAATATATATATTTAAAAATTAATTAAATATATACTAATTAAGTGTACTTTTAAATTGATTAGGTGACGAGCATTACGGGACATAGGATTCCACCACATGCATATCACTCGACTTTTCACGACTTTTTACGAGGTAGGGACCACCGACTTATCTTATATTAAATTCTAAGTGCTCAAATCTATTTGCAATGTAAATCATGAAATTCTATGTTTATAAATTAATATAGCCGTGGACCGCAAAAGTTGTTTGTGACCTGGAAAAAGGGTCATCATTTTTATCCCGACGTGCTATATCCAATGATTAAAACCAAGGGCCTGAAGTGCCTATGACCGGGGAAAAGGGTCATCGGGGAAACCTGCCGCGTTTTAGCTGCAGTCAACTGTCTTCGACGTTAAAATTATGAATTCTATGGTTCAATGTGCTATTTCTGAGTTGAATAATTTTGCGTGAGATATGTCGGTGTAACTACTGAGCTAGTGGAAAGCTCACCCTATCATTAACAAATTTCAGGTTGTGGAGACCGAGCAACGAGTGACGTTGGAGGTGGATGATTCACTAAGTAAAATTTCGATAGCTTTAAATCTATGTCGATTTGACTTCTAGCTTGACATTTTAGTTTCAATTATACATAGTTCTATTTATCAATTGCCTACGTTTTATTTCAAAAGGTTATATATCAACGTAGCGCAGCGAAAGCGTGGGCGAATATATATAAATATTGATATCCTTACTTTTATTCTTAAAGGATATGTGTTTATAATTTGGATATCTCTATTTAAATCCTACTTTCGGTTTATTTATTTGTTTTTGAAATGGGGCCTAAAAGTTTCATTATGAAAAGGGGCCTAGAAGTTATGATTTTCAAGGTGTTTTTCTTTAAAATTATTTTTGAATAGTAAACTCCATATTATATTATATTATATTCTACCATTTTAAAGTTCGGTCTTGTCAATGCTATTTAAACCCGAGAGGATTCTACCTTAAACTATCAATTTAAAACTGATAGAAATCGTACTATTTTCTTATTACTATTTTCGCTGCGTAACTCAAGGTTTCATAAAATTCTATATTTTATTTTAATTTTACAATTAGATATGTACGTAACACCAAATTTACTTTATTATATTTTAAAATACAAACTATATATTTGTTTTATCAAAAATTGTGGCGTTACAAATGGTATCAGAGCGAGCTTGTTTGCGTAGACTCGTTCGTTTTTATTTTGAAAGATTTAAAAGAAATAGTACTATCACCATCCACCTTCGTCATATCTTGCCGGTTTCCCCAAGGTACACAACTCATTACATTATTTCATTTCATTAATTTATGACTCCATTACACATTTTTCACAAATTCGTATTCTTACAAATTCAGCTCACTGTTTATTTGACTTTTACAAATTATGCATTACGTTTTATCAAGTGCACGATTGATATTACCATTTCATGTGGGCCATGAACTATTATCACCGAAATTCCAGATTCATGTTAAGTTATTTTACAAGATCTGGGATTTCATATCAAGGGCATTATTTCAAATTCATATTTTTTATGTCATGGGTGCAAATATTTCAAAGGTCCACAGTTTCATGTCATGATCACACAAAACCTTGTCACATGTTTTATATTTACAAGTCATGCATGATTTAATTTTTGAAATGAGTTCAAGGCGAAGTATCAAAATCTCAGCATTTAGGGTAAGTGCTGAATTTTGAGGACAAAATATTTCAAAGGGGGGTAGGTTGTAACACCCATGCATCAATTTCATATTTTTATACATTTTTATTTATCGTCATGCATTAAAATGTAATTTTAGTCCCAAGCTCATCGCCGTAAACTATTTTCTATTATTAGTTTTAAATAATCTACGAATTCTATTTAATCCAATTAATAGTTCGGTTATAAAATAAATTATAATTCTCGACTTTTAAAAATTATTATAATTATTTAGTATTTTTGTTATTCCTTTATTTATTTAAAATACAACTTGGTCGTCTTTTAATCAATTCTATTTCAAACTCCAAAGCTAAGCCTAAAAACATAGCCCATCAAAAACCCCATCCTAATCCTTTTAAAAATAGGATAATCCTAATCCTTCTAAAACTAGGATTGACCTTGGTATATAAAGAAAACATACACAGCTGCAAGTCCATCTTGTTTTTCCAAAGAAAATCCAAAAACAACATTATTCATCAATCAATTTTCTCCCTGCCGATTTCTAATCAACAACGGCCATCAACCCCAATCAAGTTCTCGGCCGAACCACACCCACCACAGACCCATCACCGAATCTATCATCATCCAACCCCGACAATTCCCAACTGAAACCCACATCAAACCCTAACCCTTGCTCGAACCCAACACAAATTCCAAACTAACACCACAGCCCCAAATCGGATCCCTGTCAAAACCCAAACAGCCACCACGGCCACATGAACCCCAACCACAATTCCTCAGTCGCCTGAACGGAACCCGACACCAACCCCACGAGAATCGACCCGAACAACCAAGACCCCCAAATCACCGTGGTCCGATCGAGACCCGAAATCCATAAACCATCCACGACAGCATCCAACCATGGCCAAGCCGCTCAGCACCCTCCGATTCAAATCGCCACCCATCGGCCCCACGAGAAACCAGATGAGTCGCCCCACCTGTCGAACGCCGCCGCCCATTTCGCCGAGCCCCACCGTTGCAGTCCAGTCGAAATTGAAGGAGAGGGAGATTGACTATCCGAATTCTATAAATTTGGAGGAGGAGATTTCGCCGGCGAGACCTGAATGCCACTGCCCAATTTTGCCGTCGTCATCGCCGCCAATCCGTCGGTGCTGTGCTGGCCGGTTTCTGATTTGGAGAAGAAAGGGGCGAAGAAGAGATGGGCTGAAACAATTAAGGGCTGGGATTTGGCTTTTATACCCAGCCTTTTTCCGAAAATTACAGATTAACCCCAAAACTTTTATCATCTTTCAGTTGAGTCTCTAATTTACCCAAAACTCCACATTGACCACTAGTTCTCACCCTCTTTCAATTTAACCCACAATCTATCCTAAAATCCCAGATTTAACCCAAAAAATTTACCCTTGTCCCAATTAAATCCTCAACTTATTAGAAACTCCAATTTCAACCCTCCAACTTATGAAAACCTCGATCCAACCCCAATAAAACTTATTAGATTTCAATTCAGTCCTATATTATTTATTTATATTATTTTTATATTATTATGTATTTTAAATATATATATATATATATATATATATATATATATATATTAAAAACTAATTAAATATATACTAATTAAGTATACTTTTAAATTGATTAGGTGACGAGCATTACGGGACATAGGATTCAACCACGTGCATATCACTCGACTTTTCACGACTTTTTATGAGGTAGGGACCACCGACTTACCTTATGTTAAATTCTAAGTGTTCAGATCTATTTGCAATGTAAATCAAGAAATTCTATGTTTATAAATTAATATAGCCGTGGACCGCAAAAGTTGTCCGTGACCTGGGGAAAAGGGTCACCGGGTTTATCCCGACGTGCTATATCCAATGATTAAAACCAGGGGCCTCAAGTGCCTATGACCGGGGAAAAGGGTCATCGGGGAAACACGCCGCGTTTTAGCTGCAGTCAACTGTCTTCGACGTTAAAATTATGAATTCTATGGTTCAATGTGCTATTTCTGAGTTGTATAAGTTTGCGTGAGATAAGTCGGTGTAACTACTGAGCTAGTGTAAAGATCACCCTATCATTAACAAATTTCAGGTTGTGGAGACCAAGCAATGAGTGACGTTGGAGGTGGATGATTCACTAAGTAAAATTTCGATTGCTTTAAATCTATGTCGATTTGACTTCTAGTTTGACATTTTGGTTTGAATTATACATAGTTCTATTTATCAATTTCCTACGTTTTATTTCAAAAGTTTATATATCAAAGTAGCAGCGAAAGCGTGGGCGAATATATATAAATATTGATATCCTTACTTTATTCTTAAAGGATATGTGTTTATAATTTGGATATCTCTATTTAAATCCTACTTTTGGTTTATTTATTTGTTTTTGAAATGGGGCCTAAAAGTTTCATTATGAAAAGGGGACTAGAAGTTATGATTCTCAAGGTGTTTTTCTTTAAAATTATTTTTGAATAGTAAACTCCATATTATATTATATTATATTTTATTCTACCATTTTAAAGTTCGGTCTTGTCAATGCTATTTAAACCCGAGACGATTCTACCTTAAACTATCAATTTAAAACTGATAGAAATCGAACTATTTTCTTATTACTATTTTCGCTGCGTAACTCAAGGTTTCATAAAATTCTCTATTTTCTTTTGATTTTACAATCAGATATGTACGTAACGCCAAGTTTACTTTATTATATTTTGAATACAAACTATATATATTTAATTTATCAAAAATTGGGGCGTTACATCTTGGTTCTCTATCTTTGTAAATGACTTCTTTCAAATGCCCAGCTTTTATGAGCCTTTCAATTTCTTCCCTAAAATGCCTGCACCTCTCTATGGAATGATCATAGTTATTATGAAACATACAAAAAAAATCTGATTTGGGATTAGTAGGGAGCTGCGTGTGACTTTTCGGCCATTTTATATCATTAGGTATCAGGTGCTCCATGATAGTAAACACATTGGCCCGTGGATAGATCAGTCGTGTAAAATCCTCATTCCTCCAATTTCGCATATCTACTTCAGGCTTCTCCCTTAATGCTGAACTCGGGGTTAGGAGCCCACGCACTACCCTTCTGGGCTCTCTTCTGACTTCTCTTCTTGAAAGACTGCCTCCAGTCTCCGCGACCTCCCTGCCGAATCGCACACGGTGTTCCTCATCAGCTTCTTCCACTTGTATATATTTATTGCACCTTTCCAAGACTTCATCGTACGTTCGCACCACTTTTTTGACCAAATACTTGCGTAAGTCTTCCCTCCTCAATCCATGATGTAAAGCCCCTGCCTTCATTTCATCTATAGCGGTGGGTACCTCCTGCGTGGCATTGGTGAACTTATTGACATAATGCTTCAAGGTTTCATCAGGTCGCTGCACCATAGTAAAAAGTGATTGTGCAGTCTTTGCAATCTGCCTCACATTGGAAAATTATTTCAGAAAAGCTTCTCGTAGCACCTGAAAGCTGGTAATTTTTCCTTTCGCCAATTGATAGAACCAGCTTTGGGCGATTTCCCTCAGGGTCGACACAAATGCTTGGCATGTCACAGCATCCGCGTATCCATGTAACATCCTCTAATTTTCAAAGAGTTGCAGATGTTCAACTGGATCTGTCACCCACCGATATTGGAACTCAAACGTCTTATCCTTTAGGCATCACAGCTCGCAATATATCATCCGAGAGAGGGTGTCCTTTATCCTCGTTAAGCTTTTCTCCTTCCATCTGCCTTTGCAAGACTTACAAGGCCTCCTGCATATCTCTAAACGCCTTATTTCCTGGCCCGACCTCATTTTCCCCATTCACCTCATGGTACTTGCTTCGACTCTTGTTTGACTTATCCCGGGATTCACCATCTTTGCTTTAGGTTTGCGTTCTACTCTCACTGGTGTGCTTACTATGCCGCCAACCTTGATGTTTGTAATGCTTTCGCCCTATTTTCAACTTTTTTGCTCTCTTATACTTATACCTGTGAGTGTGGGATTCTGAGGACGAGGTAGAGTTGGAAGAATCTGCCTGTTTGTGCTTACCCCCACTTTTTCTTCCGCGAGACGATCTTCAAGACAGAGACCCTCCGCTTTGTTTGGTTTTTTTTGTTACCGATTTTTCTCCTTGTCCACCATTCGACTCTTCAGCTTTCTCCATCGAAGTACCCAGCTCGCCTGCTAGGTACTTGCTCAGTTCTTCCTGTTTTCTGGGGGTACGAAATCCATAATCCCTTCCAATAACCCCATATTGATTTGACAGGGCTTATCTTTGGGCAGATCTTTCCACTCTTCCGTCCCTATATGGACCTTTTTTGTGCAATAACTTCCAGCGTTTCACTTGTGGATCTCCTTCGGGTTCTTTTTCATTTTATTGTCTTAGTGAGGGCGGCGGTGTGCCCACCAGATTCTGAACCACTGTCTCTCCATGGGGAGGTGTAAGTTCGCCTTTCTTTTATTCTCCTTTATTGATTTCCGCTGCCTTGCTCTTCTTCTTCGATTTGCTCGATCCGGGACCGAAATCCAAGATCTTGGGTTGCATGCTTCTATCCTTCATATTTCTCTTATGAAAACTCTCACATCTTTTACTCAAGGACTCGATGTCCCTCTTTCCCACAGACGGCGCCACTTGATAAAAACAAAAGATTGGTTACCAAGAATAGGGGGTACTAACCTCAAATCTGAGATCAGCGACCTGACTAGCTTCCAATTACGTCACAGTGACCTGGTTGATCTCCAAAAAACCTCCTGGTGACCTAACCGATTCTGCAAAACAACACCCTCAGCCAAGGCGGTGGACGGCCCCGGCGAAGGTCCTCCGATGCTTAAGTAAGCGAGTGCAAAAGATATTTCGCCCAAATCGAACTTAAAAACAAAGAGAGGCGTGCACCCCTTTATATAGACAGAAGAAATATTTCCTAAGCTAGGGTTACCTTTAGGCCTGAGCCTGTGATTCTTTTAATATAATTCGCCGGGACCCCACAATACCATCCATATTGGCCCATTCAGGCCTAATATTTAAAAAAGCCCATTACAGAGCTACCAGATAACGCCGAGCTAACAAAATCATAAGAGGTCGTGACCCTATATGAGAACTCATCCTCATACTTTAGGTTGCTATTCTTAAAACCAGCTCGACCACCTCTTAGAAGAAATGCTCCCTCCGAGAAATGAGGTTGCTTACCATAAATACCAGCATGGATATTTAGTATCGTGTCAAACGTGATGCAATTTCTGTAGAACCTCGGGCCTGGTTTTTGACTCCGCGGCCAGATTCTTCATAGGTTTTGAGCTTAGTATTATCGGCGGTGTTCCAGGCTCGACCCTTCCCGTCTATGCTTTTGATTTCAGACGGAGGAAGTGGTGGTTGGTTATTCAAGCTTTTTCTTCTATGGCCAGCGACAATATTGATTAACCCTATTTTTTTTTTTGGAAAGCGATTTCTATTTTGATGGGTGTTCGTTAGTTTCCCGTGCAATTGTGTTTCTAAACCAAGGGATGGAATTAGATTTTTGGGGGGAAATGAATTATAACAAAATGACATAAAATTAGAAATAATATAAGCTTTTGGGATAAAGGTGTGAAACGGAGAATTGACAAATTGAGAGGTACGTAAACATGTCCTTACACCTATAATTAGGGGTATATTTGAATATTTCCCATTTTTTTAGCTCGCCTAATTCCACCAATTAATGATGACAAATCACAAAATTTAAAAAAAAACCACAATAAACTTAATAATTAGAAGTTCACACTTCAAAGCTCACAACATGTCTTTGCATTTAAAGACCACAACCCTGATTCAAACAAATAAAACTTTTCTAAGTTGTCTTAATTATCAAACAAATAAACAGCACCACCCGGAAAAAAGAAAAATAAAAAGGGATAATTGTATTTTTTATTATGTAAGTTTGACCCCTTTTAATTTTTGTCTCTAAATATATGCAGTTCGAAAATTGTCCTATATCGTATAAAATCTTCGTATTTTTGTCCTCTAAATATAGGCGGTTCAAAATTTGTCCTGTATCTTAAAAAAAATTCGCGTTTTTGTCCTCTAAACCTTTGCATTTTATGTCCCCACGTGCACATTTTTGGCGGATTTCAAATTTTCTGACAGGTCTGAGTCATAAAATGAGAAAATTTTTTAAGATACAGGACAATTTTTGAATCGCCTATATTTAGAGGACAAAAAATTAAAAAGGGTCAAATTTACAGGACAAAAATTGCAATTTCCCCCAAAAAAAACATAAGAGAAACAACAACAAGCCAACAAGAGTTGTAAGCGGTAAAAAGCTTTTTCAAGCTCTTCCTGTAGTTCTTCAAACGTACATGGTCTTATTTGAACTTCGTAACCAATCTTATGCGCATAATAAGGCTTCAGCAATCTTTGTAGTTAATGAACTGCTAAACACATTTAAAAATCTCCAACCTGGTTAAGATAGGAAGAAAGAAAAATAGAAACAATTATTAGAAAATAAAAAAATAAAAAGTAAATATCGTACGAGATAGGAATATAGAAATGCCATAACGGAAACAAGAATAGAGCATAAAGTAGTAATAGTAATTATCAGTACTAAATGCCAACTCTGAAGCAAAATTTGAAATCAGGACAACCAATATATCGCAAGCCATTCTATAAAGAACAACAAATCTTCTAGCATTGAGCTTCCACCACTTCAACACATCAAGATTCTTTCAGTTCTCCAAGATAGCCTCGTCGGAGTAAATCTATAGCTCACTTTTTATGTTTTAACACTTCCACTCTCCAGTTTTTGCTTCTTAGATCTAGATTTCAAGACATTTATTGGCATATTGGTAACTTTTCAAGAATAAAAATTAGAATTAATTATTGCATAAAACATGGGAGGTTACTATCACATAAAGAATCAGTAAGTGGCTGATATTTATTCTTATATTGTTAAAACAATACAGAAAACTCATCACTCACGCTTCTAAACAATGCACTGCCCTTTAATACATCTCACCAAGAGAATATTGCATGTACTCAAGCTTATCACGAGGATAAATTGTTTGTAAAATATTTTTTCACTAATCTCATTAAAAATGAGTGAGAAGTAACATACAAAGAACCTGAGATACACAGTAACATCATAAATGTATTTCAACAAATCTGCAACTCTCATAACCCAAGACAAATCACTGGAAGTTGGGACCCCATATATCACTTAATGAGTCACAAAGTAAGGTTCTTGCTCTTCAAACTTCCCAAACGCTTTATCAAATTACGCAACTATATTTAACATCAAATAGGTGGAATTACACCTTGTAGCCACATCTAAACACGTTGAGCTCTTGCACACTATTCCTTCCCACACGACACAATCTTTCGGCATGTTTTGGCTAGGACACCGAATCCAGGATTCGAGATCGGGAATACCGAATACTCGTTTGTTATAAGACTAAAAAATTAAATATTCAAACAACAATATCTTACAACTAAGTAATTAAATATTACTAAATAAAATATAATAATACACTATCATCCACATTTCAAACAAGATTTGACATCAAATACAATATAATAATACATTATAATCCACTTTTCAGACATGATTTGACATCTATAATGAAAATTAAAGAATTTTGAATTCTATAACAAACAAGAACTCTTACTATTCACAAAATTCAAAATACCCAAGATTTTTGAATAACAGAATTCAGAATCCCAACGAATGTTAGTCTAAACAGGCCCTTTGAGTTTTTTAATTCTAGTAGGTGACTCCCTAATATATCTCACAACTTTTCTCACACGTTTCACTAAAGGTTTTAAATACTATAAGCCTTCGTTAAAAATAAAGTTAATTACATGTGCAATATATCTCATCCGAAGGAACTTACAATTTTCCACACAACCTTCCAAATTTTATAATCGCTCTTTCAAGAAAGTAATAATTATATCATTTAAGTTGCATTACCTACAGTAATAATAAATGTATTCTCGAACACCTAATCAAGAACACACATTTCCCATACTTTTCAAATGTATTCACTTTTATGAATAGTAACAGGAACAAGATTTATGATATTTTTATGCAAATTCCATTGTGTCCATGAAGTGGGCTGAAATGCACATGTAATTAATTTTCTGCACCAATGTCCAAGTATAAGTGGTAAGACATATTATTTGACAATTATTTCAATTAAGCACTTCGACTTCACCCTTTTTCTGCATGTAACTGGAAATAATCCATTAACACTGTTCATTTAGATGACATTTTAAACCTAGAGCATGCTTTAAATATAACTCTATTGAATACTGAACTTCGATAAACTTAAATGGTAATTCATCAATAACAAACAGATACACAATTATTCTCTAATTTCAAGTTGATCAAGTTTCCAAGCACTAAGTTTACCTGCCCCACCATTAGTTGGTTGAAAATTCAATCGTGTTTATTTAGTATCTTTATCTTGTTTGTCTTTAAAACAAAATGATGTAGCTACACGGTGATTTAGTGATGAGGCCCCATTTCTTCTTGATGGATATGCATATGTTTTTCTTTTTAACATTTTTTTCAATCATCATAAACCACATTACCACTAGCATCCTTATTTGTAGTAAAATAACCTCAAACCTTTGATCTTTGTTTCATGGCCTTCCTCTTCTATTCGGGGGAAGATCCCGCTTCTTCATCAAAATGTTCACTTGTAATTTTAGGTTTAATATGGGTAGAAGCATCAGAATTGCTCGCCACAAATTCTAATTCATCACAGAATTGCTTTGCCTTTGCCTTTTATTTTGCTTTCTTTCCCTTTTACGATTGAGATGCCAAAGTTCCACTTCGCTTGGGACTGGGACACTACTGGATAGTCTTGAGGTAGACTACATATTAATATGCACACCGCTCATAGTTAGACCAAAAGCAATTTCCTGGTTGACAAACTCAATTATTGACATAGCAGCACTGGAGGGTTTCATTAATTCAATGTTGCATCCAGGAAGTTGTACATTTACAATCTTAGGGATGGAATAACATATCTTTGTAAGGGAATTATCCTCTTGAGAAGAAGACCAGTCGCTCAAATGACCTTCGAGTTGGGAGAGGTGAGCCTTAAGCTTTCAAAAGACTCATTTAAAAATCACAATTCTCCTCAAGGAATTAGTCCCAACCTTGGCGCGGGCCCAAATCAATGTTCAGTATATTTTCAGACACACTTGCACTTACATGAGGAGCCCATGATCCACCTCATGCGGGGGATTAATCTCTAGGTGGGCCTATCACAGAAAAGGGGTGGGAGAAGGTAACCCTAACCTAGGGAACACTTCTCTTACCTCTATAAAAGGGGTGCACGCCTCTCTTTATTTTAAGTTGATTTAGTCCTAATTTGAGCTCTCGAATTATCTCTCGCACTCGCTAACTTAATCATCAGAGGACCTTCGCCGAGGCCGTCCACCGCCTTGGTTGAGGGTGCTGTTTTACAGTATCGATTAGATCGCCAGGAGGCTTTTTGGAGATCAACCAGATCACTAAGACGTAATTGGAAGCTATTCAGGTCGCAGATCTCAGATTTGAGGTTAGTACCCCCTATTCTTGGTAACCAATCTTTTTGGTTTTATCACTACATTATTGTTTTTGAAGTCTTAATTTCATAAGGATTCACGTACTAATATTTGGAGTTGGGGTAATCAAATATGTCACCTTAGTTTATTTTAAAGTTCATTTTACGGTCCTATGCATATGATATATATTCATACTGACTTTTGATTATGTATTTTTCAGATAATTTGAGTAAATCATGTATCATATTGCATATTAGATTAATATATGCACGAGTAATTTTATATATTGTTGATTTTTAAAAAGTTATATTTTAAAGGTTGGTACCAGGGCTACTAGACTGCCCACAGTTCAGTTTGAGGCCCCCAATGGCCCATAGACCGCCCTTTATAGTTATCAGTTTGCTCTAATAGGATTTTGTGGTTAACTACCACGGGTTTCCTTAGAGTTGTGTGCATTGGTACCATACCTAGGCCCTTATCAATATATACTCATGTATACATAATCTATATATATATAAAAAGCCTAATGTTTCTAAAGATATTTCTCAAGATTTTCCCGCTCATTTTACTTACTATATGTAGTATACATATTTATTATTTATATAATTATTTATATAAATATTCTTTTAGAGATTATCATTTAGGTAAAAAAAAATATTAAATATATGGAAGAATTGTGTATAATAATAAATAAAATCTGAGAAGAATAAAAATAATATAATTTTTTTTGAAGAAAATATAAAATATAAGAAATTATTTAAAATATAAATATATGTAAATAATTAATTAATAAATTTAAAAAACTCAAAAAAGCAAAAGTAAAACACAAATATTTTTTCAAATGCTTTAAATAAAATTAAAAATATTAATAAAATCATATAGATAAAAATATAAGAACTTATAATTAACTATAAATATTTATTTAATAAATATGAAACAAAACCGGAAATTGAACAATCAAATAAAATTAAAGAGAAAATTCATAAAATAAGTTAAATTAACTCAAAAAATCCATAATTAGATTCTATAAAATTATTAAATAAATATAAAAATAAAAAAGAGAATCGATAAAAATATAAATAAAATAAAAAACAATAATAGCAACTACAAAAATATTGTGTGTGTGTGTGTATAAGAAATCTGAAAAATAAGATATAAATATATAATAAATAAATAAATCTAAATAATTAGTTTATAAATCTGCAAAATCCAAAAAAGTAAATCAAAACATAAATATGTCAAATGATATCAAATAAATTTATTGTTATTATAAATAAAATATAATAACCTATAACTAAATTACATATAGTTATTTAATAAATACAAAAATAAAAAACAAACCAAAAGGTTGATAATATTATAAAATTAAATTTGAATCCATAGCTACAAAATAATTACCAATAAATTATAGAAAATTATTAACTAAATATAAAATAAAAATATCAGAAATTACAAGAAATATAATATCATATAAACAAAATTGGGAAAGAAATAAAATGAATAAAAAAATATAAAAATTTATAACTTGATTTTAAAAAATTATTTAATAATTTTGTTAACTAAAAAAAAAAATAGTATCAGTACAACTAGAGAATTGATGGAACGAAGACAAAAAAAATTATAATCAGTAATAGAACTTGTCTTTTCTTCCATTAATTTATTTGTTGACCATACCAGGTGATACGAGGACAAACCTAATAACGTCATATTTTCAATTTTCTATGTGACTCGAGTAAAACTCTGATGACCCAAACTTTGACCCTAAACGTGTAACAAACTTGACAATGACACTTTTTTCTCTTTTTTTTTTTTGTTTTCCTAAAAAAAAATATTATATTATGAACATAAGTGAAAGGTAAATAACTTTATACTATTATTTGATTAAAACTTGAAATCAAAATTATATGTGGGCAGAATAAAAAAATGATTATATAATCACATTATATAAAGAATTCAATACATTATTTTAAAATTCTTTATGAACGTTTGTATATTAATAATTTGTGACATATTACTATGACTTTAAATATTTAACGTTAGAAATCCACACATAAATGATTTATTACTCATGGTTATATAATTACTTTCGTATAAACTGAAATCTATATATAAATTTTAATTTACTATCGGGTTCACCAACTAACTTGATGACTTGGTGATTAATTACTCAGTGGCTTACTCGAGTCAGTTATCGGTCTAATTTAAAAAAAAATAACTATAGTAAAATAGAATACAAAGGCCCTCAATTACAATTTTAATACGATGCCTCATTTATTTGGTATTTATTTTTTTATTTTTGTAGTTATTTTTATATTTTTACAATATTTATTTTTATTTTCTAGATTTAGGAGGTGATTTTTTATAATATAACATTAATTAAGTATATTACTTTCTATTTTAAAATATTATAAGATTTAATTTATTATATTCTATAACTTCTTGATCTTTATTATTGTTTTATTATCAACTCTCAATAGATTAAAAAACTATTTAAAATTAACTTTTATATGTTTATTTAATTTACTTTATCACTATTGCCAACTTATTCATTCAATGTCTTTAAAATAAATATTTAGAAATTAATGATAATTTTATTATGTTTATCTGATTTCAATAATTTCATATTTATATTATATTAATTATAATATTTATATTTATATTTTATCTCATTTTAGTGATTATTAAGAACCATTTATAATTAAAACATATATATGTTATATTTATTTAACTAAATTCATATTTTTCTGATAATTTTATAATTTATAGCATTTTAAGTATTTTTTTTACTTTTAGGATTTAGCAAATGATTATTCAGGATTTAAAATTATTTTTAATTTAATCTATAGAATCATTGTGAAATAAGATTTATTTTATATTATTTAAATTGTTACTATCTTCATATTTTTTTTATTATTTGATAAGTATTTGATATAAAATATATTTATTATACATATTTAACATATATCATATTTTATGATTTATTTTTTATTTTATAATATCTTTTTATTTTTTATTATTATTAAATAATTATTTAGAATTCATAATATTTTATCCAATTTTAAAATGATTTATGATTTATTTTATATTTTTTATAATATATATTTATTTTGTGTCTTTTTTAATTTTAATTTAATTAATATATATTTATAATCTAAATTACAATTTTTTGTATTTATTTAGTTGATTTTATATTTTTTTTTCAAATTTATATTACAAGTATTATATTTTTATTGGTTAAAGGTTTATTTAATAATTGTATAATTATGTTGATATAAATTATATCTAAAATAAAACGTACAACAAAGTACGACTAAAGACAACTAGATTATTCAGTTGTACTCAAATAGATTGATGTGATTGAATTATGGCATAATCTAATGATAAATTTCGTGTACACGTTGACAAACAAGTACAATGAATACCGATAATTAAAAAAGGCTAAATTTATTATAATTTTTGATACAAAGACTAAACAAGGAGATGGACTGAATGATTTGTAATAAGAGTGACTAATATGATTGTTTTGCGACTAACTAAATGGGAGAGGTTAAAACTATTGTCATGTGAGTTAAACTATTATTTGACGTATAATGTAGTATGCAAAAAGTTGTTCCACGCCCTTTATTTTAAATTTGCTCGTGTTGACCAAATCATGACTTGAGTATTTTAAATTATTATATTAAATTAATAAATTAATAATATTACACTTACATCGAATGAATTTACATCATCCATTCAATTCGCTACGTGCATCGCACGGGTTAAGCCCTAGTTAGTAGAATAAGACATATCATGCATGCACATATGTTATTTTAAATAAAATATTTTATGAGAAATGATATTACTGACTAAGCGTTAACTTAAAGTTTAATTTCTCATATTATGGAAAAAGTCAAAGGTATACTGTAGACGTGGAGGATGGTATGGTCGTACAGGGTGACAGTGGCAACAAAGTCACGTAAATCTGCTAGTATTTTTAAGAATAATAAACTATTTCAAATTTTCTGCTCCTTCAGATTTTCTATTACAAAGATTTACAGTGACTTATTATATCATTCAAATATTATGAGATTTTATATTATAGGTTTTTTTATAAGAAGTAATTCCCGTGTTAAATAATTTACCTAAATTGAGTTAAAATAATTCAAAGTTATAGTATATGTGGCATCCCACTAAGAGGTGTTACACAATCCATACTTTTCCTTTTCAACCAGCTACTGGTTTTACTGAAGAGTATCTGGCTTTTCTCACAGATGTTTTTCAAGTGCAAGAGCCCGAGAACTTTTCTTAGGCCATTAAGGATCCTTTATAGATAGAAGCTATGCAAAAGGAGTTATTTGCTTTGAAACAGAATGATACATGGGAGATCACTTCTCTACCTCCTACAAAAATGCATATAGGATGTCAGTGGGTATGCAAGGTCAAAATGAACCCTAACGGGACAACTGAGATACACAAAGCAAGATTGGTAGCAAAAGGTTAAGATCAAGTTTATGGCATTGACTATCTTGACAAATCCTCTCCTGTAGACCATAGTTGAAAAAGGCGAGAGGCGCACCTAGGCGCAAAGCCTTCTGGAGCCTGAGGCGCAAGGCGCACGGCTAGGCGCGCGCCTTTTGAACAAAAGGCGCAAAAATAAAAAAAAATGAAAAATATATTAACTTTGTTTTTAGATTACAAATAAGCAACTACATGGTGAAAATAGTTATATTACAAAAACAAATTATTCATGGTAAACCAAAAGAGCAAACTAAACATTAAACACACACAGAAGTTATAATTATTATTATGACACGATAACAACTATTATATTCATTTGGGATGTTAATAAGTATGAATAAGTTCCTAAATTTAAAAAAAAAAAAGAAAAAAAAGAAAAAAAGTTGACCATGTTTGCCAGGCGCGCCTAGGCGCAAAAAAGGCGCACAAAAAGGCGCCCTAAGGCGCAAAAAAGGCGCGCCTTTCGCACAGCGCCCGCCTTTTGACTGGCTAGGCGTTTGGGCCATCGCCCTGAGCGCCTTGCGCCTTAGGCGCGCCTTTTTAAACTATGCTGTAGACAATCAGACTCTTCATTGCATTGGCTACCATTAGATGTTGGGATGTATCTCACAAGGATAACAATGCATTTCTTCATGGTTATTTGGTTTAGGACAATTATATGCTACCATTGATGGTTATGAAAAGCTTTGTCTGGTCAGGTATGTCACCTTAAGAGGAGCCTATATGGTCTCAAAAGCTAGATGCGGAGGAATATTGAGTTTTGTTGAAAACTACTGGAATTTGGTTTCACTCAATCTGCATCTGATCACTGTTTATTTGTTAAGAAATCTTCACAGTCCTTTTTGGCCTTATTGATCTATGTGGACGTTGTTCTCTCACTAGATCCAACACTGAGAATATTGTTGCCCTCAAAACCTATCTGCCATTCGTTATTCAACATTAAAGATCTTGGAGCTGCCAAGTATTTCTTGGGATTGGAGATAGTTAGGTGCAGTACATGCACTTATTTGAATCAGATGAAGTATGTTTTGGATATTTTAACAGATGTATTACACTGTAAATCTACTTCTATAATGCACTTATTTGAATCAGAGGTAGTATGTTATGGATATTTTAACAGATGTAGGTTGTAACACTATAAATCTACATCTACTCCTTTTCCCCAAGGTCTCAAACTCAGTGTTAGACAGTGAGTTCCTCATCAATATCCAGATCAATATAGAAGATCAATGGACAGGTTGTTGTATTTTAACCTCTCTGGACCTAATATCACATATCATGTGCAACAACTTGGTCAATCTGTATATAACCTTTTTCTAGCTCATTGGGATGCTGATATTCATATGTCAAGATATGCGGTAGAAAAACTACGCCAATCTATTGAGGGGTTTGTTCTAGCCCAATCAGAGTGTTCATACTCTTACTGCTTATTGTGATGCAAACTAGGCATCTTGTGTTAATACAAGAAAGTCCTTGACTGGTTTCTGCATTTTCTTTAATGATGCTTTAATTTCTTGGAAAACCAAGAAATAGAATATTGTATTTCATTCTTTTGTTGAATCATAATATAGAGCTTCCAAGAAATAGAATATTGTATTTCATTCTTTTGTTGAATCATAATATAGAGCTCTTGGTACTACTACATGTGAATTGCAATGCTTGCTTATTTGACTGATAACCTTGACATTCATGTTTCTAAACCTATTCCTCTTCTATGTGAAAATCAAGCAGCCCCACACATTGTCAGGAATCACGTGGGACAATCAAGTAGCCCTACACATAATCAGAAATCATGTATTCGTTGAACCTAATAAACACCCGGAGAAAGATTGGCATACGGTCTGAAATATTCCAACTTGTTTATGTTCTCACCAAGAGCTTGGGTCCTATATAATTTAATGTCTTGGTGTCCAAGTTGGTCTTGCATGGTTTCCTACATGGCCCTACTTGGGGGGTTGGGGGTGGATGTTAGAATAGTTGGTTAAATAAGTTGTTAGTGAAAGGAAGGGTTAGTGGATGTTGAGCTGCCATTATTCTATTAAGTGGTCCAGCATGCATTTGTTCTCTCTTGTATAAATAGCTTGTTTATCATCTCTTAGCTCGTTAGCTCGAATGTAACCACAAATATTGTACCCGTTTTGGATCTGAAGGAAATATACAGAATAGTTCACATTTCTTCAGTAAGGCAAAGGTTAGCAGAATGCGAAGAGGAAATTTTCTTTTATTAACCTAGTAACCAGCCAATATTCTGGAAACAAAAACAACCATTACATGGCAAAATTATCTCACCAATCACTCTCTTTAAAATGTAAGACCAATAAACTCGCTTATTCTGCATTGTGCAGGTTCAATCAAGATAGTATGAACGTATATTTCTAAAAGTGCAAACCCATTAGCTTACAACAGCATGCGAGCGAGAAAACTAAAAAACTTTAATTTGTACCAGCAACTCCTGTACTCGATCTTGCACCAAGTTTTCAATAGCAGTAAAACCTTTGTCTTGACACAAACTGATAACTCCCTCGACCGTTTTGGAGGCTAAAAATGACGAACAAAAAACAAAAAAAAAAAAAAGAGAGAGAGAGAGAGAGAGAGAAATAAGAGTCTAACCAGTCAGTCACATATCTGGATTTGCTTCTTCAGGAATCACGGTCAAAGTCTCGGTAACATTATTTGCTCGTTTGACAACGGCCTTTAAAGGTTTCCCAATTTTATCGCCCATGATATCGATGACCTAGGGAAAGAAACAAGTTCAGTTCTATGATTTACCACGTGCAAGCAAGCCGAAATAAACATTTGGCAGGTTAAAAGACAATGAAAAGAATATTAGCTCAAATTCGCGCATTAATAAATGACATGCTATGAACACGTTTTATTGTCTTAGACAGCCAGATATAAACACCAAACATTCAAATCTTCCAACAAAAGATTCAAATAGTGTCCCGCAACCAGAGCAGAGACACACACAAAAAAAAGTACACAAATAATAAAAAGTTTTGATCAAATCAACAAGATACTCATAAACAAATCCCTATTTAGAATGCTAGCTTACAATTAGTCTAAAATCCACAGGGAATGTTATTACCTCCTTAATGCTTCCAACAGGCTTTCCCTCAAATTCAACTACAACGTCTCCAGGACGAAATCCAGCACGATCAGCTGGGGACCCTGGGGATACCTAGTAAAGGAAACAGTTCTGGCGTTATTTCTGTTAACTAGGATATACTGATCATTACACGAACTTAGAGAGGACTTTGTTTATGGTACAACTCATACTTATGAGAGAATAGTTGTTGCTTCCACTAAAAAACATGAAACATAAGAAACTAAAGTAGAACCACGATCATTTATTACTCAATTAATTAATAACCTCGCTTAAATAATAATTTTTATCGATCCGGACTGGGGAAAACGAGCTAATTAATAAATCTTTAAATTAATAAGATAGCACATTTTTGAAAATTCATGTAGACACTAGACACCATCCAATATGTAAATTAATTACTCCTTTATATATAGTAAATTCATGACTCATCTTTCAAAACTTCAAACAAATATGACTCAATTATAGCTTGTATCCTATTTAATGATGTCAATTTGAATATCTCTAACTTTTCTTAACATAGTAAAACATATTTTTCTCACGACAAAACAAAAGATTATTCGATTAAATGCATTGACTCCTTTTTTCGATAATGTAGTCTGTAGTACGAGTATTATCATCAATTTTGTCATTTCTATGAAATCTTATGATGCTTTTAATTATCTCGATAATGTAGTCTGTAGTACGAGTATTATCATCAATTTTGTCATTTCTATGAAATCTTATGATGCTTTTAATTATCTGCACGTAATCAACATCTCTATAGTTTTGTTATTTTTTTATAGTAGTTAAGAGATATTTGGCAGTCATTCTATTGTGATAATCCAACTGTTTGATTGGATTTAAAAATTCTTAATGTCTTTATTGTTTAACTAGTAGTCCACATTTTCTGAAGTTATGCTATCAATTGACTAGTAT
The DNA here is from genome assembly GCA_014905375.1 of Phtheirospermum japonicum. Taxonomy (NCBI): domain Eukaryota; kingdom Viridiplantae; phylum Streptophyta; class Magnoliopsida; order Lamiales; family Orobanchaceae; genus Phtheirospermum; species Phtheirospermum japonicum. The sequence continues at coordinate 1,843,130 of BMAC01000152.1, forward strand.
ACAAAACAATAAAATTTTATAACTCTATTTGTATGAACACTTATAAATTAATAAATTGTTAATATTTTGATTATTTAATATTCCGTTAAATTAATAAATTTTGGCAGTCCCAATGCTATTAATTTATAGAGGTTTTACAGTAGCTTTTTAATCTCTCTCACTTCCAAAGCTCAAACAAATGTGACTAATCAGTTGTAAGGATTATTCGGTGTAGGACAAATGTTTGTTTTTTATTTCTCATGTTTTCACTTGCTTATGATATTTTTTTCCTTTATTATTGGCCAATACAAAATCTAATTCACCATTCCATGCTAAAAATAAAGCATAGCCACATATGAGGCTCTGTTTATTGCAACTCGATGCATTAGCAGGAATCAATCATGAGAAAAGATGTGAAATGGAATACCTCATCACCACCACTGATGGTAATTATTTAGTAAGCAATACTGAAATCTATAGACACTCTCCCTATGTTTAGCATGCAATTCTATCATTCCATCAACATAAATAGTAACTCACCTTAACATTAAATGGAAGTAGCAAAAGACCAAGATTTGTTCAGATTCATGTCAATTTCATAGTATACCATATCACAATAAAAAGAAGAAAAAAACAGAGAAAAAACAGCAGAAGCAAGATAGAAAGCTGCTATAATCACAGTTGTGATAGATAATATAACAAATCCAAAGAAACTCATATAACTAACTTGATTCAAGTATAAAGAACAATCTGTTTTCTCATTTAATAAGATAAGGCAACAATACCTAAAATAATTAATTCAGCAAACATAATTAATAATTGTAGATGCATAATCATCTATGAATTGTACGAAATATGAGATAATTTTTATCAATGCTCCATCTTATAAGAAACCATAAGCAAATTTACAGAAAAACTTGGACATGTAACATTGGTCAATTTGCTTTAATGCTTGGTTGCATGAATCAGTGCCACGACATATGTCATTGACCCACCCTCCCATTCTCAAGAGAAAAATTAAAAGATAAAATTTTGATCAATGTTGATCCTTTAGAGTGCATATTATTATCATTGACAGGACAAAATGAAAAAATTTTCAATCAATGTAATCAATTGTGGATGACATAAAATGAACACGTTATTTCGTAAAAAAATTGAGATTCCATCAACCAATACAAAATTAATGATGTTATTGTCAATATCAGCAACTACTATTGATTGATTTTGCCAATATCAACATCAGCAACTACTATTTCCAATATATGAACCATGGCACAATAATTTCAGAGTAGTAACTATTTTAGACAACGTATGATAGAATATAGATGTCAAAATCCAAGTCCATCTACGAGGGCAACCAAACCTAGCATCCCAAAGAGAGGGGGAAATCTTTTTTTGTTTTTTTGCCTAAACCCCCTAAACTTTTTCATTTTACAAATTGGCTCCTGAACTACACGAAGCTGACAAATTGCCTCTTACTGAAATTTCGGCGAAAAAGGCTCCAACCCATATTTTCAGACGTTCACGCGCTTCACCTCTAGCACTATCGTGTTAACCACATTTTTGCGACTCGGAATACCACATTTCAGCTCAATCGGAGTCCATTTGTCATGCCAAATTGCTGGTCAAAGTTGCAAAAAACACATTTTTTGCCAACTTCCAATCAACTTTTCGGCCAACTCCGACTTTTGTTAAACCTGAAACCATTTCCATTCGGTTCCTGTTATCTTTATAGTGGTTCAACAGAGGTCTTAGTTGGCCGGAAAGTTGATCGGATGTTGGCGGAATTTGCCGGAAAAATGTGTTTTTTGATAACTTTGATCGACGATTTAACAGGGCAAATTTTGCCTCCAGTTGAGCTGAAATTTTGTATTTTGAGTCGCAAAAATGTGGTGAACAAGATGGTGCTGGAGGTGAGGAGCGTGAACTCCCGGAAATATGGGTTGGCCGGTCTCTAGGAGCCTTTTTCACCAGAATTTATTTCACACAGCTGGCAATCTGGCAATTTGGTGTAATTCAGTTCCATGTAGTTCAGGAGGCAATTTGTCAAAAAAAAAAAAAAGTTTAGGGGTTTAGGCAAAAAAACCCGATTGGTTTGGGAGGTTTTAAAAAAGAATCCCTAACGTTAATTATGATGAGAAACATTTACGTATATTTGAATAAATATCTTACCACGGGTATAAGAACTCCTCCGCTGACATCTGGAAATGAATCATTCTTCTCTCTCAGATATCCAACGATCATGTCATTGAGGTCAAGCATTTTCAAACCAAGCCATGGTCGGACAACCCTCCTGTATCATGTGATGATTACTTTCATCTTTGTGCATCAAAAGTTCTAAAGGGGTTCAGAAATGCAGAAAAAAAAACTGAGTCAAATGTGAATAAAAGCTTAGTGTCAAGGAAGGAAGGCAACATGACGGCCTAAGGGTAAAAGAGAGACCCACAAATATGTATGTCTTCTGTAAAGAGTATTCTGGAAAATTTATCTGACGTTTTCATTCATAAACCAACTTATTTCTGAAGTTTATTCCTATTTTAATAAGATTAAATCTTATTTTTCTACCCTTTTCAAACAAAAGCACACAATTATATTTATGCATATATTTATCAGTAGTTCCTAAGCTATTCCCAAGTTTCAAGATAAATATTTTTATCCAAGTGAGATTTTGCCCATTTTTTTTTAAATTGTCCCAAAAATACCTGAGTTGAAAATTTGAAGAGTAGGCAAATTATTCCTGAATCTATTATTATAGATTATTGGAGTGTGTGGTAGCAGATGGCCACCCCGTTGCTTATCAAAGTTCTAGTGGTGGTGTTGGTAGTTGTGGACAGTTTGGGTTCTTGACGAAAAGAAATGGAACAGACGGCCTGTGCCCAAGGAAGGTGTCGATAAGCACAGTGATTAAAAAAGTGCCACCTAGGCGCTAGGCGAGGCGTTTGGAGGTCCCAGTGCCTCGTACATGCGAGGCGAAGCGAGCTTCACATGAGGCGTGAGGCGCCTGGCGCAAAGGAAGGCCAAACCCAATTTTTTAAGGCTTTATTTTTCAATTTTCAAACAAAACGTAGAAGAAAAATCATGCTGGAGAATTTCATATATATACTAATTCATACAAGCTGTCAAACTGATTTTCAGCCCACATAATCAGCTAAACTAATTGTAGGAAATCAGCCACTAATTACAATCTGTCGGAATGGTTTTAGCTAATTAATTTCAATCAGTCAAAGCTGATTTTCATCCCATAAAATCAGCTGAGAAAATCAGCTAATATAATTAAAGAAATCAGCCACTAATTACAAACTGTGTGATATTAGCTAATTCATTACAATCGGTTAAAGCTGATTTTCAGGCCAATAAATCAGCTAATTATTTACAAATGTCAGAGCTGATTTTCAGGTCATTAAATAAGGTAAACTTCCATATAAACATTTATTCACTAATTATCCTAATTTAGCTATTAATTCTGTATATTGTTAAAACTATGAATTCTGTACTTATTTACCTATGATTAAATATATAAAATTCTATTAGAGCGCCTCGCTTCGTGAGGCGAGCGCCTAGGCGTTTGGAGGTCTCAGCGCCTAGGCGTTTGGTCCTCTCGCCTTTTAAATCACTGGATAAGCATCAATTTGTCTTTGCAGTGAAAGCTTGTAGTTGCTCGATAGATTCGAAATTTGAAGAGCACAAAACTTGACCCTTTTTGTTTGTGCTTTGTTATGTTTTGCTTTGCTTTTTTTTTTTTTTCAATGAATCAATTAGTCACCAAACAGTTTCACATGGAAACTACAGAGTTAGAGAGGAATACTGTAAACTGTATTAGGATTAAAGGATTTTAAATAGAAAAAGTACAATAAGTATATGGCAATAGTGATTTAATTATGCATAGATAACATTCGAAACTAGTCAAAATATACATGAAACGAATAAAAAAGAAAGAAAAAAAAAAGTGGTGGTAGTACCTACTGGCACTGCTTATTGATAATAATTGTCTTGGACTCCACTTTACAAGACAGTTGAAAACATATTACCAGTAGATCAAATATCTTAAAGTTATATGTTCAGAATTTTATGATTTACTCCTTGGAGCCTGGGGGTGAGCACGTGAAATTAAATCACATTACTTCAAGTGCATCTTGGTCAGTGAAAATGCTATATATCCAAGCGGCAGCACATTAGGAAGTTTACTTTCACTTTTCACAACATAAACTGTTAAGTGGACTAATGGAGGAAGGAGGGGTGGGGTGTCAGGCTCACATGACATATCATGCACACATAATTTAAGATATTATCGCCTGAAGTAGTGTATATGGAATTGTGGACATGATTGGGTATGGATATTTTTGATTTTTTTTTTTTTGGGGGGGGGAGAGGGGTTTGGAGAAAGAGGAGAGAGTTTTCAGGTTGGGGAGTTCATTGAATAGCATACCCGTTCGTTTTGAAGTGCTCAACTATTTTTGAAACAGAATCAATTGGGACAGCAAAATTTAATCCATCAGCTCCCAACACTTTCAAGATATTGACTCCTACAACTTCTCCATCAACATTGACAAGAGGTCCGCCAGAGTTACCCTATTTTCAATACAAGGGCAAAGAACCCATTATAAATTATAATGCATTGGCGATAAAAAATAAATACCAAGAACGGAAACAGTGATAAAAAGACATATTATGATGGTTCAATAGGTAGTTGCCAAAAAGGATTAAACAAAGAAAAGAATCACAATGAGTTATACTTTTTGTAGCTTACATTATCAATCAATCTATTACTCGGACATAAGTCACCAGGATAAGCCATGAAAAGGGATAAGAGAGACTTAAAATATAAGACTTTTGGGCATTGCTTCTCATTTATATGTGTTACACTCGGCAACAATTTAAAATCAATCACAAACATGTGCCACATCAATGCCGAACTGCATCCTCACAACCACCACCTCAAGAAGAAGAAAACACACACTGACACAAGAGTGTGTGCACCAATGTATGCATTAGTGGAAGTTTGTGCAGATACATATTTTTATATTGAAAAAAAAAGGTACAACTCAGTGAATCCTATATCATACTCCATAAACAACTTTTCATTCCAAACCCAACCAGCCATTTCCCTACACTCAAGCCATGAAAACAAAAAAGAGATAACTTTAAGATACAACCCTTTCGAAATGCTTTTCATTCATACATATTTCACTCGCCAATGATAAAATTTAACCACGAACTTGTGACGTCAATGTAGAGCTATATCCCACCACCACTCAACCCAATAAAACACACATATTTCACTCGCCAATGATAAAATTTAACTACGAACTTGTGATGTCAATGTAGAGCAATATCCCACCACCACTCAACCCAATAAAACACAAAGTACATATGTGTGTGTCTGCGTGCACGCTTGTGTGCATCAATACATGCATTAATGCAAGTGTGTGTGGATAAGGATGCATATTCTCGTCGTGTGTCAAAATGAAGAAAAAAGGAACAGAATCTCTAAAAAATGCAAGAGTTGCCTCGAGGAACTACTAGAGATGATAAGTCATTTTACTGACTCCTTATAACAACCCTTCCACAGTCAGCTCCTCCACCCCACCCACAAAAAAACGAAAAAACATTATATAGAAAAAGGACACAAAAGATCCTTTAGAATAAGTTGAAGGAGAATACCTGATTTATAGCACAATCAGTCTGCAAGTACTCCCTATGCATGCCTCCAAGTCCCAAGTCACTACTTTTACGATCGACACAACTGGATACAACAGGGAGGCATCAGAAAAAAATATGTATATAAACTATACTTTGGAGTAGCAACACATCCAGCTTGACATGAAAATATGAGCATTACATATATAAAATAGATGGTATAGGTAAATTACCTTACAATACCTGCTGTAATAGTATTCTGAAGGGTAAGGGGACAACCCATAGCCAACACCCAGTCCCCAGGGCGAAGCTTACTCGAATTACCAAGTTTAGCTGCTTGAAGAGGAGTTTTAGATTTGATCTTCACTATTGCTATATCAGAATGTAAATCAGCATTCACCACTGTACCCTCGAATGACCGACCATCTTGCAAAGTCACTTCAACCTGTCATGTCCCAATTATAAGCTGAGTGTTATGCAGAATATCTCATGCACGTTTATGTTATATTTGATGATCATCATGAACAATACATCATGCGTGTCTATTTCATAAAAGCAAAGCAATCGCAAGCTTAAGCCAAGTCATTGTTCAAAGCTCAATGGACACAAGTAAAAACGAAATCCATGTTGGACTATTGATGGTTTTTTTTTTCTCTGAACGATCCAGACAAATTATAGATGAACAAGTACAGAAATTCTATAAAGTTCTCATGGCAATGATGGAAAAAATTAAAAAGCAACCCAAATCAGATATGCTTTGTAATTAAATAGCTGGCCAGATACAAAATTTTTACAGAATATCGCACAAGCAATGCTTAGAATTCACCACAATTAAGCATCCATACATTGAGCACATGAATAATAGCATACCCATAGAGTTTTAAGGTGATTAAGACTATAATGTTGATGAGCCTTAGGTCAATGCTCAATGTGGCTAACATAAATAAGTTGAAACTCCAAATGTGAAGTACGGGCATATGTTTATAAGATTTCATTCCAAGATACAAGACCCATAATAATGAGAAACTAAGTACACTGAGAAGATTCATGGAAGCTTCGAGTAGAACTTTTTGTCCCGTTACCCAACAAAAAAGGAAACCACTTCAATTTTAGAATCCAAAGACAAAAGATTTCAAAGGACAAACCTTTCCCTTAGAGGAAGACCTCAGTCCTTGAAAGTCAACCACCACATGAGCACAAGTCAAGATAGTACCATCCTCGTTTATAATAGTTCCTGACCCAATGCTTTTTCCCACAGTCATACCATGAAAACCTACCAAAGAAAATAAAAATCAAAATTTGGTTATGACTACTTACTGATACTATTCACTCAGAAAATTGACGACACCGCAAAAAGAAAAGAGGATTAACAATAACAGTAAAATTGGAAAATAAACCTTGTGGTACTGACAAATTGACAACAGAAGGACCGATCTTGGCAGCTGCATTAGCGATAGTATCGCGGCCAAAACAGTTGCACGAATGTTTCGGGCTATCTCCAGCATCCCTAGCAGCTCCTTTACTTATACCAGGATCTGGCACAGCATCTGGCTTTGAGGAAAATAGTAGAAAAACACCTACATTAAATGTTACAAATGCATTAAAGGGGACAGAAACAAACATGGGTGGATGAAGCAAAATACATAAACCACTAAACAAAAATGTTATACCATACTGTGAAGGGTTCGAGCGAGTAAATGCACAACGAGGGTTGTTCTCTGCAATAATTTTCCATGGCCACGTTAAGGAATTCCAAAATGGTGAAGGGATTGAAACCGATGCTGATGTATCTACATACAAATGATAGCAAGTAAGAATGGAATTCTGAGCACAATTCACTAAATTCAGCAATAACCCTATATAATAAATTAATATCTTTCGACTAAATAAAAGGACTGCTTACTATAATCCGAGGAAGTGGTAAAGCAGAATATTCCCGACCCAGTTGTTGCCAAAGCCACCGTCCGAATGAGGAAGGTTTTGTTTGAAAACTTCCTCTGCGAACACACATAACAAACAGTGATCAAACAAAGCAAATAATACGAGATTTGTCACAGGAATGAAAAACTTTGCAGACAGCCGCCAATTTGAAATTATTTACTCGAACAATTGATGGAACTGGGAAAATAGAAGTAATTAATGGAAAATACATACAAAAAAATGCATCATCAGTGCACTCTGCAAAGTAATGTGTCTGATGATCCAATTCGAAAGAAAGTAAACTTTCAGCTGTACCAATTTCCAATAGAGCCTGCGAAAGACAGCGGATGGACCGACTTCGCGCTGAAACACATACATACATACATTATCTATAAGGTACAGTAGGTGTACATAGGGGTGTGCAACAACAACCCGGACCGGATCGGACCCAAAAAACCTGGATCGGTCCATAAAAATTGGACTTTACAGGTTCCAGACCGGTCCGTATCAAACCCGTAGTTTTCCGGTCCGGACCGAAATTGGACCGATTTTTTCTTTTTTCTTTTTTTTTTTTTATTTTATTCATTCATCACTTTTAAATAAAAAATATTGTTAGTTGTTTATATTGTCTATATAAATTAAGAGAATGGGTTGTTTGTAATTTTATAATATAGTGTAATTAATTATTTAATTAAAAAAAAATTCTATTACTATATTAATTTACGGTACAATTTAATGTTTAGTGTGTGTAATGTTATGTATGTACTATTGTTTATAATTATATAGGATATCACTACAACTCCCCACAATGAGAATCTTTCGAATCTCGACGCTTAGGCAAATGAAGCTAACATTGAAGCTGTTAACTTCTCTCATAGCAAATCCAACAAGGCACCTACTACAAACTATTTAAAGTCGATGAAGATAAAACCATTGCTCCCTACTCTTCAAATAATGTTGATCAGACTCATATGAGATTGTGTCTAGTTACAACTAATCATTTTACTCAGATTTCCCTGGTGCCAACAACTAGAGAACGATAACCAACAAACAAAAAGGCCACAAGGTCAACTGATTTGACATTGTACCTTTTATTACTTCAGCCTCTACTCCTCTTACAGTGACCAATTCTTCGGCTACAGAGACTGATCAATCTGCTAGGACAAACCTTGATAATGATCAACCTTCGACTTCGTATATTGGACCAAGCAACAACTTCTTCACATTACTTAAACTATTGGTCGAAACACTGTCAGTGGAGGAAAGGATCCACGATGAATAGATAGACAACAATCACTAGTGCAGAAACTTCATTCTAGAACAGAACATCCTGGTGCATCCAGAAGGGTATTTAAAATACTGTTCTAAATTAGACTTTCTAGAACGGTATTTGAAATTACCGTTTTGGATAGATGATTTTCTAGAACATTATCTAAATACCGTTCTGAAAAAGTATACATTCCAGAACGGGTATTGAAAAACCGTACTGGATTATGAGTCAATCCAGAACGGTATTCAAATCACGTTCTAGAAAGTGTACATTCCAAAACGATATTGTAAAACCGTTCTGGAAAGTGTACATTCCAAAATGTTATTTGAATAACGTTCTGGAATTTACGTCAATCCAGAACGGTTTTTATAATACCGTTCTCAAAAGTCTTATCCAATTTAGGACCGCGAAAATGAAACTTTTTTGCTGCCCATATTTCTACTTTCCAGAACGGTATTTTTAAAACCGTTCTTGAAAGTCCCTGAATACAGAACGGTAACTGAAATACCGTTCTTAAAAGTCTTTTCCAATTAAAATATTAAATTAATAAAAATAAAAATAAAAATAAAAGTCTTCTCGCCGACAGTAGAACTCCTGGGTGAAAGGTAAATTCCGAAAAAGAGTCGCTTCTCTCCAGTTCTGCGCCTTCTCTTCCAAACAGCGCCTCGTCTTCCTCCTCTCTCTGCCGCCGCCGTGAGAGGTGGCCACCACCTCCTCATGACGGCCTCCTGCCCGTCCTCCCACACATTAAATCCTGAAAATTGACAGAACTTTCAAAAAGCAGGCTCCGATCCCCATTTGAACAAAAATAGCAAAACGCCAGCCGACATCCCTCCGGCCAAATTGGATGTGCATCAACCTTCCCCACATCTTGTTGATGCTAACCCAGGTACCAATTTTAAAAAACGAGCTACAATTGTGGCCAATTCAAATGTCCATTCGTATTTCAAAAATTCATTGACAGTTTGCCAAAAGTGAAGCCTAGAAATCTCGTTAAATTGGGATTTCTATGTATTTTTTTGGTATTATTTGACTGCAAAGGTAAAAGCTAGAATTTTCACCCTAATATATTATATGTATCGCCAAATCTCTTTGGTCGATAAAATTTAACGAGAGAGGACAATTATATTCTGTTCTCTGGAAATTTCTGATCGACCATCGTTGCTTGAGCAGGAACCTCAATTTCAGATGGATTCGGAAAAGGTATGTACCGTTTCTACATTTTGTTTCATTACATGATTTTGACTTATTTTGAAGTTTATTGTTCCCAGTTTTTGGGATTTTTCATTTTAAAGTAAAATGGAGATGAATTCTACATCCACTAGTATAGTTTTAACTGTAAATTCATTTTAATTATATATTTTTTTATTTTCCCCGAAAAGGAATTATCAGCGCTCGAATATCTTGCTCAGTAGTCAAGATTTTGTTCTTGTTGTTAACATTTACAAGTATGTTCAAGACTTATGAAATTTTGTTGTTTATTCCAAAGGACAAGGTCACCCAACTGCCACTTCCCCGCCTTATTTCGGACCTTCTCGTAAATTGGACTTTGAACTAGAAATGGTAAGATTTATTCTCAAAAAGAGAAAATAGATAGTTTGTTTTCGTCAAATTGTTAACTAGACCCATTGGGTTTTTTCTCATATTTATAAGATGTGGATCTTATTACAATGACCTGCTGGATTTGGAATGAAATATCGTTCTTTGTTCTTGAGTGAGTTGTTAAAATGCATTTTAGGGTGTTGTCGTTGGTCTTGGAAATGAATTTGGGAAACCTGTAGATGTTAACGAGGCTGCAGATCATAGCTTTGGACTTGTCTTGATGAATGATTGGAGTGGTATAGCTAAGCTAAACTTGTAACGCTTACAAATGCATCAGACTAAAATCATAAGCTTTGTGCACTTAACTATAGTTTGAAGATATATGATTGAATATTAATTTGCATCGAACGTTTCGTTCCATTGCTCATTCTAATTTTAAACAATCTGTTCTGGTTTCCAGGTTGAATGCGGTTTTATTCCTTGGTTTATATGCATGAAAACTTGCTGCTCAATTGTGTCTAAAACAATCTCTTCCATCTTTCATCTCACAGACTTTTGGTTTAAGTTACGGTCGATTGCTAGTTACCATTTGTTTTGACAGTTGAATAGAAAGCTTCGAGAAGCTCCTTTCTGTCTCTTTTTATGGGTAATCACCCGATTAATTTGGGAAAACTCAAATCCAAGATTTGTTATTATCCGACGAGCAAAAGAGGCACACGCTGCTGCATGTTTAAACATGAAATAGGTACAAAGCATAGACATGGCTCATTTAAATAGGAAACAATTATGTACAGTTATATGCCGCCTAAGATTTAGTTCGCACTTTATCTTCATTTTTGTTTTGGTTATGATAATTGAAAATATGAATGCTATGTTGAACTTGCCAAAAGTTGTTCATAGTAGCAATCCAAATTTCCATGACTGATTTCAAGTGGTAGTGCATCTAATTTGTTACCATGCAATAATTTTGGTCATCCCATGTCATATTGTTGAGCGGTTGAACTTTTCCAGTGATTCTTTTCCCCTTTCAGTGCACTAATTCATGTAAACTTTTTAATTTTGGTCATCCCATGTCATATTGTTGAGCTGTTGAACTTTTCCAGTGATTCTTTTCCCCTTTCAGTGCACTAATTCATGTAAACTTTCTTCTGTTGAAGGAGGCATTGCGCTATCTCTCTCCACAACGGCTTTCAATGGTATAGATCCTGACACAGTTTGCCTTCTCACTGAATGCTTGTTGTTCGCTTGGTGGGTTTGCGACATCTACACCGGCTTGGGTCGCCAATTGTTGCAGAGAAAATATCATCTCAAGGTGATTTCATTTTTAACTCTTGTTTAGGGATAGGGTTAATTGCAAAAATACCCCTGAACTTTAGCCTAATTGCAAAAGAAGAGGAACAAAACACAGCTTACTTTGAAAATTACGAAAATCACCCTCGAGAAGGCAAGTGTAATTTTACATCTACATCCCCTGATGTCTCTAAATATTACAAATGACTCTTACTTTTTGTCTTTCATTTTATATTTACACTCCTCAGTTTAGAGAAGGGGTTAGTTACAAAGATTACCCCTGAAGCCTAACTACAGAAAAAAGAACAAAAAAACAGCTTACATTGAAAATTACCAAAAATAAAAAATAAAAAATCTTGAGGTTGCACTTTTTCACCTGACGTCAGTTAGTGGAGCTAACAGTAATTGTTTACGTCATCAAATAATTTTATAATAACACCCTTCAAATTTACAAATAAATAACCCAACTTTCCGTCTTGTGTTTTATATTTCGTCCCTCATTCTTTCTATATATTACATAGGACCGATTTGTAATATTTTGAAAAGTCGAGTGGTGACACTGTAAACTATTTGATGATGTTAGCAAATTTCGTCAGATCAATTGATGGTCGGTTCGGCCAAAATGTAAATGGAACCAAACCTCGAGGTGTTTTTGTAATTTTCAAAGTTAGCTATTTTTTGTTTTTTTTCTTTTTGTTAAATACTCTGACAAAATTTTCTGTATAATAATACGCTATTAACTCAAGAATATATGAATATAAATATTTAATTATTATGTAGAAAATAATATGGTTTCTGTCAGAAGATTCTGAATAAATAATTTTTGAAAATATTATATTATTTAATAGGGATAATCACGAGAACTACCCTCGAGGTTTGGTCAAATGACCAAAAAACCCAGTTAAATTTGCTTACCCTCGAGGTTTGGTCATTTGTATCCAAGGGTCGAAGTATAATCACATAGTAATCGGATTGAAAAAAAAGGAGTAAAAATAGAAATTAACATTATGACTGATTGATAAAACTTGCTTACACTTTGCTTTTTTGCTGGTTGGAAATAAAAAATTGTTGAATTATATTTTTGTTATGTTGATGGAAGGATTTGAAGTTAATGATTCGAAATTATTAATAACAAATYTGTGTTCTCATCATTAAAGCTATCTTAGGAGTTATTGTGGTGGATTTCAAATCCACCCATTTGGAGCCATATAAAGCCTATCCTTAAAATTCAAATCAATTCACCGCAATGCAACCTAAAAAATTTATTGAAACAATTAAAATAGAAAATAATATGAAGAAGGTTAATACTTAATGCTGGCAAAATGACATATTTATACAGCCTAATCTCAATAAGTTCTTGGGGCTCGGACGACTCGCATGGAAGGAAGCTCGTATAACTTTGCAGAAGTTATTATCAGGTTAGCTACTCACATTGCTTTTATAACAATTGTGGATTCTAGTATTTCTATTTTCTGATATCATGTAGTAAAAAGTAAATTTTGATTATCTGGTTGTCTTGCTTTTTCTAAGACAAAAGAGGCCTTTGTCACACTATTAAATCATATAGGCTCATTTTTTATTTATATATATTTATTCCTTTGTTATTTTATAATGGAGCTGCAGAACCAATATTGCGGGATAATGCCAAGTTTAAGGGATAAAGAACTTGTGCCTATGGTATGAGATGCATGTAGTTTTAAATTTGCATAAAATTGATCAAGTTCTATTTGCTTAATCGATACGTGCTGAAGTAGCAGGACAAGGTCCAAATGATTCTTCCTATCGCAATTGGGGACTATACAGGCTTCTTTGTGTCAAAGCATCATGCGAAGAACTGTGGACTTATATTTCGAGGACCAGAAAATCTAATTAACTCAAATTGGTATGGTACTTTGGAATTTACAATATTTTCTCTCTCTCTCTTGCTCTCAGAGTTCTTGCTCCACTCTTTTGAATGGTTGCATACGTTTCAGGCTTCACATTCCTATTGCTTACCATGGACGTGCATCATCTATTGTCATCTCTGGCACCGACATAATCAGACCAAGGTTACAAAAAACATTGTTCCTTCTTTACTTACAGGCTATTATAAATTTTGCGATCTACCTCATAGTTTCTTGAACTCTGTAGTCAAGATTTTGTTCTTGCTGTTAACATTTACAAGTATGTTCAAGACTTATGAAATTTTGTTTTTTATTCCATAGGACAAGGTCACCCAACTACCACTTCCCCGCCTTATTTCGGACCTTCTCGTAAGTTGGACTTTGAAACAGAAATGGTAAGCTTTATTCTCAAAAAGATAAAATAGATAGTTTGCTTTCGGCAAATTGTTAACTAGACCCATCGGGTTTCTTCTCCTGTTTATAAGATGTGGATCTTATTACAATGACCTGTTGGATTTGGAATGAAATATCGTTCTTTGTTCTTGAGTGAGTTGTTAAAATGTATTTTAGGGTGCTGTCGTTGGTCCTGGAAATGAATTGGAAATGAATTTGGGAAACCTGTGGATGTTAACGAGGCTGCAGATCATATCTTTGGACTTGTCTTGATGAATCATTGGAGTGGTATTTATGTTTCTCTTTATTGCAGCATGCAAGTTGATAAATAATAGCATGGAGCAGTTTATAATCAGCTCTGAAACTGATGCTATTAGAGAAGAGTAAAGGTTTTCTTAGGGGAGTGTAATGTTGATGAAATGTATTGAATGTACATAACTCGAGATAGTACTCGATTTTAGTAGATATATATTTGTTACTTTGTTGATTCTAGATTGCAAGTACTATGATGCACACTCTGTGTTTGTGAATTTATTTGATTGATAATAATGAATGAGAAATTATGGCCAATTTGGTGTATTTGTTGGTTAATTTGTATTTGCATAATTGAATTTTAATTTTTTTTATTTTATTTTTTTACTATATTCCATAACGGTTTTATTAAACACCATTCTGGAAAGTAGTACTTTCCAGAACAGTATTTTCAAGTACCGTTCTAGAAAGTATAACCTACCAGAATGGTTTTTTCAAATACCGTTCTGGAAAGTATAACTTAGCAGAACGGTTTTTTCAGATACCGTTCTGGAAAGTCGCGATTTCCAGTACGGTATTTGAAAATAACGTTCTAGAAAGCGCGATTTTCCAGAACGGTATTTTCAAAAACCGTTTTGGAACGTATAACTTACCAGAATGATTTTTTTAAATATCGTTCTGGAAAGTCGCGCTTTCCAGAACGTTATTTTCAAATACTGTTCTGGAAAGCGCGACTTTCCAGAACGGTATCTGTCTCTTATACACATCTAGATGTGTATAAGAGACAGGTTTATTCCTTTGTTATTTTATAATGCAGCTGCAGAACCA
>BMAC01000152.1:1887343-1904211 GCA_014905375.1 Phtheirospermum japonicum
TCGGAGTCAATGAACTCTCGCTTTTGATGTATGTATATTATGCTCGTTTTGTACCTCATCTTTATGGGTACCTTTTATAAAAAAAAAAAGAAAAAAAAAGAGAAAAAGAAAAGACAAGAAAAGAAAAGGAAAAAAAAAAGAAAAAAAAAAGAAAGAATAAGTACAAGAAGAGAAAACCTTGTACAAGTTGAGTTCTTATTTTTATTTTTATTTCTTAGATTGTTTGTTAAAGAGGTGTATAGATGACTGGACTAGTCGGGTGACGATTTGGCGGTTTGATCAGGGATAGACTTTGGTTGAGGCATGGATGGGTGACGTACACGGAGGTCAACTCGTTACTTTTAGGTGTTCGGAAGCTAGTTTAAATCTCTTATCTCAACGTTATCGTGTCGTCCTTTTAGTTGAGTTTCTAGTCGATCTAATGCATTAACTTCTTGAATCATATGGATGCATTAGTAATTAAGTCATCGGGTAATTAGCTTTTCCTTGTCTACGTCTAGATTAGATTTTGCTTGAGGACAAGCAAAAAGCTAAGTGTGGGGGAGTTGATTTGTACATATTTGTATGTGATTTTCGTGTGTTTTTGCATCGTATGTTGTGTGCTTTTATGTGTTTTAAGTTTATCTTTTTATCCTTTTTCTTCCTTTTTTATGTTTTTCGTTTCTTATGGTGTTCAATATGTTTTTACTTTATTTTGTATGAAATAATCTAATTTTGTTTAATATTAATATCTCAGCTCAAAACGAGGAAAACGGGACGAGCGACGAGCCGAAGCAATGCAGGTGCGTCGACTGACGCACCGTCGACGCACTGTCGACGCTACGCCCGCGTCGACTGACGCACCGTTGATGCAAAGGTTCTGAAGCGTCGATCCTAGGCCCGTCAGTCGACACACTGCATGCCGACGCGTGCAGCCTGGCTCGCGTCGACTGACGCACCATTGACGCAAATGTTCTGAAGCGTCGATCCTAAGCCCGTCAGTTGACGCACTGCCTGCCTACGCGTGCAGCCTGGCTCGCGTCGACTGACGCACCGTCGATGCATCGTCGACGCTCCGGCAGTTTGAGCGGTTATTTTTGAAATTCTATATATATATCCGGAGGTTTTCTTCATTTTGGAGTGCTGGGACGAGGGGGAAAGGTCCAGATCATTATAGAACARCCTCGGTTCATGCCACCCTTCAATTCAAGCAAGATTAGATTATATAGTTCGTCGTTTTCATCATTTCCGTTCATTCGGCACTCAAGACTGTTCTGGACGCTGAAGATCGTTAAAATGTCATCGTTTTTCTGGTTCATAAGTTTTCTGAACTTAGTTGTAATTGCTTATGTTTAAGCTTTGGTTAATGTTAATGTAATTCCTCAGTTTTTAGATTTCGACTTGTTAATGTAGTTCTTCGTCTTTTATAGATTTTCTCATTTGTAGTTTATATCCTTTTGCTGAAGTATTTTAATGGTTAATTCATGTTAGTTCAATTATTCAATGCTCATAATAGTTATTCCGCTTCATTCCATATTGATTCTTGAGTTTACTTGCTTGTTGAGATTATACTCTTGATCATGTTAATGCTTGTTGGCTAAAATTAATGTTCTAGTGCCTAGGGTCGTTTAGAACCATCGGGCTTGACAACCTCGATCGTGGAGACGATTCCGGTGCACTAGAACCTCGCTTTTCTTTATTGTTTTTAAAAGCTTTTTATTTTATTGCTCGTAGATGTTAGAACACTTCAAACCTTATTCAGTCGCGAGTTTAGTTTAGTTTTTAGTTTCGTAGTAACGTACGTAAAATCAAACACCGGAATATTTTCCGATTAGTCTTCCTTGTGATTCGACTCGAGTCAACTTATCGCATACAATAGCTCCGTTCTCTTGCGGACGAGCTTTCATTAATTTTAAAATGCAAAAAAGTTTGATTCATACATTTGGAGTCCGATTCCTTGTCAACGTGGGAAGACGTATACGAATGTTTCATGGAGAAATTCTACACACCTAGATGGCACCAACACTATTCGAGCCTTGAATGTAGCCATTGCGGAGCACTTGGGCATTGGGCGACTGAATGCCAAGTTACGTTTACCGAAGAGCCATTGGAGGATGATATTGCCATTCGGATCAATACGAATAACGAGTCTTATGCTTCTTACGACCAAATTCCTTACTATCCAAGCTGCGAAGAATTCGAGCAAGATGGTCAAATTTTAGCGCGGTAAGAGGTTCAAGACGCTAAGACCATTTGTCAATGAGGCGACTATGAGCAATTAATGGAAGATGATTTATCTAAGATTTCGGAGAGTTTAGAGAGTTCGTGTGCTCAAATAATGGCTTCTTTAGAGGAATCGTCAAAAGTGGAGAATGAGGTACCGATTCTTGATGTTTTGGAGCCCCTTTTAGAGTTTTGCATGGAAGAAGACGACGTTGTGCCGACTTTAGAGAATGTGATTGTTGAGCCTCACGTGATGCCATTGGCAGTTCCGGTGGATGTTGGGAATTTAAGTTTATTTGGGGATGATGTAGAGGATGAGCCGATTTTAGAAGATAAATTTACTCCTCTTGTGCTGGATGATTTAGACGTGGAGGACAATGCTGAATTTTTAAAACGAGCATCGATAATTTTAGGGATAAATTTGAACGACATTGCTGTGGGCGATGTAAATTTTGATGAAGTTTTGGAGAAGGAATTTATTGAGCCTCTTGTTATGCCACCTGAACCATTAATGGATTTTAATTTTGAGGTGGTGGAAGAATTAATCGAGAAGGATGTGAAGGCCGAGTCTATTTTTGAGCCACCTGATGCTTTGAACGATTTGGAGATGGAGATGGTGGATGATATAGTTGAGGAAATTTCAAAACCCCTGAGTCCAAATTTAGCTTCTAATATTTTTCAAAACATTGAATAGGATTTTGACAAAATGAAGGAGAATCGATTGAAGGATAAATTCTTATGTTCGACCAATTTCCTCGTGTTTCTAGAAGTTGTGGATCACCATGTTCCCAACTTAGTTGTTGATATGTTCATGGTGATTGATTATTCGCTTTTTCGACCACCGAAGCGAATTGGGGTTTTAGTTCTGTGAATTGCTTACCATGCACGCCTTAGAAAATTACATTGCATATGCTTACTTTTGGATAATACTAAGGCGTGGCATGATCGTCACCTTTTCTTGGATCCGGGATAGCAACGTTCGTAGATGGCGTCGAGCTTTCGACGTTAAACAAGCGCTTCTTGGGAGGCAACCCAAGTATTGGTTTTATTTTCTTTTTACTAGTTATTTTGTTTTTGTTCATTTGTTTTGTCTTTTTAGGTTTTTATTCAAGACATTCTCAATCACGTGATTCAAGACGAAGGATGATTGCACATCGCTTTTGGAGGAACTCAACTATTAAATTTTCAGGAACATTTTCTTAACCCCTTCCTCGTTTGAATTCTTTTTCTTTATATTTATGTCAATCAGGGGATTGCCGAATTTTTAGATGGGGGGATGGTTGAGTATGATTTATAATTGAAAATTTGTACAATTTGAAATACGAGTTTTTACGTGATTGATTGCTATTTCTGCGCTGAATTGTGTTTGTTTGGCTTGCCTGTCGAAGTTAACTAAGTATGAAATGATGTTCTTGTCTTTTGAGCGTGCATAAGTGCATAAAACTTCAAAAATATTATTATTATTATTTATATATTATAAAATGGTACTTGGATGCAATTGATTTCACAAAACCTAAAAAAACAGCGTCAATTCTAAACTTTTTCATGCAAAAGCCACTGATTAGCCTTAGTGTTTATCATTATTGCATGTGCTTGAATGAGTTTTGATTTGATATCTCTTTGAAATTGATGTGTGTAGTTAACTTTATACATGACGTTAAGGCACAAATAAAACCCTATTCCGGCCATATCAATATATTATTAGCCACTATAAATTGCGAATGAGCCAATCATAGCCAAATAATCCATTTCCATTAGCCATGAGTGATTTTTGAGTCAACTCCTGCAACCATTAAAAGCGTGGGGTAGGAGGAATTCATTATTTTTATTGGTTAGTTGAATTTTGGAAATTTACCAAGGGATTTATGATTTTGTAATAGTATTGGGGACCACCATCCTTAAAGAAAAAAAAAGATCTCATAAAAATAGAAAAGGGACAAAATTAAAAAGAAGGAAAAAAAAAGGATGGTGAGTCTAGTTGAAATGTGTTAGTCATTGCCTACGCGCTAATGAAGGCTTGTGTTTTCTTGTTTATTTTATTATGAGACCTAAAGTTTAGAGGCAAGAGTTGTGTAAATGTAGAGAAACATATTATAAGCTTCTATATTGTTTAAGTGGTTCAAGCGAAAAGATGGTTTACAGTTTGCGAGTTGAGAAATAGCCTAAGTTAAAGGCTACATTATGAGAGTTTAGTGAGGTTTTCTTTTGAACGAGGTGAAGCAACTTGCTTCATGATTAAATTGGGCTGAGTGAGTTATTGATCATGTTAGATCATGATTTAGCCACACGACTTATATATTCCATACCCGTCCAAAGAGCCTTACATTACAACCCGAAAAGACCTTTTCCGATTCTTTGTTGATAACACACTTAATTTGCGATTGAGAAGAGATTGATTTTTGGTTCTTGTTTATTGTGCTTGTATTTGTATGATTGGAGCGTATACACGTCCTATGCAGCAATTCTTAAGTGCTTTGAGCGAACACCCATATATATTACCTTTTGAGAGGATGCATGAATTTGATTTTGGAGCGACAATGTAATAAGAGTGGAGTGTTTGAAGTTGCGTTGCATGTATCTATATTTTCAAAATTAATTATTTAGCATGACACGACTTATTGCTTGAGCATATTTTCATTCTTGTTATACTTTGAAATTATCGATCGTTCAAGGACGAACAAACCAATAAAGCATTGGGTAGTTGATTAGCATGAAAATGTCTGGACTTTTATTGGTATTTTAGTTTTTTTATTGTTTTCGGTATAAGTTGGATAGATTGAGCACATTTTCATATTTTCTTATCTCCAACTTATTTTATCACAATTTAATTATAATTAATTAATTTTATGTTTATTTTAAGTATTTTAAAGTATTTAAGTTTGGAGGTAGTCAAGGGTAGGCGTACGAGTAGAGTTTCAGCGAAAATGGGCCGCGATTTGAAGAATTAGAAGCTGTCGACTTTCTATAACGGTTATTCCATCTGAAACCGTTATAGTAGCCTCCAGACCTAGCCTGCCAACTGCTGCCCGCGTCGACAAGTTTACGTCGGTCGACTCAAGAACTGATGTCGATCAACGCACCTGCCCACAAAACTATCTGTAGCGTCGTCCAGTTTGAGTCGGCGACGCAAGAACCGACGTCAAACGACGCCAACATGCTGAAACGCGTTTTTTAGGTTTTCTTGCTTCTCATGACTTCCCACAACTATAAATACCCTATGTATTTCGGATTTTTAGATACACAATCATATTTCTAGTGTTTCTAAGGCCTCTTAGGGGCTGACAACCCCAACGAGTGCCGTTTATTTTCTTAGTTACTTCTCATAATTCTTAGTTTTAATTTCTTAGACTTTAGATTAGTTTAGATTAACTTTTAGATAGTTTAGATTTAAGATTTCTTCACCAAAACGTTGCGGTTCGTCTTAGTTAATTAGTAAGTATTTATTTTCATCGCTCTTTAATTTAAATTGCATGCTTTCATGAGTTTAAATAACTTTATTAAAATAATTATTGCTTCTATGACGAATTGATCTTGTGATTGTGTTGAGATTGGGATGATGATTTTGTTGATGTTAGTAGGCTATATCTAATGGGTCTAGAGCCTAGATTCGTTGTGAACCATCAATTGGGTCTTCCCAAGAGATCGTGGAGACTAATCGAAGCTCTAGAACCCTAGTTTTCTTTAATTGTTCAAAAAATCAATTAATTAATTTTCTCTTAGAGTAAATAATTTCTAGATCCAAATAATTTCTAGATCCAATTTCTCTTAGGTAAATTAATCTTAGATTTAGTTAGTTAATTCTTAGTTTAATTAATCTTATATTTAGTTAATTAGTTCATAACTTAGATAATTCTTAGAATTAATTAGTTTAATTAATCTTTAGATCTTAAAATTCTCAAACAAATCTTGGACATTGTGTTATTTTTCTTTAATTTCTTATTCGTGAAATGCAAACACAAAATAAACTCTCGAATCAGATTTCCTCGAGAGATCGACTTGAGTCAACTTATCAATCTAAACGCGATCCCGTACTCTTGCGGGCGAGCTTTTTAAAATTGAAAAATTTAATAAAAGTAGGTACAAAAAGTTCGAATCAGTCCACCTAACCAATCACAACATCAATCAATCACAACATTTAAACAATATCAACAAACCATAACATATATCTTCAACACAACCGATCGCCACAACATTTAAAAACCACCATCACATAAACTTTAAAAGATAATTGCATAATTGAACCATTATTGAACATTAAAGAATTCTAATTGAATAATTAAACCATAATTATCCAATAACCACTAAATTAAACCACTAATTGCAGTCGGCGACCTAATAGATCTTCAAAAAACTCCTGGAGACCTAATCAAACCTGAAAAATAGAACCCAAGCCGGGCAGCCCCGGCGTAGGCCCTCCGATACTTAAGTGAGATATTGTTCAAGAGAGATGTGTGAGAGCTCAATAGTGTGTGAGAGCTGGGCAGCCCCAACGTAAGCCCTGCCGAGCGCTCCTGTTAAGTGCGCCGAGTAGGAGGCGCCAAGCCGAAACTGCTGAGGGCAGCGTGCGGCCTAGGTCACCTATCGAGCGCTCCTGCGGAGTGCGTCGAGCAGGAGGCGCTGAGCAGAAACTGCCGAGGGCACCGAGCAGCCCAGGCCACCTATAAAGTGCTCTTGCCGAGTGCGTCGAGCAGGAGGCGCTGAGAAGAAATAGCTAAGGGTGCCGAGCAGGAGGCGGCGAGCAAAAACTACCGAGGGCGCCGAGCGGCCTAGACGACCTGCCGAGCGTTCCTGCCGACTGCGCCGAGCTGGAGACGCCGAGCAGAAACTTCCACTTGGCGCCGAGCGGCCCAGGCCACCTGTTGAGCACTCCTTACGAGTGCGTCGAGCAGGAGGCACCCAGCAAAAATAGCCAAGGGTCCCGAGCGGCCAGGGCTACCTTTCGAGCGCTCCTGCCGAGTACGTCGAGCAGGAAGCGCCGAGCAGGACCCTGCCGAGCTGAGCAACGAGGTCGGCCAAGCTCCATCGGTCGACGCCGAGCACCGATGATGAGCTGGAAGCACCAATTAGGATCCTTTTGAGCTGAGCAGCAAGGTCGGTCAGGCTCCGTCGGTCGACACCTTGGGTCGATGCAGAGCCAAAAGTGCCAAGCAAGATGAGTTCTCCTAACGCGTATGTGGCATGTTCACATCACTTCTGGCCATTTGTCTAGCTGAAAATGTCGAGCTGAAGTAATGGGTCGACGTCTCCATAATCAGTTGGTGAGAAAAATAGTTTAGGTCGGCACTAAGTCGACAGAAAATAGCTGAGGTTGGCGTTGAGGCGGTGGACACGTGAACAGAATATTTAGAGAACCAATAGGAAGGGGAGAGGTGTCCAATTGGGGTTTCAATGGAATACTATAAATAGCCTCTCCAAGAGAGAGAGAAGGTATCCCAATTTTTTAGAAAGAGAAACACATAGAGAGTTTTAGAGAGAGAAAGCTTGTAACTAGAAATCAAGTACCTGTAAAAGGGCCCGGCCAAGGCCGATCCAATCTGATCTTTGGGAATAAAAGTTAAGCACTTTTTCCTACTCGTTTTTGTTGATTTATTGTTATTCTCCTTATTCTTTTGGTATTAGTATTGCTTAGGCTACTCTTAGTCTAAACAAAATGGCACTAGAGGAAGGTCTCTTGTGATCTGAAGTCCCACTTTCTCAGTCAGCCCTTCCGATTTTTTATTTTTCACGTTTTTGTTCAATTTTCATTTTTTCACGAGGAGCTGACTTTCAACTCATCGTCGTGGTTGAGGTTTATTTAAGATTATTTGTTAGATCTGCTCATCAATATGAGCCCCTCAGAATGCTCGAGGAGGAATCTTGGAAAGAACTGTGCAGTCGGGTCCAAACGAGCCCGACCCAGAGCAGGTGCGATGGTTCATGCAGCACCCTGCCTTCGCTAGAGAATTTGAGGAAATTATGAAGAAAGCAGCGAAATCAATCCTAACCCCGGAAGTTCTGGTCGGCAATCCAAAGAACGTTGACCTTCGGAAGGGCCATTCGGAGTCTGACCCCATAATAGATGCCGCCAGGAAGAACGAAAAAAGGAAGTTGGATGAGGAGGCCAAGCTGAATTCTAATAGCAGGCTCGATAGACCTCCCATGGCACTCTTCATTACATTCTCTTCTCCCTAAAACATCTTTGCTCGGCTCGGAAAGCCAGCCAGCAAAGCATAGGAGGACCATCCCACAAGGTCAGCCAATAGCAAAAGTATCACCATGAGCGTCCCCCCACGGAAGCCAAACGATGAGTCTGCCAAGCTGAAATACCTGAAGCAGCGAATCGCCGAGCTGGAAGCCAAGCAAAACACCCCCTAGTCCAGCTGATTCGAGCTTTTGTGTGTGCCTACTTTATAAATAATTGTCAGAAATCTAATAGCTCGCCCGCAAAATAACGGGATCGCGTGTAGGTTGACAAGCTTAACTCGAGTCATCTCTCAAGGACTGACGTTTGGAATTTTTAATGTTTGTTTAGTCATAATTTAAACACGAGAACTTGTATAAATTTGGGTTTTGAAAATTATCAATTACTAATAAATTTAAAAGCATCAACTAACTATGATTAACTAATTAATTTAACCTAATTAATTATCCTAAGCTTAAAACTAAATTTATCTAAGAGTTATTAATCTAAGAATTTTTAAGCAAATTAACAGAAATGGTAACAGTAAGGGTAATGGTTAGGGTAAGGGTAACAGTAAGAGTAAGGGTAACGGTAAGGGTAACAGTAACAGAAAGGGTTACCGTTAGCCTCCAAAAACTATAAATCTTTAAGCAAATTAATTCTAAATTAATTAACTAGCATGCATCAAACTACTTTGAATTAAATCTAAGCATGTGATTTCTCAAGAACAAGATCAATCTCAAAATTCTCAAGCAACAACGTATTGTAATCTAAATTATCAATTATTTATCAATACTAAGCAATTATTAAACTAAGCATGAACAAATCTCATCACCAAGCATGAACAATAAGAAAACGCAGCAACTATATTAATAATAAAACTAAAAATCTCAAGGTCCAAGCTTCAGCGATTCGACGTTCAAATCAATTAAAATAACTAAACGGTTCAAAAACTCAAACGAAAGTAATTAAATCCTAAATCTAAGATTAAACTAAGAAGTAACTAGGTTTAGAGTACTTATAGTAAGCTAAAGTTGCTGGGAAGTTGCTCGAAAAATCGTGTGAAAACCGGGTGCTAAACGTCGAAGATTCGGATCTCGGATGGAAAAACGTCGTTTCGTCCCTCGGGATCGTCGTTCTTCGTCGTAGATCTTGAAAACTCGTCCAAGGGTGTCGAAATTCGGATTCCTAACCCTAGGAATGTTATTTGGAAGGTTTTTGGTGTGTGGTGTCCGCCCAAAGTCGGATTATGGGTGGGTTATTTATAGTTTTCGCATTTCTTGGACATCAAGACTTCATAAGTCGGTTTTTGGGCCCGTCTACGGTAGCAGTCTACGGTTACAAGTAACCGTAAAACCAACCGTAATGCTCTCTGATGCCTTTCTACAGTAGCAGTCTACGGTTACAAGTAACCGTAGAACCAACCGTAATGCTCTCTGATGCCTTTCTACGGCAACGGTTCCAGGAACATAACCGTTATAGAAAGTTTGTCATCCCAAATTCTTGCTACTTCTTCACCGGAGAGCTCGATCTTTGACTCTCGATCATCATTCTTCATCTCTAACGTGCTGAACTCTTCCGGTTACTTAGCTATAAAGTGAAAAACTAAAAATAAATCACTTATTTGCATCAATCTAGATCAAAACATGGTAAAAAAAGCTGGAAATACAAATATACGAATTCAAGCTCAATCTACCCAACTTATACCAAAAATAATAAGAAAAGTGAACTATAATACCTACAAAAATCAAGACAATTACGTGCTAATCAAACTACCCCACGCTTAATTGGTTTGTTCGTCCTTGAACAAATGATAATTTCAAAGTATATCAAGAATGAAAATAAGCTCAAGCAAGGAGTCGTGTTGTGCTACATACATAATTTTGAAAATATAAATACATGTCACGCAACTTCAAACACTCCACCTTTATTACTTTGTCGCTCCAAAAACAAATCCATGCTTCCTCACAAAAGGATAATATATAGGGTGTACGCTCAAAAGCACTCAAACATTGCTGCATGGGATGTGTATACACTCAAACCATACAAAAAATTAAGTGTGTTATCGAACTAAGAATCGGAAAAGGTCTTTACGGGTTGTAATGTAAGGCTCTTTGGACGGGTGTGGAATATATAAGTCGTGTGGTTAACTCATGATCTAACATGATCAATAACTCARTCAACCCAATTTAATCATGAAMCAATGCACTTCACTTCATAAAAAAAGTAAAAACCTCACTAAACACTCATAACGTAGCCTTTAAACATAAGCTATTTCTCAACTCGTAACTCTACTACCGACTTGTGGCTCAAACCACTAAAATACAATTGAAGCTTATAATATGCTTCTACACAACTCATGCCTTTTAAACATTAGGCTTCATTAAATAAAATAAGCAATAAACACAAGCCTTTATTAGTGTAGGCATTGACTCAACACGGTCCAACTAGACTCACCATCCTTCTCTTTTTTTTTCTTTTTTTTTGTCCCCTTTTTTTTTTTACGGGATCTTTTTCTTTATTTTTATTTTTTTTCTTTAATGATGGTGGTCCCCAATACTATTACAAAATCATAAATTCCTTGGTAAATTTCCAAAATTCAACTAATCAATAAAAATAACGAACTCCTCCGACCCCACGCTTTTAATGGTTGCAGGAGTTGACTCAAAAATCACTCATGGGTAATGGAAATGGATTATTTGGCTATGATTGGCTCATTCAAAATTTATAGTGGCTAATATATATGGATATGGCCGGAATAGGGTTTTATTTGTGCCTTAACGTCATGTTCAAAGTCAACTACACARAGCGGTTTCAAAGAGATATCAAAACAGGACTCATTCAAGCACATGCAAAGATGATAAACACTCAGGCTACTCACAGACTTTTTGCATGAAAAAGTTTTGAATTGACGCTGCTATTAAGGTTTTGCGAAATCAGTTGCGTACAAGTACCATTTTACAATATATAAATAATAATTTTTGAAAAATTTATGCACTTATGCACGCTCAAAAGACTAGAACCTCAAATCATACTTAGCTAAATTCGACAAGCATGCCATACAAACACAATTCAGCACAGAAATAGTGATGAATCACGTAAAATTTAGCACTACAAACCCACGAAAATTTAAAAATTTCACAAATTTCAACTATAATTCACACTCAACCATCCCCTCCTTTAAAAAAGTGGCAATCTTCTGATTGTCATATAAAGAAAATAAGAACAAGGAAGATAATAAAACATCCCTGAAAAATTGATAGTTGAGTTCTTCCAAAAGGCGCTCGTGCAATAATCCTCGTTGTGAGCCCGTGATTGGTATGTCTTGGATAAAAGCCTACAAAATAAAACAAATAACAAAAACAAGCTATCTAATATTTTTGGGATTTTGAATTTTCKAAATTTTTTGTACTTTTTAATAATTAAGAAAAAGAAAAACAAAAAGTAAAAGATACGATTGTAGTCAATTGTGTCGCGGAAGTGCCCGGTGGCACATCGTTTGGAATTGAATTGACTGGATTGCGGCCTATTGTTGTAAATGGCTGGATTGCAGCTCATCGAAAGGTTGCTGGATTGCGGCTAAATTGGGTCAGACTGCGACCTCGATCGGCGAAAATGAATTCAGAAAATCGGGCGAACAGACGCTACTAGCGGTTATACCTAGCGGTAACTGTTACCGCTAAGTCTTCAGTGTCCTCTAAATTTCAGAATTTCCTGCACATTAACACACACTTAAACGTACCACGGTAATTGACACAATAAAAATAGAAATAAACTAAATAAAAATCGAAAGAAAAATTAAAAAAAAGAAGAAAAACTAATGCTTGGGTTGCCTCCCAAGAAGCGCAACATTTTACATCGCATGCTCGACGCATTTCAACGATTAATGCTCAAATTGCGGTAGATCTTCGTACTCCACCATACCTCGGTCTCAAAATTTCATCTCAAAACATTCGTTGGGGTCGAAAATTCCGAGGTCAGCTCCAATGTCGCGAAAATCAATACCAAGTAACTCGGCTATCTCCTCCCCACTTAGAAAGTCATTGTCGTCCTTGACTTCTGCTATATCCAACACCGTTATGCTCTTAAGCTCTCGGACGCACGCTTCTACCGGGTCAACGAACGAACAATCTTCTTTTCTCATTAATGGCGCAGGGCAACTATTCATATCTTTCAACGAAAAAGTAACCGTCTCTCCCAAAACTAACATGCTCATCCTTCCCTTATTCACATCAATCACCGCTTGGCAGGTGGGCAAAAACGGACGGCCTAAAAGAATAGTATGACCCTTGTCGTCACTCGACATCTCCCCAACATCCAACACTAGAAAGTCTACAGGAATTATTAACTCTCATACTTTCACCAAAACGTCTTCTACAATTCCCAATGGTTGACGTTTTGAACGATCCGCTAATTGGAGACGCATCCTTGTCGGCTTCAATGGTCCTAAATCAAATTGCTTATAAAGGGAATGCGGCATTAAGTTAATTTCCGTACCGAGATCAAGCATTCCAAGCGCATGTTGCCCATTCTCTAAAGAAATATCCACGCAAAAACTCCCCGGATCCTTCTCTTTCGTAGGTAACGGTTGCTTACATATCGCACTTACTTCCTTCGTCAAAGGAATGTATTGATCAATCTCCATACGCCTATGTTTCATCGCAAGATCCTTAAAAAAATTTACGTACGATGGCATCGTCTTGATCACGTCCAAAAGAGGTAGATTTATGTTGATGTTCTTTAGCAAATTATAAAGCTCCATGAACCTCTTATTCTCTTTTGTCGGTCGTAAGCGACTTGGAAATGGAATTTGATCGTACTTCTTCTTAAGCTCTCCATCATTGTTTTTGCTCGTAATCTTCCACTTCTTCTTCAGCTCTCCACGCGTAAGGATTTGCATTCTTATGTAGCTTGTCCATCGTCTTAGATTGATCCTCTTTTATCATCTCCTTTTCACCTTCGGCTTCTATCTCTACTTCATTATCAACAACTTTTCCACTTCGTAGGACCTTGATGGCGGAGTCTTAATCCGTTTGACTCGGAAGTTWGTCATTTGCCTTTTCTAATTTTGCAATGGAAGCCGCAAATAGTTCCATCGTCTTCTCCATTAACTTCATGCTTATAGAAATTTCTCGTACCGCATTCGTGAGGTCATTCACCTGCTTGGGTAAACTTTCCATATTTTTCATCTTGCTAGAAAGATKGTCTAGTCGTACGTTCACCTTCTCAAGTCCATCTGGATTTTTGAGCGTCTTAGCCACTTGATTTTGTTGCCAAACCAACAGTTGATCGTTTACTTGGGCCGAACTTGTCGTTTGCACCTTGGTTTGTGGTGGTGGTGCCATGTATTGTSMGTCGGTTTTTTTAGGTATTGGCGCATAGTTCGGACCTCCGGGGCCGTACTTAAGATTGGAATGATCACGTARGTTGGGGTGATAAGTGTTTGGAATTGGGAACTTCTGCCCRGAATAATTGCCTTGAAGATTGTGACCAACGTTCACTTCTACGTCYCCTTCAAAACTAACCGAACATGCATTCGCTCCATGTCCATATGTTCCACAAATTCCACATGTCTCCAGTGAAGGTTGCGATTGCTGCTTCATCATCTTGTTCATTAATAACTCCACTTGCTTCGTAAGTTTGTCGAATTTGTCATCGTCCGCTCGTGCAACCGAAACCTCATTCACTTTAATTTTTTGAGGCCTTGAACTCCTTTGCCTCGACCTTTCGCACATATCCTCAAAAAGTCCATATGCTGCCTCCGCGGTTAGATCTCAAAAATCGCCATCCCACATCTCTACTTGCTGCTGGAAATTTGGCAACAAGCCTTCATGAAAATATGCATTCACCAGCTCGGGACTATTATTATGATGCGGACAAGAAAGGAGAAGTTCTTTGTAGCACTCCCAGGCCTCATGGAATAATTCACCATCATGTTGCTGGAAGGTGGAGATTTCTTGCCTTAATTGTGCCGTCGTTTGGGCCGAATAAAATCTTCCAACGAACTTTTTGTACACCATTTCCCAAGTTGTAAGCGAATTGGGTTGCAATGAAAAGAAACACTGCTTTGCTTTATCCTTCAACGTGTTTGGGAAGAATTTCATCCTCATTTGTCCCAATGGTACACCATTATCTTGAAAATATGATAATTGTTGGTAGAATTCCCGAATGAAATTGAGCGGTTCTTCATTGGACAATCCATAAAAAGTTGGTGGCCTATTTAAATCATCGGTCCTTATGGGGTAGTTTCGTGCCAATTGACCTAACACAATAGGTGAGCTATACGATCCAATGGTCGGGCACGCGAGGTATCCTTGTTTACGCACGTGTTGCTGTTGAGGTGCTCGTCTTCCTCCAAAATTAGATCGACCTCCATAGTTTCCTTGATCCTCATAGTACTCATTATCATTGTTGATCTCGTTATCCTCGTACTCATCCTCAAATACATCATCCATCACATTATTATTATAACGTCCACCCCTTCTATTTTGAAAGTTGTTCGGCGCTTGCCCTTGATTTCGATTGTTATTGTTTTGTTGGTGGTTCGGGGGTGGGGGTACATCATTATTACCTACGTGACTGCGCAAAAATTCCTCTTTCATTTGTGCAAGGTAAGCCAGAGCTTCGTCTTGATTTCTAAACTGCTGTGGTTGGTTGTTTTGGTTCCTTGGAAATGCAACTCGACGATTATCTTAGCCTTGGATCTCTTCGTTGTTTGCATCATTGAGGTTATCGTTTCCTCCTAAATTCTCTTCATTATTGATCCTTTGGTTGTTTCCGTCGTTATGCACTTGATTAGGATCAAGAATCGGTGGGTCTTCTTGACGATTGTCGTCTTGTGGGTCCCCAAGGTTTAGATCATCGGTAGGTGGCATCCCATATGGTTGGTAGCGCAGAGGGGTATTATTGTCATTTCCTTGCCCTCGACCATCATTCGTTCGTCCTCCTCCTCTTCCTCCCGGTGCTCGGCCTCCAATAGGGGTAGTGTTTGACATGTTGGCCGAATTTGTATTACAATTAATTACGTCGGGGGAATGAAAGAGTCTTCTTGGTCTACCTACTCGTTTAACGTTGTCTATAAATGGCGCAAGTTCGTTTTTTAAACTTCGATGACCATGCATCAACAACAAACAACATCAACGCATCGAGTGGCAAACAAAGAACCTTTATACAAATAAATGGAAAAGCATAAAATAACACGAACAAACATTATCAAAACCTATTTCAATCCCCGGCAACGGCGCCAATTTTTGATTCGAGCTTTTGTGTGTGCCTACTTTATAAATAATTGTCAGAAATCTAATAGCTCGCCCGCTAAATAACGGGATCGCATGTAGGTTGACAAGCTTAACTCGAGATGTCTCTCAAGGACTGACGTTCGGAATTTTTAATGTTTGTTTAATCACAATTTAAACACGAGAACTTGTATAAATTTGGTTTTTGAAAATTATCAACTACTAATAAAGTTAAAAGCATCAACTAACTATGATTAACTAATTAATTTAACCTAATTAATTATTCTAAGCTTGAAACTAAATTATCTAAGAGTTATTAATCTAAGAATTTTTAAGCAAATTAACAGCAATGGTAACAGTAAAGGTAACGGTAAGGGTAACAGTAAGGGTAACAGTAAGGGTAACAGTAACAGTAAGGGTAACAGTAAGGGTAACGGTAAGGGTAACAGTAAGGGTTACCGTTAGCCTCCAAAAACTAAGAACTTTTAAGCAAATTAATTCTAAATTAATTAACTAGCATGCATCAAACTACTTTGAATTAAATCTAAGCATGTGATTTCTCAAGAACAACATCAATCTCAAAATTCTCAAGCAATAACGTATTGTAAACTAAGTTATCAATTAATTATCAATACTAAGCAATTATTAAACTAAGCATGAAAAAATCTCATCACCAAGCATGAACAATAAGAAAACGCAGCAACTATATTAATAATAAGATTAAAAATCTCAAGGTCCAAGCTTCATCGATTCGACGTTCAAATCAATTAAAATAACTAAATGGTTCAAAAACTCAAACGAAAACAATTAAATCCTAAATCTAAGATTAAACTAAGAAGTAACTAGGTTTAGAGTAATTATAGTAAGCTAAAGTTGCTGGGAAGTTGCTCGAAAAATCTTGTCAAAACCGGGTACTAAACGTCGAAGATTCGGATCTTGGATGGAGAAATGTCGTTTCGTCCCTCGCGATCGTCGTTCTTCATCGTAGATCTTGAAAACTCGTGCAAGGGTGTCGGAATTCGGATTCCTAACCCTAGGATTGTTATTTGGAAGGTTTTTGGTGTGTGGTGTCCGCCCAAAGTCGGATTATGGGGGGGTTATTTATAGTTTTCGCGTTTCTTGGACATCAAGACTTCATAAGTCGGTTTCTGGGCCCGTCTACGGTAGCAGTCTACAGTTACAAGTAACCGTAGAACCAACCGTAATGCTCTCTGATGCCTTTCTACAGTAGCAGTCTACAGTTAAAAGTAACCGTAGAACCAACCGTAATG
>BMAC01000153.1:0-28882 GCA_014905375.1 Phtheirospermum japonicum
TACATTATAGTAAAAAAATCCAGACATATAGTAAGAAAAATATTTGGGTTGAAAAAAAAACTGACTCCATTGACATGTAGTAAGAAATTCAGACATACAATAAGAATTTGGGGCAGAAAAAAAAAAACGCTGAAAATAAATTGCGGCCACCGGAACTGACTCCAATGGGCATGTAGTAAGAAATTCAGACATAAAGTAAAAAAATCTTGGCAGAAAAAAAAAAAAAAAAAAGCCAAAAATTAATTTCGGGCAGCCAGAAAATATTCCGGTGGCCGGAAAATATTTTCAGATGATTAGGAAAAAAATGTGACCGAAAAAAAATTTCCGACCGGCGGATAACTTTATATTTGTTGGGCCAAAAAAATATATATATATATATATATATCGTCGGAAAATTTTCCGGCGGCAGGTGGCAGTAGCAGTGGCCCCATATTATTATTATTATTATTAGTTATTTTAATAATAAAAGTATTGTGGTATATTCATATCATAATTTTATATTATTTAACAAAAAGTAAGTAATATATAACTTAAAATTAGATGAAATACTAATCGATAAATACACCTCTACAATTTCCCCCGAAATAAAAGGTGACGTGAAACACCAAGTGTCGTTGACTAAATACTCTGCCACTTATTGATTAAAGTTCGCGTCAAGTAATGTTGGAATCCCAAGACGGTCAAAAATAACGAATATGGCTTCAAGGTCTCTGTCAAAGCCTGAGATCATAATAACCACAGTTTAAACATTTTATGTTGTTAGACTTAGACCCTGATTGATACTTTGACTTGCTTTTTAAATGGAGTTTGGTTATTTTGGTTAGTGGAAGGCTTTTGATTTTAAAATATATAACCATACCTACCTCTATTAACTTTACCGGAACTTATGTAACCCCTTCAAAAACAATTCCTTGATTTTAAAATCATTCACATCCATTTTGTAATTGTCAATGTTTTTATCACTGGGTTATATTATTTCTTGGGTAAGTTTGATAAATTCATCAAGGTTATTCTTTAACAAATCAAGTTTAAAACGCGAAATAATTGTGCAAGAAGAAATAAATTACATGGCAAAGACGTTTCTCATAATTCTTTGGTCGTTTCAAACATATCAACTCTCATTAATACCTATCGGGCATGTTTAAAATAATTGGCGTGTAGTTAAATGCATCCATTTCAATCTTTTTATCCGCTGTTTCGGCAAACAGTGAACCATCAATCGCTTTGAATTCTTTTGGTTGGAATAAAATTCATTTCATCTTCTATTGCCAAATAGCAAAACCAAATTTTGTGTTAAATGACTACAAATTAAATGTTGGGATCTACATCATTTTTCACAATACGCAAATGACAGAAAAGTAGAACAAACAAAAAGTGTAATCACTATCAACGAATCACATAAAAACAATAGATCAAAATATAAAGTAACAAAAACACATATTGCACACGAAGCACACAAGTCAAGAAGATGAGGAAAAGCTGAATAAATAATAAACACATATTATTTATAAATAATTATATTTATAATATATATATATATATATATATTATAAATATATTTATAATAATATTATGCATTTATAAATATAATTAATTATAATTATAATTTATAACTTAATTTATATTATATATTAAAAGTAAATAATCTTTCACATGTAATCGACTTGGGTAGACGGTAACACCACTCCTCTATTTGTAAGAGGTCTGGGGTTCGAATCCCACCCATGCCACATTTTTTTTGTAGTGTCATATGAACTAATTAATAAATATTATGTGAATTATGAGGAGGTTTAAAATCTCTAAATTCAAGCAAACATTTTTGTAAAGTCCATGAATCATCAACTCAATGACATGTAACACCCATTTAAGAGTTTCGTTCCCAATGGTCACTCCAACATCGGAGAAAATTGAAATTTTATTTGGTAAACTAGCAAATTCATTACATAAGTTTAACTTATATTCACCAACAAGTTTTTTAATATCACGAGTAAGGGTAGAGCGTGGGACTCTCGTACTCGAGGGATTAAAAGAAAGTTGGGTGAGCTTTTCATACAATCATCATTGGCAAAGTTGGGTGAATTTTGTTAATTCCTTTCTATAAGTAGCATCTGAATATATAAATAAGAAGAGGAGTTCGTACTTACTTGTCCTCCTTGTAGTTGCGTTTGAGTATTATCGATACCGACTTTGTGGGGGTGTTTGTTATGAGATGGTTGTGCATATTCCCATACCCTCCTCCTTCTAGAAATTGGTAAGATGATGGACAATAGTTGCAAGTGACACGATACCTCTTTTTTCGTTTTTGCCATCTTCCGAAGGCAGCTCGTTTGCGGGTGGCGAGATCTCGATATTTTGAAAATGTCGGATTTTAACTCCATTTTTACCCGAGAACGAGTTTCTCAGGTAGGGTTTCTTGAAGGCAAATCATCGTGCTCCACCTCCTCTTGATCGGTCATAGGCATTTCTTCACCGGCAAAGGCGGGGGCGACTCAATAAGTTTGATCAATGTTGGTATCACTCCAATCTTCGTCAATGTCGATGGAGTTGGGATTGTAGTCACTGACTGTAGGAGTGTTGCCTTGTGATAATTCGAAGGGATGGACATTGACTTCGTCATTGAGTGCTATACTCTTCTCCTTATCGACTCGACAAGAACAAGAAGAACCTCAACGGCTTGCCATTAGTTTTATATAAGATTAATATTAAAAAAAGAAAAAGAAAGAGTAGTAGTAGGCTAAAGTAGGATTATAAATTTAGGACTCTAACTAGAAAGTAAGAAATATATTTGGAAGTATAACAATAAACTTAATTAAGTTTAGGAAGGCTTGATAATTAAATAAACTTAGTAAATCGCTAAATCTGCAAAGAGAACAATGTAGAATAGAGAGATTATAAAAGATGATAGATTGGTGTGAGAGAAATGAGTTGGGAATGAGGGGTATTTATAGGAGTGAAAAAGTAAAATAAAAAAGGCGGGAGAACCACCGGTTTTGGACCAAACCGGCCAGTTTCCGTTCAAACTAGCGGTTTGATCAACGGTCATTTCATCTCGACCGTTGATCATCAACGGTCACTTAATCTTGACCGTTGATTTCAAACCAGACGTTGAACGCACCCAACGGATACATTTTGACTGGTTGAACCGTCGGTTTGAACCAACTAGTTTTTATTTTTTTTTTAATTCTCAACCCGCCAGTTTACGGTTGTAAAAAAAGAGGAACCAGAACCGGACCGCCTTAACGGTGGTGTTGGTTCCGATTCTGGTTCAAACCGTGGTCAACGGTTTCTCCAACCGTTGACCACCGGTTTGAACCGGCAGTTTGGTTAGTTTGCCCGAACCAGTGGGCATGTCCCTTGACTGTCGAAACAATCGCGGGCCACGCCACCGAGTAACCTCCGAAACAAAATAGAGTCGCCACCTTGTCAATCCGAGTTGCCGCCTTGTCAAACCATCAGAACCACTGTTGAGGATTCGAAGGAGAGGGTCGGGATCTCCGAACTGTGAATTTGGGGGGTTTCTGAAATTGGGAAACTTGGGGTAGAGAAATCGGGGAAGAAAAGGGATAAAATGGGTTCTGGTCGATTAGGGCTGGGTTTTTCTCTTTAATACTCCAACCTATTCGAAAAATTACCAATTAACCCTAAAAGTCTTCAATTCGTTCAGTTGAGCCCTTAAGTTATCCAAAACCTCAAATCCAACCCCAAACTTATAAAGAGCTCTTTTCAGCCCACAATCCTCTCAAGTTATTATATTGTCACCCCTCCAGTTTCAGGAACCTTACAAAAGCGACCTTATTGACCTTGTGCAATTAATCATTTAACCAAATGTTAAATTTATGGTTATAGTCACCTTATTTTAAGGCCAAGTATTAAGTTAAGTGAATTTATTTTCAATGTAAGAAATGAGGATTCTGAAGTTTAGGATTTAAGGTACAAGCATCTACATAATCACGAAGCATCGACATATTTTCAAGGTGGTTGATTTCTAAGTTTTTTTCAAAACTCTAAGTTTGTCTATATTAAATGAAATTATATGAATTTGCTATGTCTCAATGCAACATTCCATAGTCCACAGTAGCTTTTGAGTTAAAAACAACAGTTATGTTATTGTAGCTTTCGAGCTATATCTATGGTTGGCCAATATATATGAAACAGCGGTCAGTGTGTTGTAGCAATTTATTGATGGTTTATATGATTTGTATATAAAATTAACAAATGAATCCTCACTGAGCGAGTTGAAAGCTCACACCCATATTTATCAAACTTTTAAGGTTGAGAAGTTTCGATGCGGTATGAGGCGATGGATGCGAAGATTTATTTATATTAAAGTTTTGAGTTCAAATATATTTTAATTCTATCTATGGATTAGTGTTTTTTGAAGTTGGGATTATTTTAAATATTGAGTCGTGTATTCCATTTTAAAGTCTATGAATCTTCAAGTTACTGATTTGAGTTATTTAATGAATCTCTTTTTATCTCGATAAATGTTTAAGTTTTAA
The DNA here is from genome assembly GCA_014905375.1 of Phtheirospermum japonicum. Lineage (NCBI taxonomy): Eukaryota > Viridiplantae > Streptophyta > Magnoliopsida > Lamiales > Orobanchaceae > Phtheirospermum > Phtheirospermum japonicum. The sequence continues at coordinate 4,500 of BMAC01000153.1, forward strand.
TTACACTTCCACTCAAGTTGATTGATTATTGTGATTTCTTAATTGAAAACTCATACTCTTTATGGGAGTATTTATTTATCGAACAGTGGGTCGTTATAAATATGAGGATTGAGTTGACGACCTGAGTTTAGACCCGAGCCTCGGTTGGGTGCGTCAATACAACGTGCAACATAGAGAGGACCCGAAAGGGCACTCAAGATTATATTCGGGTGTGGTTCGGGTGTCACGGTGGAAGAAATATTAATAACTGCAGATTCTAGGTCAAAATTAGGCTTTTACAATTCCAGACCTAAACAAAGATAGATTACACCATGATACATCACGACGCTTCGTCGCTTCGCGTTTCCAACCGAAAAAGTTGATCGATCGATCGTATCTTGGTTGTTGGTTGAATTACACAACGCGTGCGAATACGCACATGCTCGTTGATATTTTTCAACCAAAATCGGGGCAAAACCACCCCACGTGCCTAAGATGATAGGATTTGTTTCATTTTTACAATTTTTCTAATTTTTTTGATTTTTTTTAATTTACAAATTCCGACTGATGTATTTCCCCTCAGAATTTTCTGAGGGCCATTCCTTGCCCTCGAAATTTTCCGAGGGGAAACACATCCCACCGAATTTTGTAAATTATTATTATTTTTTTTAAATTTAAAAACCGAGGGGAGCGCCTATCCCTCAGTTTTTTCCGAGGGGAAATAATATCCCTCGGTTTTTGGCAAATTATTATTATTTTTATTTTCCAAAACCGAGGGTATTTTCGTCCCCTCAGTTTTTCCGAGGGGTATTTTCCCTCGAAAATCCTTCGGTATTGCCTTCGTTATGGCGGCAAAAATTTGCACCATTTTCTTAAGGAATTTTTCGAGGGGACTTTTTGCCCTCGGAAAAAACGAGGTATTTTCCGAGTGAATTATTCTCCTCGATTTTTCCCTCGAAAACTGCTTTTTTTGTAGTGATATTGGAGGAGTTCGAGCCCTAGGAGCGAGGAGGAAATGGTACATCCATCCACGGGATGAGACAATGGAGACCAAGACAAGTCTTTCGACTCAGGGCAGTTTTTCTTCTCTCGATTCGTACTTCAATTTGGTTTGATCATGAGTTATACGAACATGATTATATGTTTTGTTATAACCATTGCGGCCAAGGGTGGAGGGACTTATATCGTCACCCGGGCTGTAGCCGGGTGGCCCCCAAGAAATTAAAGTAAAATTTAATTATTTATGGTTGAACTTTAAATTACCTACACCTATTAGCCATGTAAGTTTTTTATTTTTGTTTTTCAATTAATAAGGAGCCCAGCCCAAGCCCATTAGCATTTATTAAAACTGAGCCCATGACAAAGATTCTAATTAGCTTCTTAACGTTGGTTGGCTGCTTGGTTGTAGACTTAGACTTAATACTAAATTGAAAATAAGAACTGGAGATAAACAGAGCAGCAAAACGCCGTAGATAAAAAAAAGAATTGAAGAAAAGAAATTGAAGAAAGAGGCCGACATCTCAAAGCAAACAAAGATAATCCAATTTCGATTTCAACTTTCTATCTTGTTTCAAAAGCTCCATAATCAATAGGTAAACTTTCAAAATTCATATATTCAACATTCAATATTTTAACCCTAAGTTTTGAATTCTAATTCCTTAATTGTAATTTAACAATTTGAATTGCATTTTCTTTCTAGGCTTCAATCCCATCTAATTTTAATTCCTCAATTGTGATTTTTTGTAAATTTATTAGCTAAGTATTATTACCATATTACAAAGAAATTTAATTTTCATTGAAATTTCTAAGTATTATTATTTTTAATCCTAACTTTGATTGAATGTTAAATTATTGATATTTTCTTAAAACAGGTATACATGTCAAATCAAAAGAGAAAGAAGGGCAATATCCTTTCATTCTTTGATCCAATAGTCGATAATCCTTCATCATCCAAGAGAGCCGAAACTAATCCGTCCATTCCTAATGAGGAGCCTGAACCTCCATCTAAATCTCAAAGACTTGAGTTTAATGAAACTTCTCTTGAACGGGATCCTGGATTGCGTATTCCGATGTGGCGACATCCTATTAATCAGCGTGGTGATATTAGACGAGCTTATATCAATATGGGGCCATGTCAGCCTAAATTAAAGAATTACCCATTGTCTGATTCTGGTAAGCAAAAACGTGCATTTTGTTATCGATGGTTTGAGACATTTAAATGGTTGGAGTACTCTCAATCGAAGGATGCAGTGTTTTGTTTTCCGTGCTATCTGTTTGAGTTAAATGAAGCACAACACTCTCCCTTTACAGCTGGAGGGTTCAGAAATTAGAAATACGTTAACAATCAAACCAATTGTCCCTTTTTGACTCATATGGGAAATTCTAACTCAAGGCACAGTAAATCTGCAAAAGCTGTTGTTGATTTGATGAATGTAACTCAACATATAGATAAAGTTATGGAACAGGTTCGAAAGAATCGATTAAGACTTACAGCAACAATTGAGAGCGCTCGTTGGCTTAGTTTGCAAGCATGTGGATTGAGAGGTCATGATGAATCTCCAGAATCCCAAAATCGTGGTAATTTCATTGAGATGCTTAAACTCTTGGGAAAATGGAAYTCTAATATTGGTGRTGTTATCTTASATAAAGCTCCGGGAAATGCAAAGTATACCTCACCAGAAGTTCAAAAGGAAATCTTGCATACTATTGGTAACAGAATTAGAAATAAAATTCGTAATGAAGTTGGAGATTCTAAGTTTTGTATTTTGGTGGATGAAGCGAAAGATGTATCTAACAAATAAAATATGGCTATAATTTTGAGATTTGTTGACGCCCATGGTGTTTTGCGGGAGCATTTTTCTCAAATTGTACATGTTCATGACACCACTGTTGCAATACTTAAGAAAGGAATATGTGGAGTTCTTGGTAGATATAATTTAGATATTCAAAATATGCGAGGTCAAGGGTATGATGGTGCTAGCAACATGTGTGGTTCTTTTAATGGTTTGCAAGCTTTATTTCTTAAGGATTGCCCCTATGCATATTACGTGCATTATTTCGCTCATCGTCTTCAACTTGCGTTAGTTGCAGCGGCTGAAAAAGAAATCTCTATATGGATTTTCTTTTCAAATATGACAACTATTGTCAATCTCATTACATCTTCTTGCAAACGTAATGTCGAGTTACAATCTTTTCAAGTTGATGAAATAGTGAATTCTATTGCTATTGGTGAACGCGAGACTGGCCGAGGAGCTAACCAGATTGGTACATTACATGAGCCGGAACTACTCGTTGGAGCTCACATTTTGAGTCTATTTCCAGCTTTATAGATATGTATGATGCAACTATCAATGTGCTTGAAAGCATCATCATTGATGGTTCTTCTACTTCGATGCGTGGGGAAGCTGGTGGTTCCTTAACAGTGATGAAGTCTTTTGATTTCATTTTTATTTTGCATTTGATGCATAAAATTATGGGGATCACAAATATTCTTTGTCGTGCCTTGCAACAAAAGTCTCTCGATATTATATATGCAATGGATTTAGTCTCGACGACAAAAACACTTCTCCTGACACTGAGAAATGAAGGTTTTGATATTCTTCTTTCATATGTCGAATCATTTTGCATGAGATTAGATGTTGATATACCAGATATGACAGCTCCTTATAAGCATTATAGTCGTTCATGCCGTCAAAAGAATAACATCACTGTTGAGCATCATTTTCATTATGATATATTTAATTCTGATATAGATTATCAGTTAGAAGAGTTAAACTCTAGGTTCAATGATGAGACGGTAGAACTTCTTATGCTCAGCACTGCTTTGGACCCGAAAGATAATTTTAAATTATTCGATGTAGCCAAGATTTGTACTCTTGCAGAGAAGTATTATCCTGAAGATTTCACTGAACAGGAAATACATCATTTGAGGTGTCAGCTTCAACATTATGAGCTCGATGTAGTTTGTCATGAGAATTTTCAAAAAAATGTCCACCATCTCAGAATTGTGTCGAGGTTTATTTGAAACAAGAAAGGTGTAGTGCTACAGTTTGATTGACAGATTGATCCGTCTAGTTCTAACTTTGCCGGTTTCCACGGCAACTACCGAATGTGCATTTTCGGCTATGAAGCATGTGAAAACAGTTCTTCGTAATAAAATGGGAGATAATTTTCTGGCAGATTCCCTAATTATCTATATTGAGAGAGAGTTTGATTCAAGTATCGACTCAAGTTTTATAATTGATGAATATTATACTTTGAAGAATCGTAGATCACAACTTTAATAATATTGGTATGTCTATATGAATTATTTTTGCATCTTTTATTTTAAAAATACTTAATTTGATAATTAACATTGAATGATGGGTTTTGAAAATATTGGTGTATTTAAACTTCATTAAATTCTTGCAGGATGGTGGAGATTTTTGTCAGTTTATCCATGTTTTTGGATGCCTCTCTTCTAGTTTCAATGCCTCACAATTATTTTTTTAGTGGACTTTGCATTGGTATCAAGTGAACTTGTATGTGTTTGTTTTGGAATTCATTATCTTACTTGATCATCTCTCTCTCTCTCTCTCTCTTTTTTGAGCAAAAACTGTCAAGTTTATATATTTTGATTAATACAAAATCCCCCGTTCCTTTTTGTTATTGTGATTGTGTAAGATAAGGGTAAAGCTCTATTAGTGTGTATTTTATTCCATATTATTTTATTTCTGTTAGCAATACTTTAGCCCGGGTAGATTTAAAATTCTGGCTCCGCCACTGATTGCGGCTAAATCGTCTTGATTCTAGGCATGAAAGTAAATTGATAACTCTTATTTGGTGATATTAAAGTATTTCTTCTATTGATGTTCATTCGTACTCATTTATCTTGATTTAAATGCATGTTTCGCGGTTATCATCGTCCTTGCATGTATTTGCAATATTGAAGCAAATAATAGTGGAAGAAACAATATAACACGTGAGATCAACATAAATAGTTTGCATATGTACAAGATGTGCGTATAATTATTTAATGGAAGTTATTTTAGCCCTAACAACCTTTTTCCAGTCGAATTACATAATATTTGTTCAAAGACCTACACATAACACCTGGGTTTACAATTCTATGTTCTCTAGTGAGGGTGTTATATAACTTGTACGATGCTTTATAGTTTATGAGATGAACATCATTAAACATTATTTATTATAAATTAAAAAATTATTAATTCAAACCATCTTTTACATTTGCCTAAAATTGGCCTCCAATATAGTCATGGTGAATTCTCGGTGAAGGACCAAACTCGGCGGCCACCAAACACACATTCGGAGTCGTCCCTTCACCGGACCCTAGACTCGATATCCGATCAAATAGTCGGTCACCGCACAAAGATATGATATGTGATTGACACAAACAAACCTTCAGTTCACACACTCACTATTTGCATTACCGGAGAAAGAAAGAGAGAAGTGAGGGAAATCTCAACACATGCAGGTGAAAAGTGAGGTCTGGTTGGGTTTGGTGTGACGCATTATAGGTTGTGGATGAAGGGTAGAGATTTAATTCCAAAAGTCAACGTTGTATAGATCAGCCCACAAATGATCCCTGCCCTGTCCATTAAGTCGGGTTGTACCCAAGATCCGTTCAAACAATGGGCCACTAGATAGGATATGAGGTCAGGCCTTTTTTGCACTTGTACTTCAAATACAAACCAAAACAAAATCAAAACTTCCAAACACTGAAATCTGATTGTTTTTTTCTAGCTAAAACTTTAATATCACCTTTTTCTTATGTTTTAAGAATACTTCCTATATTGATATGGTCTCACACATAAAGTGTACCCATATGACTTTATGAGAGAGAGGCCACTGACCACCCAATAGAATTACTATCTTAAAATCAATTGTTAATATAGAATTACTATGTTAAAATCAATTGTGAATAAGAGATGCAACTTACTATGCTAACTTGTATGTAAAGTCACAACTCTTTATTTAAAGAAAATGAAAAGTGACATACTATGTCACAAGAAATTAATAATAACACTTTTCCTTTACCTCTTTGATCCAATCACAACTTAAGACGGGCAAAACATTAAATTTGGTTGTTGAAGTTACATGTGGGCGAGTGCCTAAAAAATAACACAAGCACACTGACTTAAAAAGTATTACTCAGGCAAACGTAGCCTCTTCCGATTCCTTCTTCCGCAACTCTCTCATTGTTGTCCTCCATTTGAAGAAATTGCCAAACAGGACCTCCATATCCTCCAAGGTTCGTCCCCTCGTCTCCGGCAACAACGTGAAGAAGAAGATCCAAGTGATGATGGCGATCCCGCTGAACAGATAGAAAGTCCCGCCAATGGTGATGTTCTTGTAGAGAGAGATAAACGACATCAATATCACACCACTGGTGGCACGGTTAATCGCGACTCCCAGGCCGCATCCCTGAGCCCTCAGCTTCAAGGGGAAAATCTCCGAACTATAAACCCAAGCAATGGGGCCCATCCCCATCGAAAAGAAGGCGACCGAGGAATATGTCATGAGGACACATAGGACCACGACCCACTGATATTTGTCCGCGCCGTTACGTTCGATCACCGTCAGTCCGGTGGCTAGCGTCAACATTGACAATGCCAAGCCACCGCAGCTGGTGAGAAGCAACACCCGACGCCCGATTTTGTCCACCATGAAGGTCGTCACCAGGATGAATATCGTCTTGCAGACTCCGACTGCTATGGTGGCGAGCAGCTTCTTGTCATCGCTCGTTATGCCGGCCTCCTCGTAGATTCTCGGGCTGTACATCACTACGGCGTCTATGCCGCTGGCCTGTTGGAAAAACTGGAGGCCGAGGGCCGCGATGGTGATGTGGAGGACGGGCCGCGTCGGGTGGACAAACATCTCCCTCCAGACGCTGCTGCCACTGCTGCCGTCACTGCGTTTGGGGATTTCGATGATCTCGTCGTGGCAATCTTTGGGCAAATCGGCAGCCTCCATGATTTCAGCTAGTCTTAAGTGAGCTTCTTCCATCGAGTCGGACGTCCTCTCGAGCACCCTCTTGGCATCCCCGAGCCGGCCCTGCATGACTAGCCAACGAGGGGACTCGGGCATGATGAKCACGCCAAGGGCGATGAAGATAGCCGGCAGTGCGCCAACTCCAAGCATGAGCCGCCACCCCAATTTTAAGGAAAACTTGGCAAATGCGTAGTTTGACAAGTATCCAAGCAAAACACCTATATCAAATTAGCAAAATACTAATTATTCGAGGCAAAATTTCAGAATCTATATAATCAATTGGGAAAACTAAAAAAAAAAAGAAAAAGATAATTGCTTACATATACAAGTTAGTAATTATGAACATTTCTAGGTAGCACATTAACATTAACATGACATGTGAACTTATGCTATATATAGGTGCATATATTTCTTCACTACATTAATAATGAACCATACATAGATCGCTAGGTGGACATAATGTTAAGTGATTATGCAGATGCATATAATTCTGAATTATAAATGGCATTAATTCTTTGTACAGTATTCTTATGTTATCAGTCATTTCGGGCCTACGTCAATTCTTTTCCTTCTTTCTATGTTGTTAGCCTGTCACATTCTATATTGCGAATACATACAAACACATATATATAAAAGCTACTAAATATATTAAGTATGGACATCAATTTTTATCCAGAAAAATCAAGATTCAAAACTTGAATATGAAAACAAAGCTTGTGAATACATTTGGTTAGAAAAATTGATAATACAGCCCAATTTTCAAACCTAATATTCAATATTCAACACTCTATAAAGTAAAAGAGAGAAATTAAGTCCACATCAAAAGAGACATTAATAATTGCCCTTTGGAAGAAGGTCAGGAATTGTGACCAATAAGCAAGCGACAGTAGTACTAACGTGGGGTCCACAAGCTTGGACCTATCTTATAAGGAAAACATAAACTAAAGAAAACTAAAAAGTCCAATTATGCACGTGGTCAATTCTCGTGCTTCATGAGTTAAAGTTGAACTAAAACTCTTTTTATGTCCACATGTTTTTCCAGTTATTTAAAAAATATGTATACTCCGAAAAATTACTTAAACCAGTCACATATTTTAACACAATATTCCACAACGAGTTTGACACTTTGACACCCAATTATTTGGAAAAATATGTATACTCCAAAAAATTACTTAAATCAGTCAAATTTAACACAACATTCCACAACGAGTTTAACACTTTGACGCCCAATTCATTCGAAAAGAGAATTTGTTAACTCGAAAAAGGAAAAAGGAAAAGAAAAAGAACGGAATTTGTTTAATTTATATTGGACTATAATATTTTAATATATAAAAAAAAAAGAAAGAATTAAAATATGTTACTCTGACGTATTAGAAATTTAGGAAAAACTCGGATAAGACAATATTGCACCTATATATACGAGTGTGGGCCGCTTATATAAACTTTCCAGCTGTAACAACACATGCCAATCACGTATTGATTAGAATTCGAATTTAATAACCATTTATTTAAATTTTAAAGTTAATCAAGGCCATTTGCTTTCACTCGACGGCATGTTAATAGAATTAGTCGAAATCACTTAATCAAATAAAAATCAACAAATAAATATATTAAATCAAGTTTGTATTTAGACTAAAATAATTTATTTAAAAAATAATATGTTATTAATTAGAATTTTAATAAAGAATTGCATAAACAAACTCATGAAATTCATGTGAACATAGGCGATTCTTCAACTTCTATATATGGCCCAAATTCGCCCGGGCTGGATTTGGATAAGATTTGAATTTGTAAAAATGATTTAGGCAAAGGTTTTGGAAAAAGATTTGAAGACCGCTCAAATGAGTCATAAAATAGCTCAAAATAGAAACATACTATATAGTGTACCCAAAAATTAACAAGCTCAAATCAAATCGATTCAAATTCAAAAAATAATATATCAATCCCGACTCCATAAGGGTCGGATCCAAATAATCTCAATTAGATTTTATTAATTTCTGTTCTCGATCTGTGAAGTTCATTAAGGCAATTAACAGAATAGAAACAAAATCCGAATTTACTTAATCAGATAAGATTCATAATACTAAAAACATATCAAAACAAATCCTATTTTTGATTACACACAATTTTATTATTATTATTTTTAGAAAGGAAAAAAAAATAAAAACAGAAACATACCGAAATTGATAAAAACCTCCGGGAAAGAAGTCAGAAAGCCGCGAGACGAAGCCGGCGCCACCTCAGCGGCGTAGACCGGCGCGATCATCAGCGCGTAGCCGACGCCGAGGCCGGCCACGAACCTCCCCGCCATGAGCACCCAATAGCTGTTGGCGAACCCCATGACAGCAGCTCCGACGAAAAAGACCACCGACGCGATGACGATCGTTATCCGCCGGCCGAAATAATCGGAGGTCTTACCCGCCATCGCCGACCCTAACAGCGAGTAGATGTTAATCGTGCCCACCAGAATCTCGATTTGTACGTCTGTGATTTGCAAATCCCTTTTGATGTACAATGTGGCCCCGCTCATAACCCCCGTATCTACGTTTTCATTGGAAATCGAATATCAGACAAAAATCATTCTCTTAAATCGGAAAAATCCAAATCATTGACAAATAATAATAAAACAACAAAATTGAATTACCGTATCCGAGAAGCACCGATGTCATCGACGCCATAATAGAGATGAGCAAAGCGTACATATTTCTTTTTGGTTTATTGGCGATCGCTTTCGTGGTGGTCCAGGGATGATCAACGGTGGCCGTGGCCATCTGCTTCGCCATTACTGGAGAATCAGAAAATGAATATTATAATGTCAAGTATTTTTGGTGAGTGAGAGAGAGAGAGAGAGAGAGTTCTATTTGTTATTCTGGTCGGGGGGTTTTGTGCGGCTTATATAGCATTTTAGACGGGTTATTTTAGGTGATTATCAACCAATAATAACCATTTGGATAATTACGGATAAAGAATTTTTTTTTGTGATATGTAGAATCGGATATTGATATTAGCCATAACTGTTTTTTTTTTTCCAATTTATTTTAATATATGAGAATTCTTTTCTAATTCTGACATTAAGAAAATGCAATTACGTATCAGATATATGCAATATGTGTGGCATTTAATTGTACGGATAATATTACCATATGCACCACACAAGTTTCTAAAATTTTAATGGATATGGATTGACTTTACAATTATTACTTATCACCGTCTCCCGATTCACAAATATATAGGAGTATATATTTATTAATTAGTATAATAATTAATACTATGCAACATTCCATATTGGTTTGAGGATAATCCCTTATTTGACAAGGTTGCAATGAAATATTTTGGTCAAATAACAAGTGAGATTCGTCTAGACTTGAAAAGGTTGTGACGTGAGTAGGCTTGCGAAATCAGTTAATTTAGTCTTGCTTCAGAAACACAAATATCCCTAATCCCATGTTCAACAGCCTTTTGGTATATATATATACACATGCGGATAATTTGGCTAAGTTTGGCACTACTGGATATAATATTGAATATTATGTTCACAATTCATTAATTCGAACCGTAAATGGAGCTTATAGAGTTTACATGTTAGGTATTCCAATCCAATGTTTAGAATTAGAACAATTAAGATGCACATTTAAAGTTGCTCTCTGCTTTTGTTAACTTATCTGATTGTTATGCATAACGGTCCCCTGCCCTCCTCTTCGTGTTTGGAAAAAGGAAATTAATAATAATAATAAAATATATATTTTTATCAATTATAATACGTATTAATTATTAGTGTACATATAATATTACCACAATCATGTAGGATTCTGTTTTACCCAATCCGATTGTTACGATAAAATGTGGATATATAAATAATCCATATTCAAACTGCCATTTTAGTATAGAATAAATCGTACTGGATGGATTGGGTTTGACCGTGTTTTTCTCAAACTGAAACCCAACTGTTTTAAAAAATTTAAGGTACTCTTTATCTTATCTGCTTCAGATCCGGACTCCTATTCTGTGGGAAGATCCTTGTAAATTGCTTTATAATATTTTTTTAAGGAAAAAAAGAAAAAGGAGTGTCTTCGAAATGTTTTTTAAAACAGCAAGTCAATTTGGTCCGAATTGGGACAAAAAACTAATTATACAAGCCTAATGAAGGAATTTTATTTAAATTCTTTATATATATATATATATATATATATATATATATATATATATATATATATTAATTAATGGTAGACACTCCTATTTTACAAGCCTAATATCTACCTAATTTAATATTTTTTATATATATTTTTAACAAATTTAATATTTTTCTATTATTATATTTTTCCTAACTCAATATTTTTCTTTTATTATATGTTACCTAATTCTATATTTTATTTTTCATATTCTGTCTAATTCAGTATCTTACTTTTATTCTACTAATATGAAAATGTAAATAAGTTATATTTAATTAGAAAAAAATTATATAAGTTGAACTAATGTCTATTTATAATAAATATTAAAGTAATTTTATATTTAGAATTTTAGATATTCTATATAAGAAATACAAGTTATATTAAATTATTAAAAAATATATATATAAAAATAAAGTTAGATTTCCTTATCTAATATCCTAATATGATGCATTGAAAATAACATTAAAAATATATGTTGAAAATTATTGTTACGTCAAAAAGAAAATAAACAAAGGGAAAAAATAGTAATAATAAATTATTATACCTAGATAAGTAAATATTAAATATATTCTAAATCTCTTATCTAATCCTAATATAATGCATTTATAAATAAATTATACATCTACATGAATAAATTAATGTCTTCCGCAAAAAATAAAATAATATTCATATACTACAAGTTAGTTTACGACTCTTTTTACTAAAATTATCAGTGCATTATATATTTTAATTTTTTATATTATATATTCACATGTGACGTATATGGTTTGTTTTACATTTTTACAAACTCGATATTCTACGGGGTTCTCTTCAAGTTTACGGTATTTTGCTATACCTATCAACTAATTTCGTGATGGGTAAAAATATTTGAAAAATCTTTATTATGAAAATTAGTCTTAATATAATTAGAACAAATCATATTCTAATTTGCGTGTAAAATTAATATATTGTGTAGAACAATCATCCTGTAAATAGAAAAAATAATGTTACGATTTGTGTTTACTATTTTTAAAGTATAGTACTATTAATGAATTTTATGTTTTTTTCAAATTTTGTATAATATGCTGTTGTTAAACTACTGTAAAAAAAAATACTCCCTCCGTCCCACAAATATAGTCCAGTATTCTATTTTCGTCCGTCCCACAAAGATAGTCCAGTTACCATATTTAACATATCATTAATTTTTCATTTCCACACATACCCTTAATTAATATTCTTGAAATACTAGTTTTCTACCTCGTAAGTTGATAATTAATGATTACAATGCAAAATCTTACTATTCCAATAACAAATATACTAATTCAAACACTGATTTTTATAATTATTAATTGATATTAATAAATTCAAGAAGGGTATAATTGGAGAATACTAACTAAATTAATGACTTAACTATATAAACTACTCATTTTTTAATTTGTGTGAAACCAACTGCAGGACCATCATTTTGGGATGGAGTGAGTAATAACTTACCAACAAATATTTTCCATTTAAACTTAACAACGAAATCACCACGAAAGCCCAATGGATACACACAAATTTGTGCACAAAAAATTACAACTATAGTTTCAAGGGATTTCACAAATTTGTTAAAATATTACAACTATGATTTTCAAGGATCTCCAATTGTACGATAACAAATAGACAAAAATATGTTACTGTTGAAGTAAAAGCAGAAAAGTGTAAAAGTAAAGCAGAAAAGGAACGAAACAAAAAGAGAGGCGGAGGAAGATTAGGGTTCTCTTATTTATCAAAAACTCCATTTATATAGGGTATCAATTACATGTTTTCATAACAAGTAAAGATAACAAATACCTAAACTATCCTTCATCAGTTACTTATTGACGAAGGCACACTAATTGTGTTTTTCCTTCAACACTCCCCCTTGTGCCAATTCAAAGGGTGAAATGGTGTTTCATTGTTGCCTCGTTAAAACCTTGCCAAGTAACAAAACCCAATGGGAAAAATAAAACTTGGTCGAAGGGTGAAATGGTGTTTTATTGTTGCCTCGTTAAAACCTTGCCAAGTAACAAAACCCAATGGGAAAAATAAAACTTGGTCTAAGGAAAAAGAGTACAATACACCTATGTTGAGACTCCCCCTAAAGTGTACACCTCTCTCTGTTATGTACATCTATCAAGAGAACTTTGAAAGTCTCCACTTCCTCAATTTACTTGATTTTTGAGAAAGTGCATAGTTGTTGGTTATAGAAGAGTTGTGGTGATATTACTCGTATTATCACATTTTCTTCATTGATAGAGTTCAAGCCACTGTCATTAGATATATGAATGATCATAACATTTATCGTAGATACTCACGAACTACTATGTGTATGATAATGATCTCTTTACATGGATCGAATGAGTAACCAACATTAACGATACTATTTGGTGTTTCACAATAGGAAGTAAACTCAACATTTTCTATAGGGGTCACTAGACCATCTGCAGTATATTTATGAATGGGAAAAATAAACTCGCGTCAATGGTTTCTTTTAGGTATCAAATTACATTTTGATTCCATTCCAGTGACATTGCGCTTTCTTGAGTTAAATCAAGATAACAATTATGAGAAAGTAATATTTGGTCAAGTGTATTAGTAATGGTACAATAATGCGCATATTGTACGTAGGTAAGGAATTTCAGTTCCCACCAGTTCTTCGTCATTCCATTGACGAAATTGATATTTCCTTATATTTTCACTTTGACCAATCATAGGAGTGCTAACATATTGCACTTATCCATATTTAATTGCCTGATTGTCTTTTGGATATATGCAAACTGTAGAATTTAGTATTCCACAAACTCGATTTTAGTATAAAGCCTTACCATGACCGAGTTTTTCCATGATACATTATCTCAAATTAAAATTTTCAAATAAATAGCGATATCTCTTATTTCATTAAGAGTGGATGTTATATTCCTTTCATCGACATATACAATTATAATCGCAAATTTGAAACTTATAAATATGCAAGGGCTTATATTATCTTTTCCCAATCAAGTAGTCACTTAGACGGTTATACCACATCCGTCTGGATTATTTCAATCCATAAAGTGAGCGTTTTAATTTAATTGCAAATGCACTTGGTCGCTTAGAGTCACATGCATTGGCAATGAAAGGCCAGCAAGCACTTTCGTATATATCTCTAAATCATGATCCCCATAGAGATATGATGTAGCACAGGTATAAGCTGCATTCTCAGTTCTTTGGAATTATAACATTTATTATGGGGGAGTACATATCCCCATAGTCAATTTCAGGGCGTTTTGAGAAACTTTGTCCTTCAAGTATGGATTTGCATCTTATGGCTTTATTTTTCTCATTACGCTTTCTGACAAAACTTTGTTTATGTCCTACAGGCTTTACACTTGGTGAGGTTAGCACTACCAAACCAAATACCTATCTTGTTGTCAGTGAATTTAGTTCTACCTGGATTGATTCTTTACATTTAGGTCAATTTGCTCTATATTGATATTATGGAGCGTGGTTCGATACTATTGTGCTCCATGCTTTGAGCAACAATGTATATATCATCAACGTGTATGAAGTCTTTCCATCAACTTATATAAACTCTCATTGTACATTGAGATTTCTATATTCTCTGGAATCATATTAAATTTCGGAGCGTCCTCCATTAATGATTCATGGACATAAGTATAATCAGAGATAATCTCATGAGAGTCATTATTTCCATTGATGATCAATTAAAGTTGTGCCATACATGCCCTCTTATTCCTTGGGCGAGTATTGATCGAACCAAGTGACCTCCCCCTGTTCCTTTTGGGAGTCACGACCTCAACCACACCTCCACTAAGTATGGTTGCAATGTCTTAATTTGCAACATTGTGCCCTTTATGGGAACTTTTAACCTTGCAGATACATTTGCAGCTTGTATATATATGATCTCGTCACTTTGGAAATTGAGTCTTCTATACTTTGAAGATCAACTGTTCACTTTAATTTTCTTTCACGTTATATTGTGAAATGCGGGGATCATAATGAGACATAGTATGAAACTATTCCAGTCGTTCCATTAGAAAATATTTTTTCTTATCTCCCCCTAACGACGGGAAGATTGTCTCATTTGGAGTGACAAATTAGCTAATTTAGCGATAAAGAGATCGTCTGTCAAAGGTTTCAAATAGCGGATGATTGTTGGAGATTCATATCCAACATAAATACTTAATCGTCTTTGAAAACCCATAGAATGCGCTGTGGGGGCGCAATAGGCACATATACTGCTTAATCAAATATGCGTAGATATGAATTATCAGGCTTATATCCAGTTACCAACTGGTACGCAGAATATTTGGTTAGCAGGGGTTCATAAACGAATAAGTAAGAGTTGCGTGCAATATTGCATAACCATGTGCGAAGACAAATGAGTGCGCATAAATATTGTCTTAGTTACCATCTATATTCCTTTTGATGGTGTCTTCTTTGAGACCTTATTATATATGCACATTAGGGTACAAGATTCAGTACATCGATCTTTATTAAAATGCAATAGACATCAAGTACTTTTGATGTGAACCCTCTAGCATTATGAGTTTGGGTACTTTATAAGGGTGGTGAGTCCTCAATCATATTAAATGTGCTAGAAGTTTTGAAAATGCAACATTTTTATGGACAATACGTGCCGAAGCATCGACCAAAACTATACAATACTTGAATGATCCGCATTTTGAATGGTCATGTCCACATGTATCAACAATGATCAATTATAAGAATGAAATATTATACTTTGTATCTTTAGCAAATGCTGGTCTCAATCATACAATTTTGCTAATGAACAAGTTTTTAAAAAATGAGTGATGTATCTTTGAGATATGAATGTATGTAGTGCTCCGAGTACTTTAGAATGCACTAGCGGTAATAGAACAGCATTAGTTTGACACTATACTTTGCATCAAATTTCTATCTCATTTTGTGTTTCACTCAGAATAAAAGATGTCCATGTTAATTTCTCATAATATGGACCATCATATCACGACAACCAAAGAATCCATTTCAGTCGTGTCAAAACTTGAATGAGTCAATGTCCAACAGTTCTTCGTTGGTCATATCTTATGATTCAATAATCAAAAAGCAGTAAAGTAAAACTAGATTAACTTTAAGACGTGCTTTCTTCCACGGAAATTAAATGTATAATTTCATTCTCATAATGTACTTCATAATGATAATCATCATTATGAATATCATCAAAATTAACAAGGTTCGCTTCGCTCTTGGTCCATACTGAGCTTTTATGACTTTAATCAATGTGCCACTAGGCATCAAGACTTTGTCACATAGAATATAATTCTGTAAATAATTTTCTATTCCTCGACAAATTCTCACATTCTTTAGAGATATTTGAACAAAATACTTTTCATTCTAATATTTTATATTATTTGTTAGATATGTTACATTATATCTTAGTTTACTCATGAACCTTGTATGTGAATGTGTGGTAAATAAACTCAAGTACATTCAATGATTTAGAATGAAATATAAAATTTATCAATAGGCCCAATAAAATAATAATTAATTTAAATCAGGCCACATCACATAAATCTAACTCAAAATAAACCTTAAGACCAAATACAATAGTCTAATATGAATGTTTGATCATACTTTCAAAAGTTCTTTTGTAAAGTAAGAAACAAATAAATTTCATCAATCAAAATAGAGGATATCCATTGACTAATCAAGGTTATTGGAGGGACCTCCATGACTTCTACCATGACCAACAAATATCACGAACTTTTACATATCTTACCTTGTGGTTCATTCTTGCCACATAGGTATGGATCGACATATCTCTTCCACTTTAATTTTAGGTTATTTCCATTCATATTGATCCTAGTTAGCCTCAAGAAGTTTCTTTATTCGGAGGTCTAACATTGGTATTATGAAGAAWAAYGTCATGTCTCTCGATGACTTACTATCATAATTAATATTATACAAGTGCATTAGTATGTTTGCTCAAGTGAAAATAATAGAATGGGATCGTATCTCTCAATACTTATTGTCATTTAAAATGACTTTCTTTTTCACATATGGTAAGACATGTTTTTAGTCGCAACATATCAAAGTCATCGACCCTTTTTAGTAAGCAAACAAATTTCTTTTCACTAAATTCTATGGCTTGAAAGTAGTGTTTCACAAAATTCTCAAAATTCATTTAGAGTACATCCCAAAGTTTATTGAGATATTTTGAAACTACATATATTTCCAATATAAAATTTGGGGTCAACAAATTCTCAGGTTCATTAGAGAATTGACTTTGACTAAGTTTGCCGATTCTTTGTCAATTAGGGGTTTGGATGATATTAATGTGGAATTATAGTTCTTTTAGTTTCCACATCAAACCAATGATGGTAGTACTTAATTTCTTTTGAGTATATTAATTTGTATTTAGATTGAGTTAGTTTAATCAATTTCTTTAGATGATGAATTTGAAGTATGTCATAATCTTTTTTTTTTTTTTTTGATATCATGTGGAATATACTTTATCACAAGACTTATTTACGCACTTATTTACGTAATTCTTTATCGTTCATGAACTTTCATTATCATGAAAATATTCAAATATACAATCAATGATACATACATTGAAAGTAGCTTATAAAATAGCTTTAATAGAATTACAACATACATGAATCTACTAATTCATCAAAATGATCAACAAACATGAATCTATCAATTCATCGAATGATCAACATATATGAAATTAAACAATTCATCAAAATTCATTATGAACTAAAAATATTGGCAAAATCATGATCAATCTCTCATCTAATCATGTAAATAAATTTATTTATAATTTATAAATTAGAAATCATATAATAGCATGAATACTAATATATTATGTACTCTATGAATATTATTAAAGTATTGCAAAATTTCATGTTTGTCAATATTGCATATAACATCACATGCATATAATCATAGGTAACATATATACATATACATGCACAATAATACATAACATGCCATATATACATATTGCCAAATATTTATTAGTTGCATTTAATAAATAATAGGGTAATTCGAGTTACCTTGGAGGAAAGTCATGATTCTTTCTTAGTTTTGGTTTTTAGGTTTCGGATTATTCAAAACTTCAAATTCGATCTCCACCGTACAGATTCAACATCTACGTGTTTTGAATAATATATCCAAAATACACCTTCTACCAACGGTTAGATTGTGCGTAATTGAATTTTTAAAATAAGTTGGGCAGACAGTTCCGAGAAACAGGATTAGCTCTGTTCGAAATTCATTATCGGACTCTTTGAACTTCATATTCAAATCTCCACCGTTCATATGACACATGTATATGTTTGGAATAATATATCCAAAACTTGGCTTGATCCAACGGTTAGTTTTTGAGAAATTATATTTTGAAAAACTCTACATAGAAAGTTGCGAAAGCAGAATCTGCTTTGTTAGAAAATTTATATAAATTTTTTCGTATCTCATAATCCAATCTCCACCGTTCAAAATGTAATTCAAAAGGCTGGAAGGTCTTGTAAGATTTTGAGATCGATCTAACGGTTGAGACTTGAGAAATCGATTTTTCAAACATATAACGTAGTTGGGTTTTCGACCTACGAAAATTATATAATTGTTGCTTTAGGCTTATTCTCGATCACTCTCAATAGATTAGAGTTTCGTGCTGATAACGTGTTGAAGTAAAAGCCACTCTCAATAGATTAGAGTTTCGTGCTGATAACGTGTTGAAGTAAAAACAGAAAAGTGTAAAAGTAAAGCAGAAAAAGAACGAGACAAAAAGAGAGGCGGAGGAAGATTAGGGTTCTCTTATTCATCAAATACTCCCTTTATATAACGTATCAATTACATGTTTTCATAACAAGTAAAGATAACAAATAACTAAACTATCCTTCATCAGTTACTTATTGACGAAGGCACACTAATTGTGTTTTTCCTTCAACAGTTACTGATTTGTTTCTATTTGAACGATTTGTTTTTATTTTTATTTTGTTGGTAAACAACAACTATTATCAACAGATTTCCAATAAAGACCCCATGAACCATTTACCAATGGAATAGTACTTTGATATTTACCAATGGAAATTCAGTTGACAAGTAACAATAGACTACCAACTAATCCTCCCACCATCTATTTATTAACAGAATAATTTGTTGTTATTTAATAGTGAATTATTCAGTTGGTAAATAACATACATTTCCATTGAATTTCCTTCCTTCCATTTACCAACGGAATAATCCGTTATTAATTTCTAACATAATTATTCTATTAGCAAATAGCAACAGATAACACATCATTTGCTTTACCAATAAAATTATTCGTTGGTATTTATTGAAGAATTATATTTGTTGGTAAATAACAACGAATAACCAATGGATACCCCCCATCCATTGCCGATGGAATAATTAGTTGATAATTACCAATTGAATTCTTTTGTCGGTAAATAACAACATATTACCAACAAACTAGTGCTTAACACGTGCGATGCACGAATCGAATTGAAATAAATGGTGTAATTTATTCAATTTAAGTGTAATATTATTAATTTATTAATGTAATATAATAACTTAAAATACTCAAGTCACGATTATTGGTCAATATAAGCAAATTTAAATCAAACGGCGCAGATATACGCACCCCACTAAAAAACATTATCACAAAAATATCAATATTACCCTTAAACCCTACATCCCTAAATACTTCATCTCCTTCAACTCTCCACCACCACTTCAGCTCTTGTCCATCACCGCCGCAGCCACCATGGCCACCGGTTATTGAAAAATAAAAAAACCCTGCACACAGAAATACTCTGCCGCCGCCGTCATGGAAGCCGTGCCATTGAAGAAAGATAAAAGAAAAAAAAAGCGCTTTGAAAAAATATCGTTCAAATCAGATCTTTGAATACAAAATATATCAAAAAATCGATTAGAATACAAAACACATATTTAAAGAATTGATCTGTACAAAAAAATGCCCCTTTTAGGCTAAAAAATGGTTATTCAATTTTTTTTTTCGAACCACGTTGTATTGTTCGATCAAAAAGTTCGAATACATGAATTCTATTCAAGAAACCAGAGATGAACACCCTTTTTTTTGCATTTGTTTCTTACCCTATGCCGCTCAGACCCGTCACTTGCCTTTCACCACCCATCACCATTTTTTCTTCTTTGTGTTTGACGGTTGCGGCGGCGGTGTGATGGGCGACGCTAATGGTAAAGTTGGAGTGGTGGTAAATGGTTGGAGAAAATGATGTATTTGGGTGTTGGGGTGGGGTGGGGGGTAATTTTAGCATTTTTGTTGATTTTTTTTATTGRGGTGAACTCATAAATAGATGGGGTGCGTATATCCGCGCCCTAAAACAAATCAAATGTAAATAACTCCATATTTATATATTATGAAACAACTTTTTGTAGACTACATTATAAGTCTAATTTTAGTTTAACTTGTTATATATTATCACATGCTAATAGTTTCAAACTCTCCCTTTAGTTAGTCGCGAACAATCATATTACTCACGTTATTACAAATCACTGCGTGCATCCCCTTGTTTAGTCTTTGTATTCAAAGACAAAGAGAAGATCTTACAAATAACTTTATGTTTTTCTAATTATCGGTACCTGTTGTACTTGTTTGTCAACAGGTACCCCAAAGTTTTACCAATAGTCATAATTTAATCATATCAATCTGTTTGTGTATAACTGAGTAATCTAGTTGTACTTTAATCGCAATTTCTTGTATTTTTTATTTTAGAAATAATTTATATCAATAGAATTATACAATTACCAAATCAACTTTTAACCAATAAAAATATAATACTTGTAATATAATTTGAAAAATATTATAAAGTCAACTAAATAAATATAAAAACTTGTATTTAAATTATAAATATATATTAATTAAATTAAAATTAAAAAAAGTTACAAAAATCATATATATTATAAATTTAATTCAAAATAAATCCTAAAATATTTTAAAATTAAATTAAGATATTATGAATTCTAAATAATTATTTAATAATGTGAAACCCCGTCTATTTACAATTATAATTTATTTAAATTAATTTGATTATTCTTTATATCACTATTTTTTTTATTTCATGTCAATTGAAATATTTTATTACAATAATATTTTGTTGGAATGTATTTTGAAAATTATGAAATTTTTATTTATATTCATTTTATTTTGAAGCGAGATAAAATACATATCGTATATTTTTATTTTGACCCAATATGTTAAATCAGGTCTAGAATACTTCAAACTTGTATCAATTAAATAGGCTCAAACCATTGAGCCCACCCCAATGATTTGAGCCCATAAACCAAGCCCAAATATTGAGCCCATAAATCAAGCCCAAGCCCAGCGTTCCACCGCCTCTCTCCTCTATAAATGGCTTGAATTGTTTGATCAGCTAGGAAGCAAGCCACGACACATAACAAAAAGTTTTTCTTCATTTTTTTCGTCTATTGCCGTTTCATGGCAGCTTTTTTTCGTCGGACTTGTGACGAAGATCCGACCGTCAGATCATAACAAAATTAATACCGTAGATAGACCTTTTAATAAGGTTTCCAAATCCACCTTCGGACCGACGATCGGAGCTCCGGATCATCAGAAAAATGCCGGCGAACTTCCTGCACGCTGTCACCATTTGGGC
The DNA here is from genome assembly GCA_014905375.1 of Phtheirospermum japonicum. Lineage (NCBI taxonomy): Eukaryota > Viridiplantae > Streptophyta > Magnoliopsida > Lamiales > Orobanchaceae > Phtheirospermum > Phtheirospermum japonicum. The sequence continues at coordinate 26,284 of BMAC01000153.1, forward strand.
TAGTGCCGTCGAACTTTGACAGCCGTTTTCCGGTGAACCGAAGGTCCAAGATTATTGTTTTATATATCGATTTGTCCGTATAGATGTTTATTATTCGATAATATATTTACTTTTGAGAACCGTTGAAGTAGTGACGGGGCCTTGAACCGCCGGTTGCCGGCAAACCCCATTTTGGCCATTTGAAATATCGGAATTTTATGAACCATACACTATCTAAAAGCTCTGGTCACGAGCTACATATTTTTATACTCAGCTCGTGATTTCCGATAAATATTGTTTATGGCTCTGTGAGGTGTGTATATTGTGTTCATGCGTGTGTGTTAGTGTTGGCGTGTGTGTGTTGTAATGTTGGTTTTATGTGGGATGAGATGATGGACGGTGATGTCGGAGAGGGGCTGGGCCCGAAAGTAGAGGAGACGGGAGTGGTAGGCTGGTGGTAGGAAGTTTTCGGGCTTAAATGAAATGGGTTAGAAGTTGAGGGGTGTGCTTTTGAGAATTAAATAGAGTTTTGGACCCAATTGAAAATCTTAAAAACTTCAATTTGACCCCTCAAAGTTTCAATTTAGTCCCTTAAAATTAAGTTTTGATTTATTCCGAATTGATCCCAAAATATCCTTTGAAACTACAGATTGACCCCACAAACTTTTAAAAGTTGTTAAAATTATATTTTGACCCCCATTACTTTATTAATTTTTCAAAACCGTACAACTTTCTTATTTTTGAGCCGAAATGGGTCGAACGACTTCCAAATGATTTCAAATTCGAACCATAGCTTCGTTATAGTATCCTCCTAAGTAAGACGTATCCAAAATTACAGATTTACTATTTGAACCTCAGATTTAGAATCGAGGTCGAACGTCTTTATTAGACTATTACGCGATCAAGTCGATTAGTTTCACTTCCAAGTGACTTAAGATCTTAGATATTACTTTATTATATTTTATATTTATAATTTTTATAAATATATTATATTTTAGGACTATACATGGGCTTTTATCTGGAAGTGACGAGGCATTTCATGTACTAGATCGGGAACCTCGTAAATCCATCGTAGTTATATGCTTGGTTTTGGAAAGAACTTCAAAGAAGGTGAGTAAAACTTTCTTAAACTGGGAGTTTGAAGATTCTCAAATTATAATGCGTTGCTTGTGCTTATCTGCAAATAAAATATTTTTAACTCGAAAGTTTGAGATTTTCCAAATCAAGAAGCACTTGTTGCTTAAACATATTTATCGATTTGTATAGTCTTTTGAAAAATAGTATTTTGAAGGAAAATATGCAAGTGTGCATTGTCCTTGTGCTTAATCATAAATTCAATTATATGATTTTATATCAAAGGTATCATTTGAACTCGACTGTTGTTGTTGACGGTCTGTTATTGATTGTTACTGCCTGTTACTGTTACTGTATGTCTGTCACTGTTACTGTGTGTCAGGCACGAGTAGTTTGGGCATTCAATCGAGCAGGTTGCCTGTGGTTCTTGCTTGACTACTCGTGGTACCTATTCCCATTGTTCCTGGTCGGGTCAGAGACGACGGCAGGATTTGGGTCGTAGATTGGGTATATTTCGGAATATGACGTACCCTGGGTTTGAATCCCATAACTAAAGGGACGTCAAGCCTACTGGGAGGGATAAGGAGGTTAAGGATGCGGCCTGGAGTGTCACCTTTCATGGTGAGCGGAAACGTATGGGTCATGTTTGGTCGACATTGATTCTACGTTTATGTGAGTTAATCTGGCTCGGAAGCTAAGTGCTACGCGTGGGAGCCACCTCTAGAGTCCTTCGGGAGATAAGTGCTACGCGCGGGAGCCATCTCTAGAGTTCCGTACCCGGACACTCACTAATTGGACTGACTGTTTTAGAACGAGACAGCTTTTACTGTCTGTTCAACTGTTAACTATTTCAATTGATTTCTTAAAAACAAATTTACATTATCTGTTTGTTCTAAATGTGATAATTGGTTAGTTTTGAGAAAGTCTATAGTTTATTTAAATTTAAAATATTTTAATTTTTAAACTGCTGGCTAGAATTATATAAAACATATGAGAATAGTTTTGCACACCCAGTGCTTTGATTATATAATGAAAATTATTTTCTAAACTCTTTTCAATTTTATATTTTAAAAGAAAATTTGTATTTCATTTGCTTGCCCTCACTGAGCTTTTTTAGCTCACGCTCTCGTTTTTTTTAAAACCAAACTCTCCAAATATTGACATTTTGAGAGTGACTCGGATCTCGATCCTCCCGGTGAAGAGTGGCTCGTTGGCTAGGGCTACCTTTTATCAGTTTAGTATTGTTTGTATAAAATTTAGTCGTATTAAGTCTACCAACACAACAAGTTTTAACGAACAGAAGGTGAGACTTTGTTTGTTTATTTATTTATTTTACTATTAAGGTAGTATTTTATTTGGGGCGTTACAAATAATAAGAAAAATATAGAAATGTTATAAGATAATATAATAAATCACAAAAAATATGAAATAAGATAAATATAAATAAGAAATATATTTTATATATAAATATTTATCAAATAATTTAAAAATTAAAAAATTACGAATAAATAATATAAAATATATCTTATTTCACAATGATTTTATA
>BMAC01000153.1:47944-62726 GCA_014905375.1 Phtheirospermum japonicum
CGGCGCACACACAGAGATGGCGAACGGCGGAGCGGCACCAATGAGACGGCGGCGTTCAGGCGACGTCCCATCTCCCACCAATTGGGCGGCGTTCAGGCATCAATTGAGACGGCGGCGTTCAGGCACCAATGTCCAAATCGGCGGTCCAAGGCAGCCGATCCGGTCCTTGGCGGCTACCGGCGAGGGCTGGCGAAGCAGCGGATCGGCTGGGTTTTTAATCGGCTACCGGGGACGGGCTGGCGTTCGACGCGTCTGAGAGGTGCTGGCGGCACTGTTTATTGGTGCAGTACATACCTGGAACCAAGATGGTCTTCCCGATATATATATATATATATTTATATTTATATTTATATTTATATATATACAATAACAGTACTGTCTATATGAGGCAATTGTTTTGGTTCCCTCCGAAACTTTTTTCTTTCCCCAAAAAGTAACTTTTTTGGCGCAAAGCCACTTTTGTTGACTTTTCAACTACTTATTTTTTAAAAAAGAAAACTTAAATATCACAGCCACAATTGTTGACTTTTCAACACGGGTTCAAATTTCAGAGTGTGATTTCAGGTTTAACAGGGGTTGGGGGTTGCTGAATTTCGAGTTTTATTGCTAAAACTTTGGATATCATTGATTAATATTTCGAATTTGTTACCAAAATTATTTGATGCTTTTAATTCAGGTCGTTTAAGGCCATGCTTGGTTGAGCTGATTCAAATAGCTAATAGCTGATAACTGATAGCTGGTAGCTGATAACTGATAACTGATAGCTGGTAGCTGATTTTCAATTAGTGCAACTGATAACTGATAGCTGATAGCTGGTAGCTGATTTTCAATTAGTGCTTGGTAAATTAGTTGATTAAAGTAGCTGATTGAAGGTTAATTTACCAATATAGACATGATTAAAAAAATATAAAATATTATACATAAAAAAAGAAAAATATAAAGAATAAAAGAAATAAAATTATAATAATTAATGAAAACTTCCCAAAAGATTATTAAAAAAAAAGACAAATACTTAAAAAAATAATTATAATAATAAATAAAACTTTAAAATCTAAAATTATTAACTCTAAAATCTAATCTCCTTGCATAATTAAGCTCCAAATAATTAGGTATCATTCACACAGACTCTGAAAAGATAGGTAGTTGATTCAATTCGAATCTCTTGCAGAATTAGAATCCTAAAAAAGGTAAATACATTAAATCAGATTTTTTATTGAAAAAATATTTTCTAATGCAGTAGGACCTATAAAAAACGTTCAAAAAAAAACATCTTTAAGCAACAAAATAAAATCGAAATTGAGAGATTGAAACAATCGGAGTAGATTAGGCAACTAAAGATAATATCATATTTTTTTATAAATATCAGATTGCATACTTTTGTTTAGCCTAATTAAAGACGTTTTATTTGTGGACAATTAAATTTTGAGTTTTTTAATTTCAAAAACAAATTACAAAAATCTACAAAAAAAAAGAATTAAATACAATCTCAATAGATTAGGCAACCAAAAATAATATTGTAATTTATTTTTTAAATATCAGATTGCATACTATTTTCTGGTCTAATTAAAGACGATTTATTTGTGGACAATTAAGCAGAACAGTTTTTTGATTCCAAAAACCACGTAAAAAAAATCTACAAAAATATAAAAAAAATAGATGGATTGTCTATAATGAAGGGATACGAAATCTGATCTTTTCTCGATTACACAGAATTCCAAATATTCAAATTTTAGGGTTTCAATCAAGTCACCCTATAAATATAGGGTTCTATTATTTGCAAAAATCAATTTCATTCTCTTTCGAATGTGTCTTTGTTTTCTCTCTATTTTCAAAACCTGGGCAATTAGAGTTTTTGGAACGATGCCTCCATTATTTGGACTGACTAAAGACATCGACTGAACGAACAAAAAGGCACTTAAGCTTAGGGTCGTTCGTTTTTTTGCTAGATCCGGATTCGATGATAAGGATCAAAATACTTCTATGGAAATCGTTTTCCATGATTCAGAGGTAATTATTTTGATCTGATTTTATTTTTCTATATAGATGTATATAGGTTCGAATTATCTACTCAAGATTATTCAATTAACGTATTGAATTAAATTAAATTGTCTCTAAATACTTTAAAACAGGGAGGACGCATTAATGGGGTTATAAAAAAGATTAGTGTCAAATTGTTCGAAAATCAAATAGTTGAAGGTCGCATTTATGCGATTAGAAACTATTATTTAGAGAACAACACCGGCAAGTTCCGCACCACGATGGCCAAATTCAAAATTATTTTCCATGCAAAAATAATTGTAGTCGCCGTGAAGGAGGATTCTTTCCCTAATTACGTGTTTGGTTTTTGACCTTTTTCAACATTGACTTACCTCAGCAAAGTTGACGAGATAATGTTGTTCGGTTAGTTTCTTAATATTTTTGAATAATAACAAATATATAAAAATTCGGTTGTTGTTTTTTACTAATTTAGTTAAATTTCTTATTGTAGATATAATTGGAAAGGTGGCAGAAATACGTAATCCGCGGGAGAAAGGATTTATGGAAGGACGTCGAATAAGATTGATTGAGATTATTCTCGAAAATTTAAGGTAATTTTCAGTTATATGAGTAGGCATATAATTTAATATTTCAAAAATTATTTGTTTGGATTGTTTTATATATAATTAGGAATATAGGAGTTAATGATTATCTTTTGATATCGTTTGGTATTATAGTGGTCGTCGCTTAAGTTGTACTCTTTGGGGTAAATATGTTGACCAAATCTTGGCTTTCGAAAGTGGTCTCACCATGGAACCTCCGATGATGATTTTTCAAATGTGACGTGCCAAGGTCTATAGAGGTAATAATATAGTTGTTTTCTAATTGCAGTTTTTTTTAATTCCGAATTATTATTCTGATCTATTTTTCAATTTCAGCATTTTTATTTTTCTATTTTAAAATTTTGTTTATTTTATGATTTTAAATTTTATTTTTTTAAATTTAGATTCTTTTTATTCTGAGAGATTTTTCAGATTCGGAATTTTTATTTTTTTATTTTTAGATTCTGTTTATTTTATGACTTTATATTCTTCTTTTTTTAAATATCGTTTTGTTAATTTGAATTTCCAGAAAGAATTTAATTAAACATTCGTTAATCATTTAGAATATTTTCAGACTTGATTAGATAAAGATTAATTCTGTTGTATTTCAAAATTTAACAATTTCTGTTTTCATAAATGATAGCTTTTGTGTATTTTCGAACTGAAATCTGAGTTAATGTTATTGTATATTGTATATTTATATTTTTTGTCCTATTCTAACAAAAATATTTATAATTTATAATTATAGATATTGTTACTCTATCAAATTCGTTTGAGGTGACGAAGTTGATTACTTATGATTTGGTGTCGGATTATCAATTTTAAAAGCAGGTATTTTTTTGAAATATGATTAATTTGATTAGTGTTTGATAAGACTGTATTTATAATCTATATATAATAAGTTTTAAATTATGAATTTCAATAAATATAGAATTCCAAAGGGGTCTAATAATCTGACGAAGAGTATTAGTCGCGGTAGTTTAACGCTCTCGCGTAGTGAAGTTGATGAGATTGCCTCCGGTAATATCATCTTCCAACCGGTCGATTATTTGTATACAACCGATGAGGTACAATTATTTTAGAGTAGTGTTGTTCTTAGATTTCTATTTTTGATGTTTAGTTTTTTTAATAGAGTACTATTTTAAATACATTAGTTCACGTTTTGGATATATGCGATTATTAGTTCGTTTATCGATGATTGGTGGTACAATGCATGCACAAAGTGCCATAAAAAATTTGAGGAGGATGAGAATCAATTCAAGTGCGGGGTTTGCATGAGACAGGTTTCTCCGGGCGTGTTTAAGTAATAAATTAAGTTAATAAAATAAAATTATTGACACGGTACTTAATCTATTATTCAATTATTTAATATCATATTTCTTTGATATGAGGGTACAAGGTAAGAATTGATGTTTTGGACTCTACGGCTAACGCATCCCTACTATGCTGGGATCGGGAGGCTGAAAAACTGATTGGAAGGTCTTGCCACGACCTTCGGGTCGAATTTTTGAAGGTAGGACATAAATTTTAATAGATTTTGGAGTGAGATTTTTGCATTTCAGCAACTTAATAATAAAAAAAAGAATAAACTAATGAGCAGTAGTATACAAATTTAATGTGGTCTTTTTTGGCAAAGTAGAATCGCACCAATGAAGATCTGCCTGAAGATTTGCTTAAACTAATCGATCAAACAGTTCTATTTAAGGTGAAGGTCAGTATGGGCCAAATACATAATGAATCAAGCGCATTTTCAGTTGTGCGTTTGATTACCGACCAATCTTTAGTAACTAAATACAACAAGTGGACTGTCGAGGAGGATGTGAGTTAGCCTAATATTGAAATTTATAGATTTTGATAGATAGTAAAGTCTATCAACTTTTTAAATTTTTTTTTGTGGTGTTTGAAATATTTTGAAAACGTTTTGTGATTCAACTATCATTGTAATTTGTTGAAGGAATCAGACTTTTTGACATTGATTCAAAGGGAGGAGACCGACAACGGAATTGAGACTTAGTGGAACATTTGTAGTTTTGAAAATAAGATAAAAATCATAGTTTGTGAAATTACATGCATTGATTGATTTTAAATTGAAACAATTGAATAGGACGCCTATTCCAACGACGAGGTTACTACTCCAATTAAAAAAGTTGAAGTCATGGAGCTGGATGATGAGAGTTCAACCGTAAGGAAGTTGATGTTCGATGGTGAGGGGATAGCTTTCACTTCATCGAAGACGTCTAAGGTTCTCTCTAAGAATGGAAAATCGGTGCGCATGAAAGTCCTAAACTTCGAAGAAGGCCGTGATGTTGGTATTGATGAGGAAGACGAACCAAGAATTGGGGGAATTATGCAGGATGATGAGGAAGAGAACATTTCTTAACTATTTATTAAATTATTTTTTTCTACTTTTTCTCATTATTTAGTTAGTATTTCTTTGAATATTGCTATTGGAATTTCGGGTTTGAGGTTTTATATTCTGTTTTGGACTTAAGTTGAGGGAGAAAGCATTTTATGCTAAAAAATATTCATGTGATTTAAAATCTGATATTTTTCGCATTTTATATTACTTAATAACATCATTATATTATTATTAACTTTGTGTTTAGATAACTATTATAAATAATAGTCTTTTATATGAATGTATATTGCTTCATCTTTTTTACATATTTATAAAATATTAATCTTTAATAGAGTCAACCATTAATAAAAATTTTCAATAAAAAATATTGAAGTAGTTTAAAAGATTGTTGCCTAAATTGTATTGCTTTTATGTTTTCAAATTTTTGGCAGGTTGTCCTATAATCTAAAGTAAGAATTATTAATCAACCAAAACATACATCAAATAAAATAAGTAAATAAATTACAATCAATAAAATTATACACAAACACATTCGCATAGCATAATTTAACAAAGTACAAAAAATAAAAGCATGCACTAATCACCGCCGATATTAACGAATGATTAATGTAAAGTAAATTAATTGATAATAATTAAGTACACTTTTAAGTTGTGAACTATATTTTATGAATGTCGGACTTTATACGAAATTTCTTGAATTTAAATGATAAAATTGAAATAGTTATTTGAACTTTTTCCATTATAGAAATTTTGTTGAAAAATAAAGAATATTAGAAATAGACAACTTCTCGATATATCTTAATATACAAGTACTTAAAAAAAATTAGACACGAAAAAGCAAGATATTTAAAAGTTGTAGATTTTTATTTCAATAATAATTTATAATCTTGATTTGTTGAACAATAAAAATTCTCATATATTAAATATAAGGATATATTTCTTTTTGAAAAGAACACAAATTATCGGTATTCCTTAATATATAAGTTGTATAAACTCGATAAAATTATTCAATTATTATGTTCCATAAATTGTAGGAAATATAATAAAAGAGTTTCTAAAAATATAATTTCAATTTAAACTTCGGTAAAAAATTAAATCATATAGATTCATTATTGAGAAGTTTGTGATATAATATATTTAAAATTAGAAAATAATTTGTTATATTTTGAAGGTAAATCATCTTGGTATGTTAAAAAGTAATTTCTATTTTTAAGAATTCTGATAACTGAAGATTTCATTTCGACGATAAGTAATATGGTTATCTTTTAACTCTCAAATATAATTCGCATCTTACCGATTTGCAAAAGATTTTTTTTAAATATCCCTCTGTGTGCCTATAAGATTATCTATAGTTAACCCTAATATTATAAATTTTACTGCCGCGTAGCAGCAGGGTTTACAATTCTTAAGAAAACAAACACGCATACACACACAACTGAACATGTGAATATAAACATAGAATGGATAATCAATATTTGGAGCGGCGCATTGGGAGTAAAACAATATGAGTAGGAAGATCGATATCATACGAAAAAGAGCACAAACAAACACCACAATTGCAGGTAATTCTTTTTTTTTTTTTTTTTAATTATGTTGTAAACTGAATATCAGTAATAATTTGTCATACCTGTTTTCCTGTAAATCCTTTAAATCTACAGTATAGAAACTACACAAATTAATATTGTATTTATATATTATTAATTTTTTTTGAAAAACTTAAAAGGAATCATATGCATAAATTGTCTTTTACCTGTTTAAGTGCAGTCTTATGTGTTGTTTTTCCCGAGATGTGTGTCTTTGCCAGTTATCTCTACAACCTGTGATACAACAAATACACAGTTAGTATTTAGTTGTACTTTATTAAGTATAAATTATATTTGTGTATAAGTATATTAGTTTGAATTCTATTACTTATCTTTTATTGTTTCTATGATTCTCTTGCTCATTAGTGCTTCTTCAGTTGACCTTTTCATAACCTGAGATACAAACAAACCTATCTTTCAGTTTTTTGAGAAGAAAATATTTAATACTATTTTTTTCAATTAAACAATGTTTTTTTTTTTGAATGGCAATCAAAGTGTAATGTAAGGATGACATTGTGGTACTTATCTTTTGTCATGCTATGTTTGTTATCCAAAGTACTATGTTCCTTAACCTGCAATATTAATACAATAAGTTTTAGATTCAACATATACAAATAAATATTGCATTATAAATATATAACAGTACATTATATAGTACTCTATTCAATTGTTAGTTTTTTAAAAGATATGTCTTCATTCGTGGACTTACTTAGACCCTGGACTCTATTCAGAGGCATTATCATACTACGATAGGTCATGTCAAGTTTCCAGCCGATAAATTTAGACATATCTTTTAAAAAAACTCCAGTTATGAAAGTATGAATTGTATTATGTGTAGAGTTAATTTGTGTACTTATCTTTTTTCGTCTGTTAAGACTCCATTGCATTATCTTGCTTGCTTGCTTCCTTTTCTGAGCAACAGTTTGCATGTTAAAGGAGAATATATTAACATAAACTAACTTAATTAAATAAAAATCAAATTAATTACAATTTTGAACATAACATACTCAGAGCAAAAATATATTAACATAAACTAACTTAATTAAATAAAAATCAAATTAATTACAATTTTGAACATAACATACTCAGAGCAAGATGTTAATCTGTAAACATACTCAAAGCAGAATAAAAATATTTATATTAAAATATAAATAGTTTTATCAAATAGATTATTTTATAAAAATAAACCACAATTCAATTTGCCTCATAGATTAATCTTAAGTGATAGCATAATCAATTCCTATCGTGTAGATCAAACATCATGCATAATTCGATAAGAGAAAACACTCCACATAAATCAAGAAACAATCATGTCTGTTTAAAAATAAAAAAACTTCTTATAAGATTTTACAAACAGTGAATCATTAAAGAAAAAAATACCAAATAATAGCAATCATACAACATTAAATATGCAACTAACTTATGTAAATAAGAAAATCAATTACAAATTAACATACTCATAGAAAAATGTTAATGTGATCATACTAAAAGTGGAATGAAACTAATTATATTTCAAAACATAAAAAGTTTTATCAGAAAGATTATTTTTTAAAAACAAATCACATTTCAATATGCCTCATAGATTAATTATTCAGTGATAACATAATCAATTCTTTCCATGTAGATCAAACAGCATGCAGAAAAATTACCAAACAATAGCAATTAATTAAACATTAAATATGTAAGTAAGTAACATATAAATATTGCCTATTAGTATAAAAATCCACATCTGTACAATAGATCAAAATAAAGCAAACCCTTCAGATAATTGTACATGCAGCAACCTGTACATTTAGTTATTCTTTTTTTAAATTTAAAAATAGATAATTTTAAAAAAATGATAATTGACAGTAGCAATTTTTAATTAAAAACTGAATAATGTTTAAAATATTTTGCATACGTCATTTGGTTTATTTAATTTGTATATCAATCAGGGTTTTCACATATAAGTATGCATGTAAATGAAATCAGAAGTTTAATGATGCTTTTACCTGTTTAAGATAGAAATCCGTCTGGATCATTCTCTATGTTTGTTTAGCCCGTGCTTTAAGATTAAAATCTTCGACTGGATCCATCGCCAACAACCCATCTTTGGTAAATAGGTCCTCGAACGAAATGAGTTTCAAAATAAACATTAGAATACAAATATATATATATATATATATATATATATATATATATATATATATATATATATATATATATATTCTGAATGGATCTAACACAATAGACTGATTTTGAACCAGATCGATATACTTTTTTAATAGATAACACAATAGGATGATTTTGAACTAGATCGGCACATTTTTACTAGATCTAACACAATAGACTGATTTTGAACCAGATCGACACATTTTTAATTGATCTAACATGATTGAATTATTTTGAATCAGATCTATACATTTTTTTTTTGAATAGATCTAACACGATAAACATTTTTTGACCCGGATCGAAAATTAGTTTGAAGATTTCAATAAGAACAGACTGGTTTTGTTCAAAATTGATGAAAAGTGGTTACTAAATTATATTTGTAATATTAAAAAAATGGTTGAAGAACCTGTACGTGATCAGAATCTCTGCAAATTTTAAATCTGTCATAATTTATTTTCGGAGTTCATAGATCTTAAGGGTTTGTGGTATGTTACGGTTTTTTTCAAGAAAATCTCACTATATCAGTAAGATTGATTTCAAACCAACGAGATATAAAAAAAATAATGGAGGTGTTAAGATGGTGGAAATAATTTACGGAGATTGTGTCTGGATATGAGCGGCGGAGTGAAGAAGAGAGTCGGGATGAACGACGGAGTGGAGCAGAGACCATTTCGGGAAATCATAGTTTTCTATATTCAATTGTTCGAAAATCATAGATATTTATACAAATTTATTTTCGAAAATCGTAGTTTTCTATGTTCAATTGTTCTAAATATCTTTTTCGATATTAATTGATTCCTACAATCAAGGAATTAATCTCACCGATTCTATATATTTAATTTATATCGGACATATATATTGAGATTGAATAAATGATCTTATTGAGATTAATTTATCTACAACAACTTTTAAGTGATCATGGAACGTAAAACACTCATAAAAAATATTAAGGAATGTCCCGTAATTTATATCGTACTAATTTATCGTTGATTAATTCAACTGTTCTCGTAATTATTATACAATAAATTTAGTTAGAATCGTATTCCTAATTATAACAAATTGCCTTTCCTAAATTCCCATCATAATTGGTTCCTAAATTACGGGAATGGTTCCTAAAATTAAGGAAGTCATTCCATTTCAAAATATTTTTTCTAATATTAATTCATTCTTACAATCAATTAACACAATGTTAATAGTTCTCTATTAAATATGTATTTTTTCCTAATACAATACTTTAGAACACGGACTCCTAATTATTTTGGAGAATATTTGTTCTCTTTTAAATACGTTTTTCCATATAATTATTTAAAGAGTATTAATAATTGTTAATATACATATATCTGCATGAAAGAACACTATTACCAAATTTAGTTATATGTATCAGAAATTATTTTTAAAAATATCGCCCCTTTTATGTAGATAAAAAAATTGTATTCTTATTACAAAAAGAATACAATAGAGTTCATTCGAGATTAGTAATAAGACATCAAAAAAATGAGCCCGATTCCAACGTTCAAGAAGACGATCTTATCACGAGGGAAATAAAAAGTGGTATGATTGTCATCCTTTTTAAATCCCTATCGTTTTCTACACTTATCATTCAGATTTTTTTTTCTCCTATGTCAATTAATATAACAACTTGAAAGAAATCTTTTTAAAAACAATTATTCCGTTCTAGATTTTCAGCAATTACCGAAAAAGATTGTTCCCCATGTGAATGATCTTGAAGATTTTGAATTTACAATCAATCAGTAATGCTCGGGGTGTTACGTGGAAGGTCACTATTGAAGTCGATGGAGATAAGGTTATAGGAACTTCGATTTTATATCACTGTGTGATACTAATTTATTTTCAAAACTCATGCAATCCAAACTTTGTGTTTTTTTATTACATCAACCATTATGATAATTTATTTATTTATATCTTCATGTTTATGTATCCAATTTTATTTATAAGCTACTTTTGGAACTGGATGGAGACTTTTTGAGACTCATAATTTCATAACCGAGGATTGCTCGGTTGTTTTTATGAACAATGAAGATCACATTTTTTATGTGATCATTTTTGATGGTAAGGGTGTTGCAAGTATGCATCACTGTGGATTTGATCCAAATACTAATTTGATTGATCCTGAATTTGAGGTCAAAATTACAAAAACACATCGCGAACGTGGCCGAACTGTAAGCCTTTTGTTATAGACACGATCCAAGATTATTTTATTAATCTTTTTTTATTGAGTAGATTATTGACATTATTATTAATTTTTCTGTTTGGTAGGCTATTCCAAAATCTTTTTGGAAAAATTTCATTGTCGCTGATGGGCGTGATAACCTTAAGAAAGCAACTGTTAGACATGGCGATATGCGGTGGAACGTTGATATAGTTACTCATTCCGATGATCGTCGTTTTATGCAGAATGGTTGCTTAAATTTTATTAACCATTTGAGTTTGCCATTGGATTCGAAGATTAAGTTTACGCTTTCAAATGTTCCTGAATTGGTCTTCAATCTCATTGTCATTGGTTAATTTGTATCAAGAAAGTTTGTTTTTGTTTTTATTATTGTCATTGAATCTTTAATGCTCAAGTTTGTATCTTAATAAATTAGTATATTAATTTTGATGAACAAATGGGTTCCCTAAAATCGGCTCCCTAATATTAATTTTCTTAAACAAGTAGTTTCCCATGTATAATAATAAGGCTGATCAAAGATTCACATAATAATTGGTTCCTAAGATCATGGAAGTCATTCCATTTCTAAATACTTGTATTCTAATATTAATTAATACCTAAAATTGGTTAATGCAATTCATACCTAAAACAAATCACTTTCTAAAATCAAGGAAGTCATTCCATTATAATATTTGAGAATATTTTTTCTCTTTTGAATACGTTCTTACGTATAAATATTTAAACATTATTAATAATTGGTAATATAATTATATCTTCCTACAATATAATCTAAAATTAAATTGAATTTTTACCAATTTATATAGATAATAATAATAATAATAATTATTATTATTATTATTATTAGTTTTTGATATTACTATTTTATTTAATCATCATATTATGGTTAATATTACAATATATTTAGGCTAATTCATTAAATCTTATATTGAATAAGTACTTCAAATATCATTCAATTAATATTCATATAATGATACAATTACACAATATTAGATTAGATAATTTCTTATTTTCAATTTTGTTATTACAATTGTAAAAATTAAATTTAATTCTCGGTTTAATTGTATTTATCGGTTTAATTTATCTATATATCTAAATATAGATATTTATATATACATATATTACCTCAATATTTTTTTTTCAAAAAGATAACGATAAATCATAGATATTTATACAAATTTATTTTCGAAATTCCGAGTTTTCTATATTTAATGGTTCTAAATATCTTTTCTGATATTAATTGATTCCAACAATTAAGGAATTCATAATCATTCCTAAAATTCTCATTTTAATAGAATAAAAAATTAGGGATGTCAAATAATTCCTTTATATATTTTCTAATATTAATTGATTGATTCATAAAATCAATCAACGCAAGATTAATGATTCTCTTTAAATATGCATTTTTTTCATGTATTTGTTTTAATATCAAATATCAATTGTATTTATATATTTAATATATCTAGATTCATCTAATCATGTATATTTATAAATTTTGTTTATCTAAATATTTAATTCAATAAGATACAAATAAATAGATAATGATTAAAAAAGATTTTTTGGATTTTTTATATATTTAATTTATCAACATAAATTAAATCTATTTTGATATTAACGGTATTATATCGTACATATATATTGAGATGAAATAAATGACCTTATTGAGATTAATTTATCTACAAGAACTTTTAAGTGATCATGGAACATTAAACACTCTTTCTAGAAAATTTAATCTATCCCAATAAATTAATTCCAGATTTCATAGTTTTCAATATCCATCAAAGGATTTAAATTATCAATATATAAGTAGCTATTTGAATTATAAATTAACAAATTCAACTTTTATATAAATTCTCATGTAGCAATTAAATAAAATCAATTGTATCTTAGTTATGTAGTATATTAATTTTAGGTAATTATATAATTATTATACATTATTTCACTACTTAATCGCTGATTAAGTCAACTCTTCCCGTAATTATTGTACAATTAGATTAGTTAGAATCATTTTCCTAATTATAACAGATCGGCTTTCCTACATTCACATCATAATCGGTTCCTAAAATTAAGGAAGTCATACAATTAAAGAGTATTAATTATATACATATAAATCATTTTCATTAATGTATGTTATAATCCTTTTCCTAATTATAACAAATCGGCTTTCCAAATAAATATTTAAGGAGTACTAATAGTTGGTAATATACATATATCTGCCTGTAATCATTCATATATACTTATTATGTTATCTTATTACACTCTATTACCAAATTTAGTTTTCTAGATATTATGAGATGGTAATTATATTGAGTTTTCGCCCGTTTTATGTAGATAAAAAAACTGTATTCTTATTACAAAAAGAATATGAATAGAGTTCATTTTTGATAATTTTGGGCATTCGCTCATAGATTTTTTTTATCAATCTATAACAAATAGAGTAAGAGTAGGTCTTGGGTGAGACCGGTCTCATAGAATGAGACCACATTTTACCACATCCTATTATTTGACCCACCCTAACTTGAACCCTGATTAACATGAATTTCTCTTGATTTTAGTTAGTATTTTAGTTTATTTTTGTTATTGTTTTCGGTGAAAGTTGGATAGATTGAGCATATTTTCACATTTTCTTATCTCCAACTTGTTTTACCGTATTTTAATTATAATTAATTAATTTTATATTTATTTAGTTGTTTTGAGGTATTTAGGTTTGGACGTAGTCAAGAATGGGCAAACGAGTAGAGTTTCAGCGAAAACGGGCCGCGATTTGAAGAAATGACAGTTTTGGGCCTTCTAGAAGGGATGTCTCTGTGCCCAACCGGTATAGAAAGCTGGGCTGGCAGCACCTCCTGATTCTGGGCCTTCTAGAAGGGTCGTTTCTGGGCTCAACCGGTATGGAAAGTGCTGAACGTCCTAGAAGGGGCGGAAACCCTAATTTTGACACCTTTTCCAAGCCACCTACACCTATAAATATCCCCCACCCATCACATTCGAAAATACACATTATTCCTAGGGTTTCTAAGGCCTTTTGGGGGTTGACAACCCCAATAGTGCCATTTTATTTTCTTAGTTTCTCTTTAAATGGATCTTGGATCTAAATTACCTAAGAACTAATATAAACTATTCTAAAAGTTAGAGATTTAAAACTAAAATTTATGAAGAGAAACTAAGAAAATAAAATGGCACTCTTGGGATTGTCAACCCCCAAAAGGCCTTAAAAACCCTAGGAAGGGGTGGGGGGTGTTTATAGGTGTAGGTGGCTTGGAAAAGGGGTCAAAATTAGGGTTTCCGCTCCTTCTATGACGTTCAGAACTTTCCATACCGGTTGAGCCCAGAAACGACCCTTCTAGAAGGCCCAGAATCAGGAGGTGCTGCCAGCCCAGCTTCCTATACCGGTTGGGCCCAGAGACATCCCTTCTAGAAGGCCCAAAACTGTCATTTCTTCAAATCGCGGCCCGTTTTCGCTGAAACTCTACTCGTTTGCCCATTCTTGACTACGTCCAAACCTAAATACCTCAAAACAACTAAAATAAACATAAAATTAATTAATTATAATTAAAATACGGTAAAACAAGTTGGAGATAAGAAAATGTGAAAATATGCTCAATCTATCCAACTTTCACCGAAAACAATAACAAAAATAAACTAAAATACTAACTAAAATCAAGACAAATTCATGTTAATCAATTACCCCACGCTTAATTGGTTTGTTCGTCCTCGAACAAACGATAGTTTCAAAGACTAACAAGTATGAAAATCAGTCCAAGCAATGAGTCGTGTCGTGCTACATACATAATCTTGAAAATATAGATACAAGTCACGCAACTTCAAATACTCAACCCTTATTACATTGTCGCTCCAAAATCAAAATTCATGCATCCTCTCAAAAGGGAAATATATATGGGTGTTCGCTCAAAGCACTCAA
>BMAC01000153.1:67347-86400 GCA_014905375.1 Phtheirospermum japonicum
TTTGTAATACTTACTATAAAATATATATGACATAAAAAATTAAATATAAATATAGACGAACTATGTTTTGTAATACTATAGTTATATTTTGTGATACTTTAACAACACTTTGTAATACTTATTATAAAAATATATAGACGTAAAAAAAATTAAATATAAATATAGACGAACTATGTTTTGTAATACTATAGTTATATTTTGTGATACTTTAACAACACTTTGTAATACTTTGATCATGACATTAAGAAAATCCGACTAAATAAGAGAAATTCATATGTCAAACGACAAATAATAATTACATGATTTCTACCAGTACTTGATTTTTGCACATGCTAATAATAATAATTAGTCAAGCCATTATACAAAGGGATAAGTAATTACAAAAACTGCAATGTTATCAGCAAAACATACACCTTATTTTGAAACAAATATCCAGTTTGCATCTAAACTTCTAAAAACAAATAACCAGCATAAACCATGGCCACCGCACCCATCACCCAAGACCACTGGAGCTCAAAAACACGGCCAGTTGCAAAACCTGTAGACCAAAGCGGAGCTGCCATAAACCCCACCGCTACCATCAAAACAATACCCGAACGAAATCAACGCCATTTCCAGTCACCCAAACCAACATCGACTCCAAATTTATACCCGCAGCCACATTGCAACCAATCAACGGTGCGGCCATAATAGTCCATTCATATGAACCCTCTCTTGGATTGATAACCCAACCCGAGCATTCAGCTACAGCACGACAAGAAATGTCGGGCATAATCGAAGGTGTGGAAACTGACAAAATCGCAATTCAAACAAACTGAGCTTTTATTTGTAATTTGAACATAAATATATCAAGGTTTAGTTCAAAATCTATCCCAAAAACTAATGCGGCAGTAGATCAAGATAAACATACGAAAATAAAAATAAAAATAGAAATTAAAGCCTCTCCAGTTCAGGTCTCCATAAATTTAAACAACTGACTCTGACTAACAAATTTCCTCAAACCGGTAGCCACCATCTCCTCCACCACCACCCCCGTCATACAATACACCAGTCATGGAAACTCGACTGCTGATTTCAGGTCACCATCTTGGTCGAAACCCAAACCTCCGTAGCCACAAAAATTTTCCCAATCACGGCTGCCAGAGATCGCAAAACTAACACAACCACTGACCGTTTCTCCCCAATAGACATCATTTTTCTCACCGGTAAGCCATTTTCGGTCGTCGATTCCAATGTCGCCTTCGAATCAGAAGCCAAGTCACTTCGCCTGCCACTTTTCATGTCGTCACCGGCATGCCTGTCGTTGATTGCCTGTCACCGTTTTTCCAGCCACCGTCGATGATCGAAGAAAGGTGAGGATTCGGCCGATTTCAAAAAATTGAGGAAGATGGACAAATTAGGGATCGAGGTTGCAGAAATAAGGGCTGACATTTAAGTAGTATGTTTTGTGGGTTGGGTGGGAATATACAGACTGAATTTCTTTTATTAACGAGTTGGGTGGGAATATATTGGATTGGATAGTGGGCGGGTAGAATGGGCCATGGGCAAGCAGGTCACGAAAATGGGCATGGTAAAAAGTGGTCTCATTCTATGAGACCTCCCTCTCTCACCCAAGTATTTGCCATAGAATAATAATTGATTTGCAGATAATCAACTCTCCAAAAGATAATACAATCATATTTTTATTGATTATCAATTAAAATTAATTATTTATTCTTTTCCGTTCTTGGAGAGTTTATTATAATAATTTTATTTTTTACGAAATTAATGTCTTTATCTCTATATATATAGCTATATAGATTTCCACACCACTCACAAAAGCGAAAAAAATCGGTCATACACTCAAAGAAAAAAAATCATTTTTTTTTTTACCCAATGGCACCTATCTTTTCATTGGTCAAGGATCTTAATCCTACCAAAACACAATTGGCACTCAAACTATGTCTTGTGAGGGCTTATGATGTGAATGCATATGGCAAGAATAATGAACTATTCACTTTTAACTGCGTTTTCAAAGATTACACTGCATGATAATTGTACATTTTTTTTCTTTTATGTTTCTTTATAAATTTTAATTTATATTTTAATCATATATTAACACATATTAATTTTCAGGGTGATGCTATTCATGCAACCGTCCCTAAGAATCATATTGCGAAGTTTAAGCCCCTGTTTGTTGTAGGTGGTCTCTATATTGTGTCAAGTATTATGGTGTCAAAAATTAAAACCATGTTCAGAGTCGGGCCAGGAAAATATGGCTTCAATTTCTTTAACCGTACTACAGTTAACAATTGAAACGACGACGCATTTTCTTCGGATTTGTATATTTTCAAGCCTTTTCATGAGGTTTTTGAGATTTCCATCTCCGATGAAAAAATGCTAATAGGTAGCTCTTTTAGTATTTTAAGAAATTACATGTTTTCTCTCAATTTATTGATGATATTCGTTTGATCAATGCATCAACACAAAATTGAATATAAAACTATTTTTTTTCGCATTACTCTTTAAATATTCTTAGGTAAATCGTTGCAAATTATAACATAGATATTAATTACAAAATTTATTTGCTTAAATACATTGCAATTATCTTTTATATTCCAGATGTTATTGGTAGAGTTGTTGTTGTCCAACCAATTCGCACTCTTACGGATAGAAAACGCATCATGGATATTACTCTCGAAGATTTAGAGTTAAGTTTTTATAACAAAATATATTTTAATTAAAATTTAATTATGAATGAATTATTATACAATATATGTTGAGAAATACTATAGAACATAATTATTTGCAAGCAATCTTACTAAAATTACATATATTGATTGTATGTCAAACAATATTTTCTTTTTCATTAGGGGATTACGACTTTCATGTACGTTTTGGGCTGAATATGCTGATGAAGTTTCTCCACAAATTCCAGTTGACTCTACTTCTCCAATTATTGTTGTTATACAGTTTTCTCGAGTGAAGGAATATAAAGGTTTGAAATATTTAAAATATAACAGGTATATAATTCTTTAATGCAATGATTATTTTTTTTTAATCAAATAACAGGGGATAAGCAATGCCAAAATATTTACAATCTAACTCGAGTGATTGTCAATGGAGACGACCCTCAAATACGAAAATATGTGGAAAGATACTGAAAGATAGTAATCTATTTCAATATTAATGTTTATATTTCGAAAAAGACTTTATAGAGTAATAATTTTTTGAATATTGTAGTTTATCTAAGAATAAAGTTGAATCGATCACTATTAGTACAATATCGGAAAGATCACAATGCTCGATTGCAAATGATCTCATGACTGAATCGGTGGTTCCGAAAATAATTCAACAGCCGTTGGACACTAATGAGGTTATAAACATGTGAAATAAAAAAAATAATAGAAATTGAAGATTTATTATAACTAAACAAATTGTATCAACACTCCCATATTTCTTGGTTTGATAGGATGGATTTTATAGGACAAGCTGTTTGATTGTTGAAGTTGAGAATGAGTCTAACTGTTGGTACTACTCATGTTCCAAATGTTTTCATTCCCTGAAGAAGGAGAATGACAAATTCAAATGTTACAATTGCAAAAATAATCCAGAAGGTGATGGAATATATATATGTATCATTTGTACATCCTAACATACAAATGTAACATTGAACCATATTATATTTTTTAATTCTACTATTTTTTTTAGATATAAGTTTGATTTGCTGGTGATGGACAACACTGGAAACACCAACTTTCTTTGTTGGGATAAGGATAGTTGTGATTTGATTGGTAAGAAGGTAGATGATATGAAGAAAGAAAAGGTATACACTTTCATCAATTGATATTAGTTCATTTTTTTGAATAATTTAAAACTTATATATATATTTATGAATAATTACTCAATTTTTCCAGGATGCCAATCTTGATGTTGTCCCTCGAAACATTGGTGATTTAGTTGATAAAAAAGCTCTATTCAAAGTCCAGTGCAAGATGAATGGAAGCAAATCATGGAAACCTACTTTTATCGTAACCAAACTTTCTCTCGATGAAGAGTTGATTGCGAGATTCGAAAAAACTTTAATTGACAGTGACAGTCAAGCATGATTAAAGTTTTAATCAAATGCTCTTTAACTCATTTATAAGTTGGTATTCATATATAACAAGTAATTTTTTTTTTACAGAACTCTGATCAGATTTCGATAAACATCTAAGTGAATCAGTTTGCGATAAGGTAGTATATATTTCACTACTCAAGCAATTTCAATAATATTTTTTCTTTATTAATATTAATATACATAGTTAGATTATTTTTAGTACTATATGAGTTTGGATCAAGATGAAGCATCTTCTTAGTTACATTATTAACTAATCAACTGGTTTTTTTTATTAATATACCAAGTTCAATTAATTATTCTTAGGACTATGTGAGTTTGGATGATGATGAAGCATGTTCTCCTGAAAAGACTAATGTGAAGGATGATTCATATTCCTCCATTGATGTTGATGATTTGAACCCGACCAAACGCAGTCTTGAAGAAGCATTTTCCACTAACGCATCTTTGAAGAAGTTGAAGAAAGTGATCAAGCAAGAAAAGAATTAGACATTATTCTTAAATACTATCGTTATTGTTAGCATTTTGCTTATTTTCATTTGTCTCTTAAATAAATGTTTGTCGGATGTTGGCGGAATTTTGTGATTGGTTTCAAAATTATTTAATCAATAATTATTATTCTTTATAAATTTCATATAACACTACAAATTCAAACTATCAAGAATTATTATTGTTGATAAATAACAAGCTAAAACCAAAAAAATAATTTTCTATTGTCTACACTAATATATAGAACTATATACTCAAATCAATTAAAATTATCAAATTTCAGAATATATTTATATATCAATCAATTATTTTAAATAACAACACTTATTATTGTTTGAATTAAGTAAATATTAATTAAAATTGATTATTTTATAATACAAATCATTCATATACATTTTTTTTATAATTTATGTAGTACCCATAACTTTAGCTATAAATAAGTATATCTAATAGGTGGTACCTTTAATAATATATAAATATTAAAAAGTGTAGACATTGAAACACCTTTTAAGGAAATAAAGTTATTGTTTTTTAATACATAAATATATGAATATATTATATATTATATAGATTTTTTGTTTACATTAAGGAAATATTCCTTAGTATACAAAAAACCACCTTTAAATAAATAATAGCTATATAGTCGGTTATTAGAATAAGGTGAAAATACATCTAATATTTTAATCGCGTGATATTTTATCAATTGATAGATAATATATATTTGAGTGCAAGAAACTGGGTTTCCTTCTCAAATGACCAATTATACCTCAAAAAGAAATTTGTTTTCCTTTTTAACAATATCTAAAAATATATATTTGATTGGTCATCCACATAATGATGAACACAAGATTAATTGATTAAATATATTTTCTAATATTAGTTAATTCCTACAATTAAGGAAGTCATCCGAAAATAATTAATTGGTTGATTGTAATTTAATAATTCTTAGTAAAAAAGATTACTAAGTATTTCTTAAAAATAGATTCTTATCATTGAATATGATTCTATTATTATTTATATAATCTGGAAAACTTCATATTTATTGGAATTCTTGGTAGGATTCTTAATTATAAATTGTATTTTTTTTACAAGACGTTTATTACTGATTTATAAATTATCAATTTGTAGATAATTGGCCCATTTTCTATATATGACAAATCGACTCCCTAAAATCAAGAAGTCATTCCATTTCTGAAATCGTATCCCTAAATATTCCGTAAAATCAAGAAGTCATTCCCATCATAATTGGTTCCTAAAATTATTAAGTCATTCAATTTCTAAATATTATTAAGATGACTAATTCACATCCGGTTAAAATTGATCGACTAATTATAAATTATAGATAAATCAAGATAAAGATAAATCATTAGTATTAATCATTTAATACTTTATTCAAAAAGATAAATCATAGATATTTATAAATATTTATAAATACTTATCTCAAATTTTATATATCCTACTATAACAAATTAATTAGTTCTAATAAGTTTCCTAAATATAACAAATCGGCTATCCCGATAATCCCTATCCTAATTGATTCCTAAATTCAAGCAATTCGTTCCATTCAAGCAAAAGAAATTAATTGTCTGTTTTAACTTGACTATTACCAATTTTATTTTTAAAAGAAATTCGTATATAATATGCAGGTATATCACTGATTTACCAAAAGAAAATAATTGTCCATTCAAAAAATTTGTATACTTATTACACATTAACAAATTAAATATATTATAAATAAAATTTAAATTATGTATAAATATATAAATAGAATAACCAATTTCTGTCATTAAGTTGTCTATAATTAATTGTTAAATACTAAATAAAATCATACCTTAATTAAAAGATTTGAGGATGATAAATATTATATACATCTAATAATAAGATATATCTGAATAATGAACACCCTAATTATTTACATCATATCATAATTTTCCCATATGTTAATGAACAAGAAAGTAATGATTTATCTTGACTAATTATCCCATATATTAATGAACAAGAAATTAATTTTCTATATATCTTTTCTAATATATATGAGCATGAAATTAATCTTCTAAATATCAATTATGTGAGTTTACTCTCTTTTTCTCTCTCTATATAGATTCGTGGACAATGAGTAAAATTAAAAAAAAATTCATTCATACACTCAAACTATTCAAATTAATCTTATAAACTAAAACAGTTTTCATTCTTACTGATTCTATTAACTTATTTTTCCTTCATCCTAAAGGAATGAAGAAGATTACCAAGTCAACAATTATTGGCGGAAAAAGACAATTATCTATCATAAGTCATGACGGTACTCATATTTTTTTTAATAGTTTCACGATTTTGTTTGTATAGTTCAATGATCTCTATTTGAATATCATAATTTTCTTATATTCAATGTTATTTGATAATAGAGAAAAATATATAGTTTTTTTAACTTAATATGCAATTTATTTTTTCTTGATGAAGTTTCTCTAAAATGCATAATTATTTTGATTTTTATTTATTTAAATAAATTGTAAAAGAAATTGTGCGTACAACTTAATAGGTTCCAAAAGTAATTATAATATTACATCAAAATATATTTTTTATAAACTATAATATTCAATTTAATTAAATCAATCAATCTTACTAAATTTAGGAAATATTAATACCATAAGTTAATAAATAAATAATAAATATAGCAAGAGTTATAATCTAGAATTTTAATATTAAATAATGATATTTTCTATCACGTTATAAATTCAAGTTTTTTTTGGAAAAATTATATTTGATAATAAAATAAACAACTTTTAGTCTTATCTACGTATTCAAGTTAGTTTCTTTTGATGAGTTCACTATTATTTACGTATTTATTTCTTGGAAATTAATATTAACATGTGTATTAATTATTTAGGTATTAAATAGATGATCTTAACTATCAATATATTCTTTATATCAGATTTATAAAGTTCGTCAAATTTCGAAACATTCCAAACTTTTATTTTGCAAAAAATACCAGTTTATCTTAGGCGACTTCCATAGACCGTTACACAAATCGTGACAATGATACAAATAATTTACAATCATCGGTAGTGTGTCAAGTTTCATATCCTTTTCAGAGATTTCCAATGGCCGATTATTATAATTGAATGTTCATATCTTTTTAATTTTTGTGCAACTATAACTAATTTTAAATGTTTTATGAAACGACACACTCATTTTAATCTAGCTTTCGGTTCGTACTATTATCTTTAAACTATATTATTGGTAGGATTATTATTATCACCATTATGATTATTGTTATTGTTATTTTTGTTGTAGTTGTTGATAATGATGATGTTGTTTTTTGTTACCACAATATAGTTATCAATTGACAAGTATAATTATATAGTCTTCAATTATTCATCCAATTATACCTTAAGTCTTAAAATTTTCAAATATGTTTTAATAAACAAATTACTATTTAATTTTCGAGTTTTACAAACAAGATAGATTATTCATACAGTCAAAATGACAAATAATCTCATTATATTGTAAAACTCTTGATATAATATATTATTATTAGAGGTTGAATTAAAACATTTTTAATTCTTAATGATTGTATTAATTCATTTTTATTCAACCTAAAGAAATGATGAAGATCACCAAGTCTACAATTATTGGTAGTAAAGGACTATTGTCGAGCATATGTCATGGAGGTAGCATTCATATTTTTTTTTTTCATACTTTCATGATTTGGTTTGTATATTTTCATGATCTCTATATAAATTTCATGATTTTCAAAAAAATTAAATTATATTTGATAATATAATAAACAATTCTTTATTTTTTTAATTTAAGTTGCAATATCTTTTTCTTTTTTCGGCTATGGTACAAAATCTGGAAATCAGGCAAATTCCAAAGGAAAAAGGGGAAGACCTCCTAAAAATCAAACTGTTACTAACAATGGTATTACTCTTTACAACATTAATACTGAGTTCAATTTTTATTTTATTTATATAGTTGTTTCATCATATAATAGTAAGCATATTTAATAAATTAAATATTGTCTGGTGTATTGTCTGTATCCAATTGTAGATAGCAATGTTTCTCAGTTCTTGATAAACTAAATAGTCAAATACAAACAACTCAATATAGAAATTAGAACTTTTATATACCACCAAAATCACTAATTAGCAGTAATAGTATTTTATGAAGAAAAAAATATAAGTGTAGTTCATAAGTTTACAGTGAATACAGTTAATTCTACAGATAGAAATGGACATAAGTGCATCTTTTGTAGATGATTTCTTATTTTACATGACAATTTTATTGGTAATAATTGATGAATATAATATATAAAATTAATATCCATTGACTTTGACAAATTACACAAAATTTGAATAGTGATACATATATAATTTTATTTATTTAATGTAATTGTGCTTCAAAAAGAAATTTACCAATATTTTTTATGGTAAACCTTAACTTCTGAAATAACGGTGTAATACAATAAAGGTAAAATTTTATAGATGATTATTAATATTTATTATTCAATATTTATTTAATATATTCTTTGCATTACATATTACTTATACAATAATAGATAATATTATTTCTACGTAATAATATTTTGAATATTGTAACAGAAAATACTCCCAAACAAAAAGTGGGAAGGCCATCTTTGAATTCTGTTTTTGAATAGGGTATATTTCTAAAGATTCATATTTTGCTAAAATATTATATTTTGAATTGATGATTAATTGATTTAACTAATATTTCTTTTTGTTTGTAAATATATTTGTGATATTAAAAAGGATCCACATCATCTACTCCAATTAGCAGTGGAATAATAACTGAAGCAATTCAGAAGGAAGCGACTGCATCACTTAGTAAGCCTTCACGTAAACGGTACACCAAGAAACCTAAGATTCCTGATGATGGTAATTCCTTCAATTTTTTTTTTATTTTTGACAATACAATAAGATACTTTATTTAATTCAAATATAAATTTTAGTTACACACATATAATTATAAAGTTTATTAATCCAATGACACCTTCATTTCTCTAAATTTATTATCTAACAGTTTATTGGGATATTGGTGATCCTACTTTCATATGTGGACATTGTTCAGCATATTTTTGGTATGGAGAGAGATTGAAGCCAAGTGTTGAAACTACGAAACCGGAGTACTCTACCTGTTGTGACAAGGAGAAGATCGTGTTGCCTCCTTTGAAGAAGCCACCACAAGTTTTGTATGATCTAATATTCGATTTTAGCAATAAAAGTAGACAATTTTTTAGAGAATATTCGATCATACAACAACATGTTCTCTTTTACTTCGATGGGTGGAAAAATTAATTCCAGTATAAACACGGGAAATTCGCCACCGATATTCCGTATGCACGGTCAAAACTATCATCTAATTGGGAGTTTGCTGGCAGAAGAAGGATCTACATCAAAGTTTGCACAACTTTATGTATACGATACTGCAAACGAAGTTCGAAACCGAATCAATTCGGTTAGGTATGATTTTTTTTTCCAAAAATTATCATTGGTTATTCAAGTTAATAAATTATTTATTTACAGTTTTCGTGTTTTATAATTTACATTTATGCAGAAAAGGCAATGAAAACAATTCTCTACATACTGAAATTGTTGTTGAACTCAAATCCACGTTAGATATGTCAAATAGTTTGGTTAAATCATTTAGAAACTTCAAGGACAAGTTTCCCGAAGATGGTGTGGTAGAAATGAAATTATGCCTTATTGGTAGAAGAGGCACCGATGCAAGAACGCACAATCTACCCGAAGTCGATGAACATGCCATCTTAGTTGTTGGTGATTTTGAAAAGCATATGGGTGAAAGGGATATTATTTTAGAAAAGAATCTGGCAAATTGAAACGTATCAATGAGTTAAATCCGTCTTACCTTGCTCTGCAGTATCCATTATTATTTCCTTACGGTGAAGATAATTATAGGCAAGATATACCTTTTGCTGATCATTGGAAACCGATAGGAAGTTGGAGAAATTATGTGAGCCAGAGGGAGTTCTTCTCGCACAGATTGCATGAAAGTTTGACTGAGTCACCTACTATCCTCTCTTGCAAAAAGCTTACACAACAGTTCATAGTTGATGGATATACCATGATTGAATCTGCCAGATTATGGTATGTTAGAACACATCAAGAAGACTTGCGGAGTGAGATGTATAATGGAATTGCTGATGCAGTAGTACGCGGTGAAACCAATGGTTGCAGCGTGGGTAACAGAGTTGTTCTGCCAGTGACATTTACCGGTGGTGCACGTTATATGATTAAGAATTACCAAGATACTATGGCAATTTGTCGATGGGCTGGATATCCGGATTTGTTCATAACATTCACGTTGTAAAATTTGAAGGTCTATGGTTTTAAAAAATAAGTCTCAGATTTACGATGTTGTTATCAATGTTAAACTACACTGACTACCAACATCGACCAGAGTAAAATAAAAATTATGCAGCGGAAATAAAAACTTAAGAACACGATATAACAAATTCAGTTCACAAGTAAAAGTACTTGTGAACTTGGGTGTACAAACCCGAAAACTATATTACTTTCTCGTTTTGCGATCAATACAAAAATATTAAGTAATATATATGAAAACTAAAGTATCAAAACACATGATACTAAATACTTGTCGCCTAGGTTGATCAAGCTCTTCTCCGTTGGTCACGCAACTTCAAATAACTTGTCAATATCGAACAATGGCTCCAAGTAGTTCTTCGTGTTCTTCGTCTTGCTCTTGCGTCTTTGCCTTGCGTCTTCTGTCTCAGAATTCCGTGCGTCTCTTGATTGTGGCAAAGATTGACTTGTCTTGTATCCTTATGTTGTCTTAAATAGACAAGTCCTAAAGTTCTAGTCTTGACACACAAGGAAAATAAATCTTAAACAAGATCTAGGAAACTAATTAAAGTCCTATCATAAACTAGGAAACAAATAAAGTCCTAAATCTAGTTCCCTAATTTATTTTGAGCCCAAGAAAGGCAAACAACTAAATAAGGAATTATTCCCAAGAATAAAATCCTCAACAATCTCCCCCTTTTGCCTTTCTGGACAAAATACCCAAGACGCATGAAAATAATCAAAAGACTAAAAACTCCCCCTGAATTCGAAGCTCCCCCTAAATTAGAAACTTCCCCTAAATGAAGCAACCATTGTTTAAAACAAACAAAAACGAATTCATAGCAGCGTCTTCTACATTCTTCTCCCCCTTTTTGTTCTGAAAGCAAAAGGACTTCAACAAACGAGTCCCGAAGCGCCTGGTGCTGTGCAACCTGGTTATCAAACAAAGTAATCTGGGCTAGGATAAATGGAGCAGAAAAATGAACCATGTTGGTACTGATGTTGGTAATACCAGAACCAACACCGGACATGACACCAGCTCGAAGAGGTGCCTCGGTCCCTAAAGAAGGTAATCAGATTCTGCTTCACGAAAACACCAATGGGGGATTCGACGCTCAGCAATCAAGCCCC
The DNA here is from genome assembly GCA_014905375.1 of Phtheirospermum japonicum. Classification (NCBI taxonomy): domain Eukaryota; kingdom Viridiplantae; phylum Streptophyta; class Magnoliopsida; order Lamiales; family Orobanchaceae; genus Phtheirospermum; species Phtheirospermum japonicum. The sequence continues at coordinate 79,402 of BMAC01000153.1, forward strand.
GATTTTGAAATCCCAAGAACAGCTCCTCAGCTTCACTCGCCAAGAACCTCGTGGAGATTGGTTCCATGTCTTCAATCTCGACGGCTTGAGACGGAGTCTCATCAGAGCTTGCAGAGTGGTCGGAGGCAAATATTGACATCGGTGCACTAGCAGATGGAACATTGTCACAGGATTGTCTGCAGGGGATGTTGGTTTCGGTGACACAACACCAGAACCGACATGGGCTGACACGGCAGCTTTGGACTTCTTCTCTCTCTTTGGTTGGGATCTTCTTATTATCTAGACGCACAACCTGTTTCTAGAGCTTTGCTGGGTGATGGTGAATTCGACATTCTACAAGAGAATTAGAAACAACCACAACCACAAAATCGAGTGTCGTAGGCAGTAAAATTGAGAGAAAGAAAAAGTAAAAACCTTAACTTTGTCAATATGGAAAAGTCGTAAGCAACAGATAAAAGAAGGGGATGAACAAAGTAAAGTTAAAAAAAATAACTCCCCCACTATTTCTCAAAATAAGACACACGATCTCTATGCTTAAATAACCCACTATATCTTATTTGGAGAATAAAAGTCACAAATCCCAACTACAAATTAAAACCGAGATAGAGCTAGATTTTTATAAACCATCGCCATAGTTGAACAAATTCTTTGCAAAGCAATCTTTCAACTGACAAATCAACCTCTTATTACCTGTCCAATCCTCCGATTATAACACCACTGAAACACTTGGTTAGCAAGATTCAAAACAAGAATTAAGAGAATTCAAGAAAGACAAAAACACAAGCAACAGTTCGCACAACAAGATGGAATCTTCACAAAGTATGAATGTCCTACAGGATGCCTAAAAATTCATGACCTAAAAGAATATACAAAAACAAATCGGGATTTCAGTGACTTGATCCAATGTTGCGTTTTATTACTGATAACATTATAAACCAACATTGCCTTAGGTGAAGTCAATGGAAACTTACCCCTTAACCCAAGTTAATGACTACGTCAAGATCTCTCAAGAAGGTGATATTTAAAGATTGGATCCTTTTGTATCCAGATTTTCTTCATCCTTGAAGGGATTTGAATCTTTTAATTTTCAGAAATTGCTGTTAAAAACCTCTTGTTTTTGGACCTGGGAGAAAACCAGTTTCTGCGAGCAAATCCCACAATCACCTAATTGAAGAGGTTGGTTCTTTTTGCCATCACTTTTATTGCAACACAGGACCTTATTGCACTTTCAATCAAACTCAATGCATTAGGATTATGTATGAAAAGAAAGATAAAAATGCATGCAAAAGTATACAGATGTTGTGACTGATATTGATATTGGGTGTCACAACATCACAAACTAACATTGGTTCAGACAATGCACATACCGAGATCTCTTCTCAAACGAGAGAAGGTCTCGAACTCTAATGCCTTAGTGAAGATGTCAGCAAGCTGTTTTTCTGTCCCTATATGCTCAAGGCTAACTATCTTCCTCTCAACCAAGTCTCGAATAAAGTGGTACCTTATGTCAATGTGTTTGATTCGAGAAAGCTGGACCAGATTTTTCGAGATATCAATGGCACTGGAATTATCACAGAGCACATTCAATGTTGTTCTATGTAGACCGTAGTCCTCTATCATTTGGTTCATCCACAATAACTGTGTACAAGCACTTCCAGCTACAATATACTCGGCTTTAAGACCATCCTCTACTCGCTTGGGCTCTGTTTTGGAAAGAGACAAAGATTCTCGAGTCTTAGAACAATTAGTAAACAAGCAAACAAATCTTACCATCTCTTTGAAATTTATTTGTCGCTTTCTTATAGTTCTTTCATAGAGATCTCCAATGATTTGTCTCATAGGATGATTCTTCTGAATTCTTGAGGGAATATTTCTCTGATGTAAATCAATGGGTTCAGCTGGACTTTCCACACTCGGATATGAATCTGTATCTGCGGAGGCTGGAGTTGATGTTGGTTCGGATGTTGTGTTCCCAGAACCAACATTGGTACCAACATCACTCAATTCCCTGGTTTCAGCACCTGCATCTCTGTTTTCAATACCTGCACTTTCATCAACAGGAAGTGTGACATTATCTTGAGGATTCTGATCATAAACCAGATCATTATCCTCGGCAGGTTTAAAACCACTCATCAAATCATCAAACTTGACGTTAACCGACTCAATCATGCAACGCGTTCTAAGATTAAACAATCTATATGCATGACTATTTCGAGAGTATCCCATGAAAACACATTTATCACTCTTTGAGTCAAGTTTTGCAAGATGATTTCTTCCATTTAGCACATAACAAATGCACCCAAAAATATGAAAATAACTCAAATTTGGCTTTTTGTCCATCAATAATTCATAAGGAGTAACACAAGACCCTGGTCTAAAATACACCCTATTAATTATATGGCATGCAGTATTCATTGCTTCTGCCAAAAAACGTTTAGCAACCCCATTTGAAATAAGCATAGTACTAGTTATTTCTATGAGAGATCTGTTTTTGCGTTCGACTATCCTATTTTGTTTGGGGATGATGGGTGAAGAAAACTCATGAGTTATACTAACTTTTGAACAATATTTTGAAAAGGATGCATTCTCAATTTTTTTTTCCATGATCAGACCTAATCCTACCAATATTCACACCGAATTGCACACACAGCCTTTTTGTAAGTTTTTTTAAATGTTTCGAAAGTCTCAATTTTTTCTTTTAAAAATTCTACCAAGTAAAACGAGAAAAATCATCTACTATCACAAGAACATACCTTTTACCACCAAGACTCTCAACTTCAAGTGGTCCCAAAAGGTCCACATGAAGGAGTTCGAAACAATATGAGGTAGTGAGTCTTTGTACTATTGGATGTGGCACCCTAACCTACTTTCCTTTCTGGCACGCCTCGCAAACAGGAACAGTTTTAGTGTTGAGTTTAGGTAGTCCGATCACAGCATCCTTCTTGACCAATCTCTCCATCATCTTGTAATTAATATGTCCGAGCTTTTGATGCCACACCTCGGCATCACTCAATTGAGACAGCTTGCAGAACACATCGCCATTGATTTGATAGCAATTATCTGAGGTCCTCTGACCAATGAGAATACATGCATTGCCTTCGTCATAAACTTCGCATCTTTCATGAGTGAACTTGACATTGAAACCAGCATCGCACAGTTGGCTAATACTTATCAAGTTTGCCGTTAAACCTTTAACCAGCAATACATTCTCAAGCTTTGCAACACTAGGTACATGAAGGGTTCCTTGGCCAATGATTTGGCCATTTGCACCTCCACCATACTTAATCTTTACTCCTTGAAACTTGACAATATTCGAGAGGAGATCTTCCGAGCCGGTCATGTGCTTAGAGCATCCACTGTCAAAGTACCAGGCTCCAGGGACGTGGGATTTCAGGGAGGTACTGATCATGTTTCACTTGATATCATTTTTCTTGACCCAAACCTTTTTTAACCTGGTGTTGGTTTTGGTGTTGATTTTCAGGAAACCAACATTGGATTCAGCAGTCAGCTTCGACCTTTTAAAATGAGTTTGCTTGCCAACAAGCTTCCAACAGTATGGTCGTATGTGAACTGGTTCACCGCAGTGATGACACACGTATTGTCTTCTTCTCCTCTTGTGGCATTTGGTCGACTTCACCTTTTGACTTGAAATTGGCTTTTGAACATGCTTGTATCCAACTCCTTGTTTTGAACAATTTGGGATACTCGATTCTAGAATCTCATCCACCTTGGCCTTGGCCTTGCCCTTGTTGAGGTTTGTGAGGGCTTCTTGGACCTTCTTCAACTCGGTCTTTATTCGTTCTAGCTCATCATCCTTTTTGGCGAGGGATGACTCCAGTCGGATAATTATATTCAGTTGGTCATCCTTTTCCTGAGTCAGTTTATCCACCTCAGTCTTAAGATCCTTGACCTTGAGTACCTGTTTTCCCCAACTGACAAACAGTTGTTTATGGTCAACACTCAACTGCTCGTACTCTTCAAGATAATCAACAGTCTCTGCATCCATAGTACCTAGACAAATAAGGATCAGTACTTAAAAGGTTAAGTAACTCGCTCTAGATGCCAATTGTAGAATTTGAAGGTCTATGGTTTTAAAAATAAGTCTCAGATTTACGATGTTATCAATGTTAAACAACACTGACTACCAACATCGACCAGAGTAAAATAAAAATTATGCAGCGGAAATAAAAACTTAAGAACACGATATAACAAATTCAGTTCACAAGTAAAAGTAATTGTGAACTTGGGTGTACAAACCCGAAAACTATATTACTTTCTCATTTTGCGATCAATACAAAAATATTAAGTAATATATGAAAACTAAAGTATCAAAACACATGATACTAAATACTTGTCGCCTAGGTTGATCAAGCTCTTCTCCGTTGGTCACGCAACTTCAAATAACTTGTCAATATCGAACAATGGGTCCAAGTAGTTCTTCGTCTTGCTCTTGCATCTTTGCCTTGCGTCTTCTGTCTCAGAATTCCGTGCATCTCTTGGTTGTGGCAAAGATTGATTTGTCTTGTGTCCTTATGTTGTCTTAAATAGACAAGTCCTAAAGTTCTAGTCTTGATACACAAGGAAAATAAATCCTAAACAAAATCCAGGAAACTAATTAAAATCTTAATCATAAACTAGAAAATAAATAAATTCATAAATCAAGTTCCCTAATTTATTTTGAACCCAAGAAAGGGAAACAACTAAATAAGGAATTATTCCCAAGAATAAAATCCTCAATAATTCACGTGCAATCCAAAATGGTCAGAGATTGTACGGTTTGTCGAGAGCAGGAATCTTAAACCAGAAGATCGTCCTAATGTAGTCTCAAGAATATTCAAGATGAAGTTTGACAGCTTAATCAGAAATTTACGTGACAACCAAGTATTTGGAAATATAGTTTCCGGTGAGCATATCAAATTATATATGTTTAGTAAAATTGTTTTTATTGAAAATAACCTCTATACATCATCGATTTATTATTTATTGGTGTGTTTTTCAATTTTCATCTTATGTAGTTATTTACACCGTTGAATTCCAGAAGCGAGGACTTCCTCATGCCCACATTCTTCTTTTTCTATCAAAAGATGATAAATACCCTAATGCAAGCAGTATCGATCGAATCATTTCAGCCGAGATTTCGAATGAAGAGGAAGATCCAACGTATTATGCAGCAGTTTCGGAGTTGATGATTCATGGTCCATGTGGGCATTTGAAAAAATCTTCTCCTTGCATGGTGGATGAGAAATGCTCAAAATATTATCCAAAGAGGTTCGTTGACTCTACTACTATTGATTATGATGGTTACCCGGTGTACAGACGTAGAAATACTGGTCGGATGGTAACAAAAAATGGTATTCCTCTGGATAATAAGTAAGTTGTGCCACACAATCTTTATTTGTTGCTAAAGTATGGAGCACACATGAACGTTAAATGGTGTAATCAGTTTAGATCAATCAAATATTTGTTCAAATACGTGAACAAGGGAAATGATAGGGTCACGACAAATTTTACCAGAGTGGTAACAATGATGGGCATAAGCCAGAAATTGATGAGATCGACATGTATTACGATTGTCGTTACATTTGTCCATGTGAAGCGGCTTGGAGAATATTTGGGTATGAAATTCAGTATGAGAATCCTTCCGTCCTACGCTTGAGTTTTCATCTCCCAGGGGAGCAAAGAGATTTGTATAATGATAATGACTTATTGGACGATGTGATGAAACGTCAGTCAGCACTTCATACAATGTTTTTGGGTTGGTTTGAGGCTAACAAGAAATATCCCGAAGCTCGAAATTTGTTGTATAGTGAGTTTCCTCAACATTTTGTTTGGAACACACACAAAAAAAAGAGTGGACCCCTAGGAAATAAAGATTGCAAATTGCTCGGTTGTGTTATGTTCCCCCAGGTTCCGGTGATAACTATTATGCTAGGTGCCTCCTCAATGTTGTTCGAGGAGCACAATGTCACGATGACTTAAAAAAAATGAACGGAAAGCAACACGATACATATCATGATGCGTGCTACTCAGTTGGGCTACTTGATGATGATAGGGAATATATCGATGGTATCGAAGAAGCAAGTTATTGGGGATCTGCACATTCTTTTAGGTCCTTATTCATGACATTGCTGGCGTCCAAATCTATATCTTGATCAGAAAAAGCGTGGGAAAAATATTGAAAATATTTATCAGATGATATTTTATACAAACAACAAAAGTTGAGAAATAACAAAGGTATTAATTAATAAACTTCAATTATATCTATTTTTTTTATCATGTTCTCTTAAGTATTTTTTTCACATATATTAGTAAAAGTACAATTATTTTTAATTATTTTTAATTTTTTTACAGATTTGCAGATGAGCGATGCTGAAATTCCAAACCTTTTTTTACTAGAAGTGGACAAGTTGTTGCAGTGCATAGAGAAGAGCTTAAAGGACTTTCCTCCAATGCCAATTCCAACCGAAGTCGACACTAATACTTCTTTTAATAGATTTATTGCTGAGGAGTTGGACTATGACCGTGATGCCCTCATCGAAGAACACGCGAATTTATTTAAAAATCTAAATAAAGATAAAAAACACGTGTATGACGAGGTCATGAAATCAGTTTCTTCAACAAAGGGCGGCTTATTCTTTGTTTATGGATATGGAGGAACTGGAAAAACTTTTGTTTGGAGGACTCTTTCTGCAGCAGTGAGATCTAATGGTGGGATTGTATTAAATGTGGCATCTAGCGGGATAGCTTCTCTTCTTCTTCCAAAGGGAAGAACCGGTCATTCTAGGTTTAAAGTCCCATTCAATCTCCATGAAGAATCATCGTGTGGGATTTTCCAGGGGACCCCCCTTGCGGAATTAATGGTGCGTGCACAACTGATAATTTGGGATGAAGCTCCCATGATGCACAGGCATTGTTTTGAAGCATTAGACAAAAACATTGAAAGATATTATGGGATTCAAGAATCCAAATGCTAGAGATATTCCCTTCGGAGGTAAAAAC
>BMAC01000153.1:87625-123328 GCA_014905375.1 Phtheirospermum japonicum
AGTTTGCCAATGAAGGGTTAAGGACACAATCGTAGGGTGTCTATAGTTTTATAACTCATCATAGATATGATTTTTCCATTATAATTAACAGTTTTTTTTACAGAGGACCATGTCACATGATGAGGACTTGGAGTTGCTTTTCGCTTGGCGTCAAGTCCGGTACATTCCTATTATATGAAGGAGACTTGATTGGTTGTGTCTTTTGGAAACAAACGCAAGATGATGTAAATAAGGTGCAAACAAATCTGTTGTAACTGGAAATAGGAAGGGCAAGAGCACTTTTGCAGTGAAGATATCAAAAAAGGGACTTACAATGGTTTGCAAAACCTGAAATAATCCATATCACAATTCAAGTTCTCGACCTTTAAATAAAAATAACCCTCAAAAAGTCAAGGACTTGACATTCCTACTGCAAGAAAAATAATTGAGAACCCAGCGAAAAAGGTATGTGATTTAAGTGTTTTGTATAAATAATAATTAGTTTTGGTATTTTATTTTAGTATAATTAATACATTAATTTGTGTCCTATACCTATACAGGGTGGCCAATAACCTCAAAAAGTGAAAAGAGCAGTGGAGAAACATTATAAACCAACTATTGCGGCAAGGGGATTCTCCTTCGAGCGCCAGCCGAGCCAACCTCGGAAGACGTGGTGGTGCCAATCACGGATGTGGTTTTGAGTGCTGAATGGATATTTTGCTTCAATTTTGTAAAAGGAATTTTGTTTGAAGTTTTTATTTTTCTGCCGAATTTTATTTCATTTTCTCCATTTCTTTTTTTAGATTTGACGAAAATGTTGTTATAATCTATTAGTGAGTTGCTTATTTTGAGAAACAGGTTTCTCTGAATATCCTATAAAAATAAATATATGTATTAATTCTGTTAATCATAGTAAAAACATAATTTTAGGAATCTTATAATTTTATTAAGGAAAAATGGATTTATAGTTTTATTAAGGAAAAATCAATTTAAGGAATAAGATAGAGAAGCCGACGTAAAACTTGGCCAATTTTCAAAGTCATAGGAATGGAATATTCCAAGCATCAAACCCTCATTCCAAACTTTCAATTCCTACTACATAACAAAGGCAATAAAGCCCCAGCCGGCGTGAATATTTTAACAAAGGCATCAAACCCTCATTCCAAAGCTTATTAATTTAAGTATTGATACTGTATAAAACTAACAGAGAAAATTAGGTAATAAAATATCACTTTACAAAATTGCGTAGGGTAAATATATTACAATATTTGTTATTCCATATTAGTTGATGATTAACATAACCATCCTTATGGTTATCTCATGCTTATGAATGAGATAACCATTATTGTTAGAACTCAATCAAAATAATTGATTATTTTCTCTGTTAGAGATAACCATTATTATCTTATGAATGAAATAACCTTATGAATGTTAGAACTCAATCAAAATAATTGATTATTGTTCAAAATCAAATTTTAAGTTATATGTCATATTGATTTCATTCAACAACCTGAACATGCTATCAATAAGCGGATTTGGATGACATGTTCCAGCGAAGATAATGTGGTTTATTTATTTTGATTTTAATTATATCTTTTTTAGTTTAGTTTTTGTTTTTGTTTTACAACATCATGTTAACTGTTTAAACAGAATAACCGTTGATGAAAAATCGTGTGGTTTATTTTTTAGGTTAACTATAGTAAATATTAATTTTGTTGGAAATTATACTATCGAATTTATGTCATCAAAATATATTTATTGCTTTGCAGCCTTTTCCAAAAACTTTTTGTGTCTTTTTTGAGAACGCAATCCCCGTGTTTTTTAACCTGCGTAATTGGCATGGATATTCATGGCGAGTTCAGATGTCAAAAATCGGTGGCATCATTTGTTTTACCACAGTTTTAAACTATTTATCCAACATAATGACATTGAAATTATTGATCGAATTGTTCTTACATATCGTGGAGGCTTGCCTTTTGATGTTTATATTTTTTTTTTCTAATATTGGTATTGAGATTTTTTTTTACTAATATATCATATTATGATGAGATTGATTTGGATTATGAAAACCCATCATTTCCGACATTTGAATTCACAGTTCTCCAAATTCATTTTGACAATACATTCTTGGTGAGTCCCTTTTTTATGTCTGTGTGTTTTAAAATCATTACATATGATTAAATTAGATTATTACTAATAAATGAATTAATTTTTTTTTTTTATATCAGCCTATTCCGATGGATTTTTGGAACAATCATATTCATGACACTGATATGGTTAATGAGAAGCATGCAATTCTCAATTATAATCTTATTGATTGGCACGTTGAGTTGATTAAGGAGTCATCTGCTGTTTCACTTTGCATTGGGTTAAATGATTTTTTCCGTCGTATCAACTTGAAAGTTGGTGACTGTTGTGCTTTCGAACTTATTTACCCACCTTCAAATGCTCCATCTATCTACTTCAAAGTAGATATTTTATATTAGTACTCATTGAGTTAGTACATTATAGAATAAGTTTTATTTCTATTAGTAATAAAATGAATATTCATTTTTTTTGCATTATTTCACTTCAATTGATTCAATCATTATTTGTACCATTTTATATGTATGTATTACATACTTCATTCAATGAGTTAAATTGAATTTATATATTTTGGAATTTTTTTTATATCTAACAAACATTAACCCACATAATAATGATTTGAAACCATCTTTGAGGACCCATCAACAATAAATATGACTTTAATGTTAAACAATTATTATTATTAGTTATTGGATCTTAGTAATGTAGTATATTAATTTTTGGTAACTATATAATTATTATATATTGGTTAACTAATTATCAATATTTCATCAACCGGCTCCCCGTAATTTTATCAAACAATTTAGTTTGGATCTTAATTACTATAACAAATTAATTAGTTGGATTAAATTTATACCCTAAAATAATGCATTAATTTACTAAATCAACGTGTCAATACCTTAAATTATACTTCAAACAAATCAAAGCATAATAATTTTGTAGAATCTTTGTTTAGAATAAGGAAACATTCCTTAGTAGACAATAATTTTGTAGAATCTTTGTTCTCATTTAAATAAGTTTATACATACACATATTTAAAGAGTATTAAAGGTAATATACGTATATCTAGATACAATCATTCATAAATTCTTAATTTGTTTTCTTATTACACGCTATTACCAAAATTATCTTTGCATATAATTGGCACAACAAATAGTTATATAGATGCCAATTTATATACGTAATACAATCGTATTCTTATTACACATTAACAGATTATATATATTATAAATAAAATTCAATTTATATATAAATATATAAATAGAATAAACATTTTTTTTTCATTAAGTTGTCCCTAATTAATTGAGCAAAATAATACTCAGATTTTTTTCATTTTCTTAATTATAGAAATAATGGATTTTGTTTTCAAATATATACAATCAACATCACTATATATAATCAATTTAATTATATTGATCACTTATTAGTAGATGTATCTTTATATATACTAAAATATATAATTTCTTAAATTAATTCTTAGATTTGCTTAACAACACTCTACATAAGTAGTTGCTACAAATTTTAAATCTACAATTTCTTTTCACCATTGAAGAATATTCATTTTCAAATAATTCAATATCGTTCACAAGCAATTTCCAAGATAATAATTTTATTTTTGTATCAGTTTTTTATATTTGTAATTAGTTTGTCTATCTAATGGATTCGAACATGCAGCCTCAAGCTGATGTCCCAAATCGCACACTTGCATTGTATCAAGAAACAAAATTGGTATAAGTATTTAATTTATGCAAATATTTATTTATAAAAATCTTATGAATATGTCAACTAATTTAATCTTTTATAATATTTATGAATCCGATTTTTACTTGGAGACTAATTTTTGAGTCTTTTTTTAATGTAATTATTTAGATTATATCTGTTTTTTTACCCATGCTAATGTTTTTTTTAATCTCACACACACACACACACACACTGTAACGCCCCAGTTTTTCATAGCGAAAATATAAGCAGAAGCATTCATAATTGATGAAAGAAATATGGAGGACATTACTTTAAGCAAACACCTTTGAAAGATTTATAAGATAAATAAATTATGATAAATAATTTATTTAAAATAATACCACATATCACTTTAAAGATAACACATATAATATCATTTGCAAATAATAATAATAATAATAATAATAATAATAATAATAATAATAATAATAATAATAATAATAATAATAATAATATATTATATTTTGTAAATAGCGCTCAAATAAATCCAACATGTATAAAATACGACTATTTGTCCAAACTTTGAATATAGAAATTTATAAACTTTAAATTATATTTTATTATCGTCACCACCACCATGCTTCTGCTGCGCTTCACTTCACCTGAAAAATGTTTGATGAAAAGGGATGAGTACACAACGACTCAGTGGAGATACCGTTCATAATTAATTTCTCAATATAACATAGTATCATAGTAAAACATGGATAATAATTGTTCTGTGTAGTACGGTGGGCCATCCCAAGGATCCGTAGACCCCGGACCGATTACGGTCCCTGACCAATAATTGTTATGTGCTGTCGCGCGACTCTATGTATACATAGTCATTTGCCCGAAGGCCATAATTGTATAATTGTCATGTAATCACCATAAATTATAATATATCGAGCAATTAATATGAACTTGAATTTAAAAAGATTTTGAGTTAAATATCTCCACCTTTAGACTGACGCTGGTGATCTTTGAAATATGCGAATGATCGTGTTTGCAAATCATGAGTCTCAAAATCAATGCTTCTACATGAAAACGTAATTTAACTTATTTTATGAAATAAGGATTTTAAAACTTAAAAATATGAATAATTGAAATAATTATCAGTCAAACCTTGAAGTAAAGTCAAAGAGGCTGTTTTTGTAAAGTTCATGAAGCTGAAGGTGGAAAAAAGATAATTGGAAATGTCTGTAGGCTGAAATTGAGTTTCTTGATAAGTTTGGGTGCTGAATATGGAGTTTGGGTAAGTTGGGGGCTCAATTGAATGATTTGAAGGCTCTTGGGGTCAATTGGTAATACTTGGGAAATGGCTGGGTATAAAAGAGATTTTCCAACCCTAATTCAATTTCACGTCTCTCTTTCCCAAATTCCTTCTCCATTTCTCTTCAAAGTCCGAAATTGGCTCGACGATCGGCGAATCAACGGCGGCCTTGAGCGATTGAGGCGATGATTCCAGAAGCTGTGCCGGTGACCAGTTTTCCTCTCCTCCTTCAATTCATCGCCGGCGAAGCCTGGGAAGGCGGCAGCGTAGCTGCGGTTGGCAGCGACTGCGGTGGCGGAAAAGTGCAGGCGCCGCTCCGTTTGGCAGGCGAGGCGACAGAGATGGTTTTCGGACTGTGAGTTTGGGAATTCGAGCCCTGATTGTCGGGTTCCTGGGACCCATTTCAGTGTGGGCCCCAAAACGGGTTGAGGGTTCCCGGCGTCTCGGTGGCGGAGTCGGGAGGACTTCTGGTTCGGTGGCTTTGGATTTGATGGTAGTTGATTTTAGGATGAAGTTCTGCTGTTTAAAACAAAGCAGCGTCGACCTCGTCGTGATTGTTTTGGTGGTCTCTGCGGTGGCGATGTATGCTTCCGACGGATTTGGTTCACCGGTTTCGATGGCGTTTGTTCTTGTTCCTGATTCGATGACATTGGTTCATGGGTTTCGGAGATTCGATGCTACTTCGTGGCTTGGTTCCGAAACAGTTGCTCGTGGAAACAGAGACGGTGGACGATTCTCGTGTCCCTGTTGCGATATGCTCAAGATTGTTATCATCCGTTGTTTACATGATTTTCTGCTTGAGGAAGATGATCACGCTGAGACTAGACGACCCTTGAATTTTGTAAACGACGGACACTGAATTTTGTAAACGGCCAATGTACTTTGTATTTTCTAGGGTTTTGGTTAATAATCTATCATGTGTTCTTTTGTTGGGCCATTCATAAAATGAGCCCACAAATTTCAATTTAAAAGTAAAGCCCAATAACTTAAATATAAACTTTTTTTTATTTATAAATAAATGCATGGAGTTTTACTAATTGAGCTTAAAAATTAAAATATATACGTAATAAAGTTTTGGGATGTTACACACACACACACACACACACACACACACACACACACACACACACCACACACACACACACACACATATATATATATATATATATATATATATATACTATATTATATATATATATATATATTATCCTAGGTAGTATAATATTAGAATTATGAATTATTTATTTGATTTGTTCTTCCAAAAGTTTTCTTCAACAACGAATTAGAAATTTTGTAGAAAGATTACCTCTAACAAGACATTGGTTAGATTTTCCAAACTAACTTATATATCAATATATTTCTTACAGTTAGTATAAGATTATTTCATAACATTATAATTTATACTTTTTTTTCCACTATGTTTCAAATTACTACTCATCGTACTTTCGGGGCTATCTGCCTATTTTTTTTCCAATGGGTACACATGGTCTATAAAGATGACAACCATTGATAGCTTGGTGTATCTTAAAGATGGTTTTGATAGAGTTATTCATTCGAATAGTATTGTTACTGATCATAATTTGGTGTTAAATTACAGTGACAATTTTGTTTTTGACTTGACCATTTTCACCAAGGATGGTATTAAGAAAACGTCGTACTATGATTATACCAAGTATGAAATAAGTACTATTAGACTTCCGGCTGCTCCCGCCTCGGTTTTTTCATTCCGCTGCAAACATCCGCCGGTTGTCGTTCCTTGTTCGCGTTATTTTCCGTTGCTTGTCTTCACTTGTCCGTTCCATAGCGAGTCGAATGTAATGCCATAAGCGTGCGCGGGTCCCACTTGGTCATTCTACGGCCAAAAATATAAAAACGAGTGAAAACTACGAAAACATAATAAAAACCGCACAAACGCTACAAAAACCTAAAACTAACAAAATACTCCTAATACCCATGAATGCAAGCAAAACACATGTAAAGGCGACACAAAAAGATAGCAAAAACACGTACAAAAACGTACAAATCAACCAGCAGATGCGCCACCTAGGTGAGTCTTTGTTTTATTTTTACCTTAAGATCTCTTTTAATAACTCGTTTTAAACTCACTTTCTTAATGCTCACTAAATGCTTTCTTTTAAATCTTGTTTTTATTATTCGTCTCTTAATTTCTTGCAATTAGGTGTAAAAATACTAAAAATTCTAAATCATGATCCAATGTTTAGATATAAGTTAACACAAATACTGCAATCTCTTAGCCTTCCTTCGAGAATCGACATGAGTCATCCTACTACGCTACGGTCGACCTCATTCACTTATAGGGATCACAAATTCTTATTTTGAAAGCATGTATCTAGATCGATGTTACGATGATCTTATGATGAATATATACAAATAAATAATTAAATAACTTATTAATTATTTAATATCTTACTAAGTTGATAAATCGTAGTTATACCAAAATTAATAATTCAAAGAGTTTTTTTTACCGAGGACTCTACACCCACAAACATTTTCACAATTCTAAAAAATGCCATTGTTTTTTTGTCCTTTTTAAGGGGTGAATGAATTTGATATTTCACGCTCCTGTCAAATCTGTCATTAATACAAAATCAAAATTCCTCGGCCAGAGGTAGCCTTCAATTTTCTCCACAACCATCTCTATATTATTATTAACCACACACAGCCACAATTTTCACAGTCACGAGACTCGCGACCCCACACGCCTAAGGAAACCCCCGAAAAAAAAGAAACCAAGAAGCTCGATGCTAGAACTCTTCCTCACGGTGGCTTTCTCGGCGGCGCCGCTCACGCTGTACTTTCCGCCGATCCGCAGCCTCAATCTCTTCCTCCGGACAGCCGATTATTTCATCCGAGATGCGGTTTCATACGTCGGCGGCGTCTACCCGCGCCTTCGCCTTGCCGTCTCACGGCTCATCTCTCCCAGCCTCGCCGCCGTCAGAAGGTAGAATGTTGCCAGTGTCGTTTTTTTAATTCCTTTTTATAATTATTTCTCTTTGATTTTCTCACAATTTTACTGTAATTGCGTATCTGCCTTTTGTTGATCTGTTTTGATTTACAGTTGGTTCTTTTTAGATACCGAAAAAGTAGGGATCGGTTGAATCTTTTTTGTTTTTATTTTCTTTAATATGATTTGGGATTGATTTGTACATGGAAAATAATAGATTGGCTTAAGAGCTGAGATTAAACGTGGGTTCGTTTTTTTTTTTTCCTACGAAAAAAGTTTGTTTGATATTGAGCTGGGTTCGTTTCAATATATGGATTGATAAGTAAAAATATACATAAGAATATCAATCTACTCCAACTCGATTAATATTTGAATCAAATGTCTTGGTTAATAATCAAACAAAGCTCAAACACATTTACAAAGCTCGAACAAAATTCAAACAATTGTAATAGTTCGACTCTACTCAATCCGTTTACACTCCTACTCTGTGTTAAAAGATTACTTGACTCAGATTAAGATTTAGAACTAAATTTGAACACGCACGAACCCGTGCCAAATACTTGGACTTCAGAGTGTAAACCACTCACACTCGACCACTATATAGTTTCTTGTATGGTAAAATTCTTTTAGATATATTTGAAGCATAACACAGATGTGGGAACTATTTAGTGCATTTACAGTAGCCATTAATATGCGTATAATTAAGCATGCAAAATGTTAAAAAAAAAAAAGGAAAAAAAAAAAGAATCAGAATCATGGTCCATCATCACCATCTCCAATCAAGTTACAAATATCAGAGCACTCCGACAAGCTGCAGAAAAAAGATATTTCATCACGCATGTAAAAAAAATTCCAATAAGTTTTTTGAGTTAATTGCAAATTAAATCATGAACTTTAACCAAATGGCATTAAAAACCAATTTTTTTTTAAGTTCGCAAAAAAGACATGACTTTACTTGACAATTGCAAAACCAATCACCGGTGAAATTCCAATGATCGGAAAATGTCAATGCCTTTGCCGCCGCCGCCACCACCAATCGAGCCATCTCATCGAGTTGGTTCCAACTATACCAAAAGTTTCTATGTACACCGCCCCGTCTGCCGGAAAATCGCTAACAAAATTCGGGAAGTATCATAAAAATCCATAGAGTTGTTCCTTGTATCAGATAAACACTCATATTTAAGTTGTTATTGCTGCGGTTTTATTTGGTAAAATCGGAATTCTCGAAGTTACAATTGACTTTTGATGTAAGTTGAAATCAAAATTATTATATGGTTGCAGAAGGTGTAATGGTTATGCATTTCCTACCACACTTTCCGTCCAACCGAACTTTCATCTTATCATACATTGGGACAACGAAATATTGTGACTCTGTCCTTAACATGCTGTAAGTATCAGTTATTAACAACCTAAGGATCTCTTTAAAGTTGCTTAAAAAATAACCTAAGGATCTCTTTAAAGTTGCTTAAAAAATAGCCGACAAACAATAATGAATTCTTTTGGACACTTCTCAACTTTTGCCCGCGATATTACGGCAAATGGGTCGATGTACGGAGAAACAAATGGTATGGTTGAAACCAACTCGATGAGAGAGTTTGATTGACGGTGGTGGCAAAGTTGTTGAACGGCGTTGAAATTTTCCGATCACCGGAAACTCTCTGGTGATTGATTTTGCAAGTCTCAATTAAAGTCATCATGTCTTTTTTTGCAAACTTCAAAAAGTTTAGTTTTGGTTGCAGTTTTGTTAAAGTTCAGGATTTATTTTGCAATTAACCCTAATTTTTTGGATAAAAGAATAACACTTACCAATATTTACGACTCCGGAAACCATCCTTGAAAACAACTAGAGGCCTGTGCATAAATAAGAACGCTCTCAGTTCCAGTTCCAGTTCCAGGTTTGTAGTGTACAAAAGCAATACGCATCATGTGGAAAAAACTTAAAGCTTATGAAAAATAAATGAGCATAATCCAAAGTTGTCTCTAAAATTGGAAATATAAGTATAAGTATTACAAATCCCTGGAGTTCGGTACAGTTCTGGAGATTTGAACATCCCTGTATCCCCCGAACAGTGGACACCCCTAGTAGATGGAAGTGTTTGTAAATAGAAACTAAATGTTAAAAAGTTAAAAAATAGTGTTAGGTGAATAACTTGTACAAGTGTTTTATATTGTGTAAAAACTCAAATACGAAGAAAAATTAAAAATCAAAATCCGAAGTTAGCATTTGAAAATACTAAACACTATCCTTTTGTCAATAAACCGTGTTTCATGTGAAGCCTCAGGGTTTTATCTGGCGATCACACACGGGCTGCATAAGGTCACCTATATCAAGAATTATATCCAGAATATCATCTATTCAAGACAAAATAGCGCTTGTCCAACCGTAACTTCCACAGTCTAAGTTAGGATTGAATCAAGAAGGTAAAGGAAAAGTAATTTCGGATGAAAAAAGCCCATCGAGCTACTCCTCATGTCGCCCATTAGTTTTACGATGGAGCCTCACTTTGGGTGACTGGTAATCTCCCCCATGTATATGCAACAAAAGCGTACTAAATCCCCGAAATTTTAAAAAAATCAATCAATAATCTAAGTTATTTCTCCAACTCGGTTCGAAGCAAAAATACATTTAAGAAAATATTATTTCACTTAATTAGAGTGAATCATGTGAAGCACAATGTAAACGAAGAAAAAAAGTGATTATAAGTTTTAGCTGGAAAAAAAAAAATCACAATTGTGAATGTTAACTTCGACTTCTGATTCTACATCATTTCATCAAGTAATACATATTTCAACTTGTCCAACCAATACTCTCTTCCATAGTACTTTTCGAACACCACAACTTATGATTCTCAACTGCTTCAGCAACAATAAATCATTTCACCCAGAAGCACAATTTTTTGCGCACACACCAAATTTTCGGATTCACCATTTGAATTAAAGGACCCAAGTAGGAATGTTAAGGGTGGTTTAATGCCGTAAGCAGACACACATTGAAAGTCATGATCATGGCTATATGTCTAAGGCCGGAGTAAAACGATGAAACCATAAAATGTACAACAAAACCACACAACTATTTGTTACCTCCTGATGTTGAAAGGGCCTTCGCCGGGAGAACCGAAGCCACCCTGAATACAAGTGGTGACACATTTGCCGGTGCAGGTCTCGGCCTTCCTTGACTTGGGGTGTTGGATTTTATACCTTTTCTTGCAGTTCTGTTCGGGAGAGCACACGCTGTCAAGCGTCTGCGGTATGTTGGAGAGTGTCTCCTCCGGCTGTGCCGGGGCTGCCACTTCAATGGCTCCGGCGGAGAACACCAATGCGGCGGCTGCAAAGGTGGCAACCGCGGCAGCTATAGGTTGGCGCGTGTAAGCAAGAGATATAGGCGCTTTTCTGGGTAATAGTTGAGTTTGGTCTTCTACGGGCCATTTCATCGAACATCTGGTGGGAGTAACTCCATAGAGTAGCATCCTTTTCTTGGATTCTGTTTTTTAGTTTTTGATTTTTTTTTTTCCCGTATTTTGCTGAGTGCTTATCCACAACTTTTTTGGGTTTCATTTCAAACCCCACGTTTTTTGTGGGACTTCAATTATTATTATTATTATTATTATTATTAACTTCTCTTATAATATAATAAAAATTTATGCGAACGCTTCCCTGTTTGTATTTGTTTATCGGCGGGTACTTTTTAAATGGCTATTTTGTGTTGGTTAGAAATTTATATATATTCTTTTAAATGATGTCTAATTTGTCATTAGTATGTTAAATATTTTATTTTGCTTCTTAATATATTAAATAAGATTAATAATTATTTTTATTTGTGACAAAACACATCAATCCTTAGTTAATCACAAGAAATCCCCAACAATTAAAAATTGTTTCCATTCTCTTGTATTTTTGAAACCCGGGTAAAACCCACCCACAAATAATTCGAATTCTCCCCGACATGGCGACGTCAACGTGAATGCCAACCCATTTCATCGTTGAAATTTTCTGCTTTTTGTCGTTTCTTTTAGTTCGTAGTCCGAGTAGGTTTTAGTATAGTTAATTGATGTGTTGGGGCTTTTGTTTTTACTGGAGGGTTTGTTTGTTAAAAATTGAGACCAGTATTTTGAAGCTCAACTGGTATTTTGCTGTTGGAGACTCTTCATTAAGAGGTTAGTGATTAACACGATTTTTAAACATATTTTGAGACCTATTTAGTTAGGTTTCGACTACTGATTATACTTTTATAATGTCTTTTAGTTTCATTTTATATTATTTGGACGTAATTACGTTTTGAAATATTTTTGTTGTTTTTGTAGGAATTTGGAGTTGATTTGAGCTTAATGATGGCACTAATAGAGGGCTAGAGCCAATGAAAAAAAAAATTATTGGGCAAACTGGAAAAAACCCACGAGCCCACTGGACCATGGAGCCTATAAGATCACGATCGACCCTGATAGCGGTCGATAATTGGGTTACTATTGTATGTTGTTTTCAAGGAGACCATCAGCGACCCGTTTAGCGATCGAAGTGGGGTCGCTGATAGGTCAAAGGCGTGACAAAATGGCTCCAAATCAGAGTTAAGGCTGTGATTTGATTTTGAACTATAAAATGCAGGGTAGAAGTTGGGCAGAAACATCAAGTTTTGTATCACTTCTTATCAGAAAACACCATCCACCATATTTTAGTATAGAATTGTGAGATTAAAAGAGTTTGAGAAGGAATTTAGAGGAGAAACAACATAAAGCACGAAAATTGAAAGGTCTACACACTCCAAGGGTTTATCTTTCTCTTACTTTTCATTATCCAAACTAAATATTCGATGAAATGCTTGAATAAATTTATGAACATGTTTAGACGATTTCCTTTATTATTGGGCTTGGAATGAATAATGGTTTGATAATTCTTTCGATTCAAGTATGATCCTTTTATTTATTTTCTTGTTTCAGTTTATTGGTTCATAAGTGTTTGAAAAATATTGTGTTGCTAAAAGTTGTGATTGTTTGACAACCTTTCAAAACGAATAATTTGATAAATCATAATTTGAGAGATGAGGTTTATCAATAGACTTTCGAACACGAAACACTCAATCAACAAGATCGAGAGGTTTGAGATTAGTAGTGAAGTCATAAAAATCTTTAAAACCTTTTGGAGTTCCAAGTATGACTTCAAACGTATACATTACTTCATACTTAAAATCTAAGGGTTAATCATTTTGAGAGAAGGGTTAAACTACAATTGTGATTGACTTATAAGTGAATTGTATCACAATATATTTGATAGTATAAAAATGATGAACGATTTTATTACGACCATAAACCCTGGAATATTTCTTACACTTATTATTCTTAAATTTACAAATTGTGCTTTAGTTTTGGATAATTTCTTAGTTGATAATTTAAATTAGTTTTATTCATTATTTGTAACGATACAACCAAATCATTTTCATAGTTTAGATAGAAGTACGTTATCTATATTATATTAATTGTCAATATTGAACCATTAAACAGTCCTTGTGGATTTGGCCTTACTCCTTTTGTACCACATCGTACTATTGCGATTAGGTAGAGTATATAAATAAATAAGTTTTTATAATTCGAACCAATCCCTAGTAAAATAGGAGTGTTCAATTAGTTTATTTAGTATTATAAAAGTGCTATAACTCTTATTTGGATTTTGGGTGTAATTGTCTCGTTTTAGGAAATGACTCCAAATATCAGTGTGACTTTTAATTAACTAATTATGTTGTGTGTGTGTGATCTAGCCTATATTCGCTATTGTGGTGTATGTTTTTAGGCTTTGTGTTCTGGACTTGACTTATATGAATGAACCAACTATTATTTTATTTTTGTTGTATTTGGCAATTACAAGATTTTTAACTCAAGTCGAATGATTGAAATCAGTGATTATGATGTATTGAGCACTATTGTTAATTTGTTTTGGATTACACTAGTGGATTACCCTGGCTCAGCAAATAATGGATTCACTAGGTTAAAACTTATTTATGTTTTCAATTTTCATCCCTCGCCTTTTTCCTGTTAATTAAAAAATTCAGATTGATTGTACGATGGATGAACAAGAGAGTTAGGTTATGTCTGAAGTTTTATTTAGTTATGGGGCCTATGGTGAATGATTATTCAGATTAGAGCCATGGATTATGGTGCGGTGGTTTTGATAGTGCTGAGTTTTTTATTAATCAAATATTGTAAAGCAATTTGGAAGTATTAAAAATGCACGCCTACAAGAGTAACAAAGAACCAAGATATTTGTTATGTCATAGTATTCTCATTTTTTCCTACTGTAACAATGGTCTTTTTGTTGTTGTCCAGACAATAACGATTTCAATGATAGCAGTAAGTTTCACATGGAGACTTCTTTGGGGCTAACCAAGTATTATGTGGCATTATGTGAGTTGAGTTACAAGCCGTTTGAGAGATAATGATTTAAGTTATTAGAAGACGGTATATAATTTGTGTCATAAGGCACAAAATACTTTGTTAGCAGATCTGTTGTTTTTTTACATGGAGTTACATACTGCCAAACTCCATTTATTTTAGCATTGCAATAGTTTTTTATGATTTTATTTTACAATGTAACGAGATGCATTTTTGTATATTTTAACGAATTTATTTGGTGTTTGATTTCTCTATTAGTATTCTTATAATGTATAAGGAATTTGATTTCCTAGAGTTTAACTTATCGGTGTATTTTTTTTTAAATATTTTCATTAGTTATCAGGGATTTGTGATTCTCGAAGCTCTTTTTTAATGTTTTTGTATTGATATATTTTGTTCTAAGAAGTGGATTTGTTTAATTCTCATGTTTATGTTTATGTTTACGAGATTATGATTAGCTTTTTATTTTGACCAATGATGCGATGAAAACCATTAGCAACAGAAGATCCTGAGATCTCTACCAGAAAAATTCAAGATGAAGGTTGCTATCTAGGAAACCTCAAAAGACACCACCAAGGTGAAAGTTGATAAACTTATGGGAGCACTCATAACCTATGAGTTGAACAATGGCTACAACCTAATCAAAGAGAAGAAAAAAGGCGTTGCTTTCAAGGAGACTTAAGCCACCAAATAGTGGAAACTCAAGACAATGAAAGCCTTGAAGTTGAAGAAATGTCTAAACTAGTTCCACTTCTCACCAGATATTTATTTTGGATGAAAGGAAAACCTAAGCAAAAATTCATCTCCAAGAAGGCTAGCTCAAATCAAATCCTAACAAGTCGTGCCCAAGTTTTATAGGAAACAAAGTTGAGAAAGACTAGTGCAAAGAATGCAAGGGATTTGAGAACTTTTAACTCAACTACCTAACGTTTAAAAAGAAGAAAAAGGCACTCAAAGCTACATGGAGTGAAGATGATGAACAAGAAGATGAAACAAATGTGATCCAGAACAATCTCGTCCTTTTAAGTGTCATGGATGATGTCATATGCCTTACTGCTCAAGTTCTCACATCTGGTCAGAACACTCCCACCAAAAGCGGTGATCTGTCTCCAAAAATCTTCCTTGATGATTCAAGTGATGAAGATGTTTCAACAAGCGAAGATATGAATTTCCTATACAAACAGGTGGCATCAAAGTGTCATCAGTCCGGATTCGCTCATCAATAGGCAAAATTCCAGAATCATGGAGTAACAAATAAGAAACATGAATATGTCGAACATCTTTGTACTGAGGTGAGAAAACTAGGAGGAATAAATGTTGAGATAAATGAAAAATTGATCAAGTATTACATGCTTATCAAAGAACATGAGAACGAGAACTTAGTATCAATTGTTCAGTCCGGCAAATGAAACTTCAAAGTAAAAATTTCTTAACAATTGAGCAATGAGTGCCCGAATCATCGAATCCTTGCATAAGGAACTGTTTGGTGTCTAGAGAGCCATATAAGAGAGAGAGAGAGAGAGAGAGATAATGAAGTTCATGGGCTTCAAAGTGATCTTGTTTGCACATTTGAAGAGAACACAATCATCACTAACACTCTAAATGAAGCAAATCACTTCATGCAAAAGCTAAACACGGGAAATGCTAAGAATAGACATGGGAAATAGAATTCCAATCATTATGGAGTTGGGTCCGATGCAAAAAGGACAAACCCAGGTTACATAACACTTTTGTCAGAGCCAATAACATGGTTCCACTAAGATACGATTGTGCACCTTCCTCAAACAAAACTTACTGCCGAGCAGTCGATTTAAGCTTGTTCAGTCGATCAATTGGACTTGCAGTCGATCGACTAGCATGGCTGCTCCCGGCTCGGTTTCTCGTTCCCGCTCCCATGTTCACCGATTGTCACTCCTCGTTCGCGCTATGTTCCTTGCTTGTCCGTCCCAATCCGAGTCGAGTGGGGTGCCCCCAAACGTGCGCGGTCCCCGCTTGATCATCCTACGGCCAAAAGTATGAAAACGAGTGAAAAGCTACAAAAATATAATAAAAACCGCACGAATGATATAAAAACCTAAAACTACAAAATAAGGCCCAATCGACTCCTAATACCCATCAATTCAAGCGAAACACACGCAAACACGACACAAAAGGTTAACAAAAACACGTACAAAAACGTGCAAATCAACCACCCCACACTTAGAATGATTGCTTGTCCTCGAGCAAAATTAAATCTAGATTACAAAACTAACCCTGGATGATCCTAACTATTGCACAAAAACCTAACTCGAGATGTCGCATGCTACAATGCTCGTTAGCTTGATCAAAAGTGACGACAAAAATGCGTTGACAAGAAAAGTTTAGATCAACTTTCGGAACCTAAAAGTACTAGGTAACCCTCCAAGTCGGTCCCTCGTCCTTGCCCCGGCTAAGGTCTATCCACGCTCGAACCGTTAATCGGCTCCCTACTAGCCCCAATCATCTACAACTCTCTTTTACAAACAAAATCTAAAAATAAAAAAGAGAAATGTGCAAGGGTTGCACATTTATTACGTCATAAATTCAAGGATTTATATGGTATCCTTGTTTATTCATCATGATTTCATTCATTTTTTTAATACAAAGAGGGTACAAAGACTCCGATCACTTGTTGCTACTAGCAACTTACACATATTTCCGACCGGGCACATGGAGTAATTGACGATTCCAACATACAAAACAAAAACCCTATAGAGAGTGTTCGATGACAAGGCTAGTCGAGGCACTAGTTCTAAATTGAGATCAAGGACAGCACGAAGCTAAAGCGGAACGAAGTTTTCAATAAGTTAAGCTACCTAAGTCTACTACATCTGATCGACAATCTAAACTTCCTAACCAAATCATCAAAACCGCGTCATTTCGCCAAGGTTCCAAGCAAAAATAACACACACACTACTCGAATTATCTCAAGCAAGCATACAAACAACTTAAAAACCTAAGGCGAACTCTAACCACCACCCCACACTTAAAACATAGCAATATCCTCATTGTAAATTAAGCGAGAAAGCGATAAAAAGTGTAAGGGAAAAGAAAATGCCCCTAATATCGAGCTTGTGATTACGCGGTCGCGCATGCAAAAACAAACTAATTACAAAAAGTGAAAATCTTTTTGGAATTTTGAAATATTCATTTTGTTTGGATTTTTTTTAATTTTTGATTTCTAAACTTTTAAGAAAAGGGGAGGGGAAAATAAATCCAAAGGCACACTATATACAAAAGAACGAAAAATATTTCTGTATTATTATTTTTATTTTGTTTTGGATTTTTCAAGAGTTAGATTAGAAATAAAAGAACATAATCGAAACAAAATAAAACAAACAAAAATAATGTGAAAGTCTTATGAAAATAAAATAAAAAGGATAATGGGAGGATCAATGACGTCTCCTACGTCGGGGTAGGAGATTTGCGTCCTCATCCTCTCCTTCCTCCTCTTCAACCTCGGTTTCCTCGTTCTCCTCCTTGTCGTCGTCTCCTTCTTCTTCGCTTTCGTCTTCCTCCTCGTCCCGATGCAAACGACTCTCCATCAAGATGAGGCGACTTTGGAGGGCTCGATGGGCACGGTCATTCCTAGCTTGTCCCGCCCTTAACTCCTCCATGCCGACGTCGAGCCGGTCGAAACGTGCAAACACTTGGCGTTAGAACTCGTGTCAACCCATGTCGGGACCCGGGCCGGTGCTCGGGCTTCCGTGATGTGGGATTGCCGCATGACTCATGCTCGCTCCGAACGGCGGGCCCGAACTGGTGTTCGGGGCTTCTTCGGCCTCGACCCCCTCATCATGCCACCGATCATATTCGTTTTCTTCTTCTCGTTCTTGGCTACGGCGGCGGGGGCTCGCCAGAATCTTCGGTATCTTCCACACCAATTCTATGGGCTCTATCCTCTCCAAATTGGCCGCCTCGGGATCGAAACCAAAGTGACGGGCTAGCAAAGTAATCATGGGCCCCATTCCGACCCGGGATACACTCCCGCCTCTTATTTTCTGGATCCCACGAATCCCAGCACGAAGATAGAAAAAGAAAGGGATTTGACGCCCATGGTTCAAGCACCAAAGCACGTATACCTCGTCTTGGGTGAGGTTAGTACTCTTGTGCTTGCGCATCACGACGTGGGCGAAGAACTTAAATATCCCCAAAATCGCTAAATTGGTGATAGACGAGGCTTGGAACCAATAAGTACCACGTCCGTCCGTGATATTCGCCCAAAATTGCGTTGGGGCATATTCACCTGGCCGCTCGTCCCATAACTCTTGGCAATTAAGCCCGAGTACCTCCTGGAGCACCTCTTGGGTGATCCGATGCTCGCTCCCTCCAAGTATAATGGTGAATTCCGAGGCCTTGCGGGCCCGGTAGGTAGTGAAGAGCTCAAGCATCAACTCTTGGTAGGCCGGTGCCCGTAGGGATGCGAATTGGCGAGCGCTCAAGGCATCGATGAAATGGAGCATCCGTGCCCCAAATCCTTGATAATCCCCATTTGCCACCCACTCGTCGAGGCGCCCGATATTGACGAAGCATGGAATGGCAAATTTCCATTGGGAAAGGTTTTGATAGAGACCCCCCTCGGCTTCGGAACAAATAGGGAAGGGGGCGCCATAATTATGGGCGAGGTCGGGATAGGGGGCATCATCGTCGGAATTGTAGGCCATGGAAATGTGTAATGAAATTACTAGGAGAAACCGAGGAATGTGTTTAAGAGTCTCAAGAATCGAAAGGAACGGGCAAAATGGAAAAAACGAGGGAGTTTCAAACAAAAACGCTCATTGAGGCATTTCCTCGAACACTTGGTAGGCAAGGGTTTTGAATAAGGAATTTTTGAGAAAATTGAACCCAAGTCCCCTCCAAACTTAAATAAACAATCAATCAAAGCTTCAAGGAGTTGGTTCTAGCGAATTACCTCAATAGATTGCTCGGATTTAGAATCAAAAGCCGAATTTGCAACCCCCAAACTCCTAGTGTTGAAAATGGAAAGAAAGAAGAAAAGTTCCCGCGAAAAAGAAAAGATCCAGCCTCAGTCGATCGACTATAATTTGTTTTCTCTCTCGTTTTTTTTTTCTTTATATATATATTTTCTCGCTCTCTTTTTTTATGTGTGTTTCTTCCTTTTCTTTCTTCTCTTGCGCAGTCGGTGGGGGTAGAGGAGAAAAGGATCGACTGCCTTTATAACTGTCCCGCTGGGTCATCTTTAGTTGGGCAGTCAATCGACTGGTCCTTGCAAAACTTGGGGCTACTATCCGTCAGTCGATTTGAGGCGTTGCAGTCGATGGGCAGTCGATAGACCACCAGTCGATCGACTGAGGGTCCAATCAATCGACTGCTCTTGCATATTCCAGGAGCTACTGTCCGTCAGTCAATTTCACCAGTCTCACTCGATCGACTGCAATAGTGCAGCCAAGTCCACATTTTCGATCTCCTTCTTTCCCAAACCTCCATGATTGCACCTACACAAACCCAAAAACATTAATTAACGCAAATAAAGAAAGTATATACACAAAATCAAAAGAAAAATAAGAAAAGGTTAGAAAATCATGGGTTGCCTCCCATGTAGCACTACTTAACGTCTATAGCTCGACGATTTATACAATTGACGCTATCCGGGATCCAAGAAGAGGTGGCGATCATGCCACGCCTTGGTGTTCTCTAGTAGACACACCGGGTGATAGAAATCACCAAGGCGGGCGAGTCGGGCAAGCCGAAAGATCAAAACAACAAAAACGCGGGCTTACTTCGGAGGTCGGAAGAGTGAGTAGTCGACCACCAAAACTTGATCATCAAAAAAGGGGTCGACGTACTCCTTCGTCTCCCCGACCGCCATCTCCCCTCTCTCAACTTTAAAAGTAGTCATAGTCGGGCACGAGAGAGTAGGATCCAACACATCCCCCACTACCTCTTCCACCTCCTCTTGTTCAAGTTGACATAAAGTATCGGGTGGTGGCAAAAGAGGCTCGAGTGTCTCCACATCCTCCAAAAAACGGCATGACTTCATCGTCCTCGCCAAGAGAAAGTGAACTCAACATTCCAAGTGCCGTTGGAAACCCCAAAGGTGTCTCCCCCTCACTTTCCACTACAACATCTTCAAGGAGCACGAGAGGGGCAACGCCGACTTCCGAGCCTCTCTCCTCACCCTCTAACTCCACCTCCTTACTCACCTCTTTCAAAAGACCGTCAAAAATTAAATTGCCATCAACAACGGTGGGATCCACCACATCAAAGATGGGCATCTCGTCAAGACACGTTTTTTTAAGCTCGTCCACATCATCGGCAATTTGCTCTACTTGAGTCCATGCGAGCAAGGCATTCCACGAGCTCAGCTAAGAGAGACTCTAAGTCCGGGAGTTGGGGCATAGACGATTCTTGAGGTGTGGCGTAAGGATCATCGGTCGAAGTATACGAACTTGAGGTGGGTAGATCATAAAAGTCATAGCTCCAAGAATATGAATCATGAATTGGTGGATCATACGTGTCAAAGCTCGGGTAGGAAGAAGGTGGGGCGAGTGGAGCATAAGAATCGCCAAAACCAGGATTAGAAGAATCACGGGGTGGTGAATAAGGATCCGCGCCCGGATGATAGGAATATGAAACCGGTGGGGAATATGAAGGACTTGGGACGGAATAATCAAAAGGGTGGGCCCATTCTTGACCGCACGAAGCATACGGGTCATCATAAATCAAGGGGACCCGATAGCTTGGTGGAGTGGTGTACAGATTTGGATATTCGAGAGTTTGGATATAAGGGTCATCATATGACAAACTAGCTCGGTAGTTTGCCATCCTCGGTCGGATTAATCAAGCGGGATGTGAGGTGATGATGCGAGCCCGGTTGACACTTGATGCGAAGGTATCTCTTGATTGTTGTGTGTGTGGGCAGGCGACATTAGATTCTCAAATGAGTTGATTTTCTTGGCCTCTCGTCCGAACTATCGCCTACCTAGCATGCACAACACTCAACAAAGGATTACGGGCACCAAAAGTAAAACAAAAATCTAAACTAACTACCAACTAATGATAACAAGAGAATTAATTAAAAACACCATTAGCCTTAATCTATCCCCGACAACGGCGCCAAAATGTGATCAAAGATTTTTAACACTCTAAGAAATCATCTCCGCAATAGTACGGAGTCGATTGTAGACCAGTAAGGTTTTCCCGAGTCGTGTCTCTCGAGGATAGATGTTATCGACCGTCGGTGTTTTTTACTTACTCTCTTGTTAATATTAGTTACACTAATCTACACTAGGAAAGCATTAAGTCATTGGTTCGGTTTGAGTTTTATGCTAAAGCTTGAATTGAAATGAAGACTTGAAAATTTACTAACTAAGGCATGAAAATTGAAATTAAAGCTTGCTTGAAATTAACTAACTTCAATGACATAAATAGAACCTAATTAACAACCCTACATAAATTAAAATCTACTAAACTAAGAAAGCTTGCAAATTTCAAAGTTAAAGTGGAGGGAAAAACAAAGCTTGAAATTGAAAGAGTCAAAGAGCATTAAATGTAAAGAAGTCAAAGTTATAAAAGAGGAAAGTCCCATATGTCTTTTGAAAACCCAAGTGTTGTTTAGCTAAAAAGAGTAAAAAGCTTCAAGATGCTACAATAGAGTTTTGCAAGAACAAGAGAAAACTAAAAGATAAAAAGAGAAATTGAAGAACAATGAAAAGAAAACAACATAAACCAAAGCCTAATAACCAACACAACAACAAGAACCATCAATCAATAATAACACATAAGAGTAAAGGGAAAGATTACTACCAATTTGCATTGAACACCAAAAGATTCAAGTCTTGATTACAACCTTCAAAAGCAAATTCAAACTTCAACACAACTAAGATCCACAAATGAAGGAGGTGTCACCCTCTCCAACACTTTCTAAGAACAACTAACTAACTAAAACTAAACTAAACTAAGGATTGAACTAGGGTTTAAAGCTTGAAAAGCAATGGAAATGAAAAAAGAAGCTTGGAGGAGATGGAACAAGTCCAAAACCACTAAGGAAGGGATAAGGTTTGGTGGAGAGAGGTCCGGGATATATATACATGGACGTAGGGGCAAAATCATCAAAATAGGTCAAAACCATATAATTTCCTGCGTCGCAGTCGATTGGCTGACCACCAGTCGATCGACGGAAACCCTGTCGATCGACTACTTCATCCTCCGGCAGAACTTACTGCTGAGCAGTCGATTTAAGCTTGTTCAGTCGATCGACTGCATGCCAGTCGATCAACTGGCATGGCTGCTCCTGGCTCAGTTTCTCATTCCCACTCCCATGTTCATTGGTTGTCGCTCCTTGTTCGTGCTATGTTCCTTGCTTGTCCGTTCCAATCTGAGTCGAGTGGGGTGCCCCCAAACATGCGCGGGCCACGCTTGATCATCCTACAGCCAAAAGTATGAAAACGAGTAAAAAGCTACAAAAACATAATAAAAACCGCGCAAATGATACAAAAACCTAAAACTACATAATAAGGCCTAATCGACTCCTAATACCCTCAATGCAAGCGAAATACACGCAAACACGACACAAAAAGTTAACAAAAATACGTACAAAGACGTGCAAATCAGGAGGACATAGTCGATCCAAATTTTATAGAATGTACCATCATCTGCCAAGTGGTAAGACTGGTTGTTGGAATCACAGAGGGATCCCCTCCAAACCTGATGGAGATGAGATTGCATTGGCCTTTTTGGAGAAGCAAGATCGTCTGTTCAAACTTATCTAATTAGTTATTAGTTTATTTTTAGTTGCAATATTTATTTAGTTTCATTTATTTTAAGTATGTTTTCTTTTCTTGAAAGAGTCATATGTTTAGTAGGGTTCCTATTACCTTTAGTATTTAAGGTTCACGTTGTTTTATCATTAGGGTTGTTGAATTTTGATTAAGAAATAATAACACAAAGGTTTTCTCTCAAGTCTCTCTTTATTTTACGCTTGCGCTACATCAGTTGGTATCAGCAGACCAACTACGATACCATCGATATGCCTCCACGATGCGATCCGACTGCCTGGCCGACGAAAAGCGTGATGCCGATATCGCGACATTGGGCCAACAGTTTGTAACATTGGCTGCAGCTGTTGAGGAGATAAGTTTGGTGTTGGCTGGCCAGGGACCTGGCGAGCATGACAACCGCGCGCGTGGCGCAATGCGCCCAGGCCACGGTGATCGAGGACCGAATCTGCTAGGGACGCCCCGCCCTCCATCCCCACCACCGTATTTTGATGATGACGAGGATGAAACCGTATCCATGGTGAATCTGTTCGCCCCGTTAGCACCACACTAGAACTTTCATGGGGAGAACGATCGACGATGGGAGATGGGGTTTTGATTAGATATTCTAGAATTTTTCGGCGGCCTTGATCCTGCAGAGTTTTTGGTTTGGCTTAATTCTCTGGAGGAATTATTGGACATCAAATCCGTACCAGAAAACTAACGTGGGTCTCTTATCACCACACGTTTTTGTGGGTGAGCGTCTGCCTAGTGGCACCAGTGGAAAAAGGTTCGTCATCGCCAGAGGAAGCCTCGTACATCCACTTGGGCAAAAATTTGCAAGAACTTTGAGCCCGAGTTTCTCCCATTTAATTATTTACGCACCCTCTAACAATGTCTCCAAATTTTACGCCAAGGGTCGCGCACGGTGGATCAATATACGGAGGAGTTTTACCAGCTTATCGTGCATGTTGATCTTCGCGAATATGGTGACCACTTGGTTTCTTTCTATATCGGAGGGTTACGTCTACAATTTCAGGACACTGTAAATCTCTTTTTCCCCTTTCAGTCTCCGAAGCACACTAACGCGCCCTTTTGTTGGAGCAACAGTTTTCGCGCCGTTCTCCCAGCTCTGCCGCCCCGGGTTCACGACCTCAGGCACATAGACCCGTCCCGGATGTTCCCGCGCTTGGGCGCCCCACGACAGCCCCCTCAGTAGTCCCGCACAAACCCCTTGTCCACTTGCGTTTCTTAGCTTGTGGCGAATCGGGCCATCGCCAGGCGGTTTTTCCCAAATCGTGGGTGCCTCGTACGCTTCTCACCGATGATATTTCCCCATTTGAATGTGATTCTCTGCCCATTTATGATTCCGACGATGCCTTGACTATGGTTGAGGAACACGTGTCAAGTGATGTGGGTCCCACTTTAGTTCTCTATAGGACCTGCTATTCACCTCGCGCGTCGTCTGATGTGGCAGATCAGCATCGTCATATTTTTAAGTCTACTTGCACTGTTAATTATAAGTTGTGTCATTTATTATTGACTCTGGTTCCTGCGAGAACGTTGTTTCTGCTGGCGCCGTCCAAAAGTTGAGTTTGTCGGATGAACCTCATCCCCAACTATATACCCTCGCTTGGATTCAACGAGGAAATTCCATTACCGTATATCGTTGTGTGCTTGTTCCCTTTTCTATTGGGACCACTTATCGGGATTCAACGTGGTGTGATGTGGTCCCCATGGGTGTTTGTAATTTGCTCTTCGGTCGTCCTTGGTAATTTGACCGGTCCTCTACACATGATGGTCGGCTTAATACTTATGGGTTCCTTTTCCAGGACGTTAAGATTATTCTTCATCCCACCTGCACCGTTCCATTTCTGCTTTGCCGGCGGCACCGATGCTCTTTCTCTCGTGCTTCGCTATTGTTGTGGAAATGCAGCACGTGCCCGTTGTTCTTCTGTTGTTGTGTAATGACCTCACGTTGGATACCCTACCACCCGCGCCATACGCCCGTTACTTGAGGAATTCTCCGATGTCTTTCTGACCAAGCTCCTGACGGGTTTACCTAATTTCGAGAAGAAAGTCTGGGTACAGAAAGATGAAGTGGAAGAAATGTTATGCTACTCAATCTTTTGGGCATTTAAAACCAGTAACTTCAAATCTTGGTATTTTGATAGTGGGTGCTCCCGTTACATGACTAGTGACAAGTCCTTCTTGTGAAACATTGTCACGATATATGACACATTTTCTCATTGTCACGATATATGACATATTTTTTCCTTTTGGTTATGGATTAAGAAACCAAGTCATTGGAAAATGCAGCTTATAAGTGAAAGGATTGCCCAACTTCGATGATTTGCTTCTGGTTGAGAACTTAAAAGCCAACTTCATTAGTATAAGTCAACTTTGTTATCAGAACATGGAAGTGAAATTTGATAAGGTAGCATGCAGAGTATTTGATCAGGCCAGCAAACTTATGCTTACAGGGGATAGATCATCAAACAACTGCTATGTGTTCGACTAAGATGATATTTATCACCTCTCATCCATCAAGGCATGTCATCAAAAGGTGGGTCACATAAATTATTCACATATCCAGAATCTATCACGAATTGGTGCCAGAACTAGAGAAGAATCATGGAATTTGTGTCCTATGTCAGCTGCGCAAAAATCAAAAGAAAAGCATTCATCGGTGCAATAGATAATACCAAATAGAACATGGAGTTATTACACATTGATTTAATGGGACCCATTCAGACAAAGAGCATTGGAGGCAAAATATACATCGCCGTCTATGTGGTTGACTTTTTATATTGACATGGGTTGAATTCATGAGAAAAAAACCCAAAATCATTTGTTGCTTTTAAGAAACTATACTTCAAAACTGAAAGCGAGAAAGACTGATCTATTGTTTAAATTAGAAGCGACAATGGAAAGGAATTCGAGAATGCAAACATTCATGAACTCCACATCTTAAGCGAAATCACCCATGAATTCTCTACCCCAATCACTCATCAACAAAACAGTTTGATGGAAAGGAACACTGCAAGAAATGGAGAGAATGATGCTTGAATTCAAAAACATCTCTCAGCGTTGATGGGCCAAAGCTGCAAGTACCGCTTGGTACCTAATTAACTGTGTTTTTCTTTATCCTAGTATCAGTGTCACTCCTTATGAAATATAGAGGGAGAATAAACCAAATGTTAGCCATTATCACATGTTTAGTTGTACGTACTGTATTCTCAATGATCGTAACCAACTTGTAAAGTTTGACACAAATAGTGATATTGGATTCTTCCTTGGATACACAACAAACTCACATGCATATTGGGGGTACAATCTTTTGACTAAGGTTGAAATGAGATTTAAAAAAAATGTTATTTTCAATAACTTTGTTGTTGGTACAGGTACATGTGTAGATGTTGACAAAAATGAAGATATAAATGATCTCATCACTAGTGACCTCGCGAATCAGCCTAGTGACAAAGTTTGAAGAACTAATGAGAACCAGAAACCCAAGTTAAGGGATCCATTTACAAGGGTATTGAAAGATCATCCAGTTGAGAAAATCATTAGCCAAGTTGAGAAAGCATGAAGATTCGAAACTTGCTCCAGAAAATCAAACTCAAAAACATAAATAAAGCTCTGGATGATAAGTTTTGGGTCTTGACCATGCAAGAAGAACTGGAGCAGTTCAGCAAAAATGATGTTTGGGAACTAGTCCCAAAACCAAAAAGTGAAAATGTAATTGGAACTAAGTGGATATTCAAGAACAAGACATATGAGAATGGTCATATCACTCAAAACAAATATCTCTTGGGCAAGGGCAATGCTTCTAAGAAAATGAACAAGTCCGAAGTTAGCGCAAGTGCCAAAGGAAAATGAAAGTCTAAAGGAAAGTTCAAGGTTATGGTAGAGTTGGAAGAGGATTTGAGGAAGATGTTGCTGACGATAAAGAGGTGGGAGGATATCATGTGGATGATCATGATGAAAGCGGGGTTGAAGATAAATGACTGATTAAGGAATTTTCTTTATGAGAATATATTTAACATTTAGATGGACCACATTTTTAGGGGGGAGACAATTTACTTTGGGCTTGTACTAAACTCTTTGGATGCCTGGATGCTTTAATTTAACTTGGTTGTTTTTATTTAGCCCTTGTTGTATTAATTATATGTAGGTACTGGTTGAACAATCATCTAAATTGCTCTTGCATGTTTGTGATCAAAAGACAAAGGAGGAGATTCTAAAGTTGTGTGATTGGCATAATTGATCAGAAGCAGATTTTGTTGATCGTGTCAAGATTCACTGTACCAACAACGTGTTTTCCTTATTGACTAATTAAACTAACAACCCAAGTCCATCGAAATTATGTTTGCTTGATTTGATTGTGTTTTAGGATGATATTAACTGATTTAATAAAAATATCCAGCTGAAGAGGTCTTCATTAAAAGGATGCAGTTCGGAAAGAGGATCTATTCATTGAAGGAAGCAATCAATCAAGTCAGTTTGAAAATAAGGACAAGTCAACCATGCAAGTTTAAGGAAATATTTGTGAAGATATTTTCCTTAATATATAAATGTTAAGACAAACTCTGAATTGAAAGAAAACAGGGAGAGCTTTAGTGAGTTGCTTGAAAGTGTTTTAGCAAGAAAAGTGAGTTTATCCATGTAAAGCATTATTAAACTGAGTGAGTCAACGAGTAGTTGATGGAAGCAAATTGAAGGGAGTTCAAGAGATGCTCCAATGATTTGAAAGAAGTTCAGGTCATTGTTCGACCAAAGAGGAGGTACAAGTAGGTTAATATAGGATCGAGTTTTTCTATGTTTACTTGTATAAAAATGTATGTGTGTTAATTAATAAACTCGGGAGGAAATAGAGATTCTTTCCTTCTGAAATTATTGTGTTAATTTATGATTGCTTAAAATTCATTGTTCGACCCATTCGTACATATTTGCTCACATTCTAATCTTCCATATTATATGGCCGCCCATCGAAAAATTTTCATTGGTATTCTCCCTCGAATTCTAAGTGCATGTACAATGATAAAATGGATGGTTGAGGCCAAGTGATTTCAGCAGTGGGTTGGATGGAAGTTGTGTGATGTCAACAACTTCAATGTTGAGGTGATATTGCAAAACTTATTACTTTATTCAATTTTTTCCTGCTTTTAATAAAAATAATAAGTACAATGTTTGAAACATTAAAAATAATTAAAGATTTTAAAAATAATTATATAACAAAAACCTAAAAAAAATTATCACATAAATTAGATTTGTTTTTAAATTTCAAATATTTTTTCAATTTTTTTTGGATTTAACTAATCATTGTATTTTTTTAATAGAAAATAATAGATTATATATCTTTTGTTTTTCTTTTCAAAGTATTACATGCTATTTTTGCTTTTTTAATATATTTTTAATTCTTTTCACATTTAATTAATTATTATATTTAATTTTGAGTTAACATGATTACAATATTTTGTTTTTAATTTATACTTTTTCAAATTTTATATATTTTTTCGATTTTTCTTTATTTTCTTGATTTTTTCAAAATTAACAAAAAAATAGAACAGGATATGTGCGGGCATAATATGTTATGCCCGTGGAATTCACAAATGGGGCTTCGGATGCCCACCCGCTGGAGCAATTCCAGTGAACCTTTTCTGGATGGGCGCACTGGATATGCGCCCCTTTCACTTTCTCTAAATGTGAAATGAGTGACCTTATCGTGCGCACGATAGAGTCGA
The DNA here is from genome assembly GCA_014905375.1 of Phtheirospermum japonicum. Lineage (NCBI taxonomy): Eukaryota > Viridiplantae > Streptophyta > Magnoliopsida > Lamiales > Orobanchaceae > Phtheirospermum > Phtheirospermum japonicum. The sequence goes on from BMAC01000153.1 coordinate 116,503, forward strand.
TGCATATTATCCTAGGACATCTACAACCTTTCAATAACTTTAGTACGAATCACTTACACAAATATATTTATTAAATAATATTTGTTTTACATACAAGACACAGCAAAGATGTTTGCATGTAAACATAATTGATTACTTGGCATTAGGGGTGAGCAAAAAACCGAAAAACCAAAATAACCGACCGAACTGAACCGAAAATTTTGGTTTGATTTTATGTAAAGTCAGTTCGGTTTTTGGTTTGAGATATTTAAAAAAATTGGTTATTTCGGTTCGGTTCAATTTTACAAAAAACTTATGGTTCGGTACGGTTTTAACCAAAATATAACTAAAAAATAAAAAAAAATGTATTTTTTTATATAACTTATTGTTATTTTTATTAAATCAGTTCGGTTTGGTTAGGTTAATTCGGCTTTAAACATATTTTCGGTTTAGTTCGATTTGTAGTTTTATAAATATCGGTTTACAGTTTTTTCGGTTCGGTTTTTTTCGGTTTTAGACCTAAATTTGGCTCGGTTAGGTTTAAAATTTTAGGCACAATTCAGTTTCGGTTATTTCGGTTTGGTTCGATTTTTGGCCGAACTGACCGAATGCTCACCCCTACTTGGCATGGATAAAGGTTGAATGTTGAATATTTAAGAGATTTCGGCGAGAAACGGGGAGTGAGAAGGAGGATGTGCTGAATTAGGGATCAATTTGGATCTAATTACAGAAAAAAGCGGGTTTTGACTCACTTGGAGCGGACACGTGTCACAGATTCAAATGTTTTTGTTGTCAATTTCATTTAAACTTGGCCTTACACTTTGCGTTTTTAATATTCTTGTTGCTTTAATTTGATTCTTTTTTCTGTGAGAAGTGGTCTCCCATTTTGTGGGTATTTAGAAGTGTAAACATTTACATCATGAGGTATCAAATGAAAACTTATTTCCCTCTATATATGCTTCATCACCAATGGCATATCCCTCTTTAAAGTGATAGGGAAAATATACGAATGCGGCAATTGGTATTTCAACGCCTTCGACCTAAGGAATGGCTGAAGTCACCCACTTGAGAGGCCTGCACAAGACACAAAAATGCATCAGGTCCTACAAACAAAAACTATGAAGAGAAAAGTATTAGAAATGTAATTATAGGAACAAGTGGGCAAGTCAAAATCTAAAATTCTCAGATATCATTTTGATAAAGTGGAGATACCTCCATTCGCAAATGAGAGCCGCTTCTGAAGATGGCAAAAAAAAAATGAAAAAAGAGGTACATAGTCAATTGCAACTACTGTAAGCACAATACCAATTCTAAGAAACGAAATTATATCGGAACATGTGCAACCATCTCAAATCATCCCCAAAAATAGGGTATAGATAAGATTCAAACACAACTACAAGGAGAATAAGTAAGTACAATATCCTCTTCTGTATTTACATATTTCAATGCCACTCATAGAAAAGAATTATCTAAGTTTGTTGCTTATATCTCTCTTTCTTTTAACTTTTTCAATAATGATTGATATGAATCCTTCATCTAACTTTCTTTTCAACTGCTCGTGATATTAGAAAAGTTGTTAGTAAATACAATTTAGCACTATGTAATGATTTTGTTAGTTTATTAGAATAAAGTTTCAATTTGGTCTGATCTTTAGTGTGATCATTAGGAACGAAACTCTTACATGGGCATTACATATCATTGGTTTGATAATTTATGGACCTTACAAAAATTTTTACTTGAGTTTAAAGATTTTACTCATCCTTAGAGTCCACATTCTATTTCTCAATTAATTTATTTAATTTTTCAAGTATATGGGCAAGTATCAAAAATACTTCCAAATTTTACTTTGATAATGCTAATTTTAATATAACCAATATTCATGAGCTTTTTTTCAACCATCTACTGGTGGTATATTTTCTCATATTAGATGTATAATAACAACTGATTTTTACCTAATGGATGGGTACTTGTATAAGAGGTCACACTTTGGGTCCTATTTAAAGTGCTTATTACCGAAGGAAGGATTGGTGGTCTTTAAAGAAATATATGGAGAGTACTGTGGGGGTCATATGAAGATTCGGGTATTAGTTAGAATGTCCTTATGAGGTGGTTTCTTTTGGCCAAAGATGAAAGGGATTGCGGGAGAGCTGGTGATGACCTATAAGAGGTGTCAAATACATGCTCCAATAATCCATGTGTCGGCGCCATGCCCATTTGCTCAATGGAGAATTGATATTGTGGGACCATTACTAAAGACTTCATGTAAGAGGCAACATCTGGTGGTCGCGGTGAATTATTTCACCATTTGGGTGGAAGCAGAAGTCGTCATTAACATAGCGGAGAAGAGAGTGGTTGATTTTATTTTTGATAACATTTTCTATAGATATGAGGTACCGAGATGGGCATAGGATTCAGGATTGGTGTAATGATATGGGCATGAAGCAAAGGTTTACCTCAGTGGCACGCCCGCAAGCCCATGGACAGGTTAAGGTCACTAATAGAATCATAATACAATGGATTAAGTTAAGGTTAGAAAAAATGGGAGGGATATTGGTCGAAGAGTTATCATAGGTCTTATGGGCTTGTCGAATGACCCCACAAACTACTATGGAAGAATCGACATTTAGTTTGGTGTATGGTATGGAGGCTATGATTTGAGCCAAAATAGCATTGGGATCGCATGCGATATATGCTTTTAATCGAGAGGAGAACGAGAGTTTGGAAAGAGGGGCCTTATAAGTAATTGATGAAATAAGGTATATAGTTGATGCAAGGGTGGAATGATATAAAAAAAAGAATATAGATGACATATAACCAAAGAGTCAAGAAGAGGCGGTTTTAGATCAGTGATCTGGTGTGGAAGCGATCTGATACCATATATTCGATGGGGAAGCTAGATCCGAACTAGGTAGGACCATTCAAGATGACCAAGGTATTAAAAGGAGGTGCTTATGTGCTCGAGGATGATCAAGGAAAGGCGATTCCAAGAAGCTGGAATATCTACTATTTAAGGAAATATTATGCGTGAAGGGGGGATGATAGCTATTAGTGGTAATAATTGATTTAAGGTTTATGTTTTTATATGTCTATAATTATTATCTGACACTTGTTGTAGGTCGGAGATGGATTTATGGTTTAGGAATTTATGGTATAATGGTTTCATATGGATGATTTTTACCCGACACTTGTTTTATGTCGGAGATATATTTATGGTTTATGGACTTATAATTTATGGTTTATATGGCTATGATTTTTGCGTGATGCTTGTTGTAGGTTGGAGATGGATTTATAGTATAATGGTCACATATGGATGATTTTTACCTTACGCTTATTTAGGTTGGAGATGGATTTATGGTTTACTGATATATGGTATTATGATTTATATGGCTATGATTTTTACTCGACGCTTGGTTTAGGTCGAAGAAAGATTTATGGTTTATAGATTTATGGTATATGGTTTTATATGGATGATATTTTACCCGACACTTATTTAGGTCAGAGATGGATTTATGATACTATGGTTTATATGGCTATGATTCTTGCCCGACACTTGTTTAGGTCGGAGATGTATTTATGGTATATGGATATATATTAATGGTTTCATAATGGTATGATTTTTACTTGAAGCTTGTTCAGGTTGACGATGGATATGGATTTATGGCTTATAGATTGATGATTTTATGTTTATAAGTTTTTTACCCGATGTTTGTTTAAAACAAAAATAAATTATGAGTTATGATTTATATAGCTCTGATACTTACTTACGTCAGAAATAAAGTTTTATGGGTTTCATAGGAGTTATGCCTAATGGGTTTTTGTAGGATTTTACGAGACATTGCAGACATCTTGTGCAAATTCAAGTTCCTAAGAATGATAGGAGCCACTTATTCGGTTTGATAATTATTTAGGTAAGCTTTTTATGAAGGGATATTGCGCTTGGAATATAAAGAACATTGAAAGTAATAGAAAATGTTAAATGCAAAACACACTTCATAGATATATGATAAAAATATTAAGGTATAATGTTTAAGGTGAAAATGTTCAAAGAGTATTGGTCAAAGGAGCAACTGGGGGAATTGAAGAATATGATCATCTAAAGGAATATCTAGCTCCGAGGTCAGGTTGAATGAAGCAATTGCATTGGTCGTACACCTATCTCACCAGGTAGCATTAATGGGTTTATTCAAGGTCTCCTTTCCAAAAATCGAAGGGAGTAGAGTTTTCTTATTCCTTCTCAAGACTACTTCAAAGTTCAGTCCAACTACATAGATTTGTTGATTAGCCCTTTCAATGATTATCTTGAAATATGGACTTTCACTCTTACTTACTTTCAGGAGGAAGGTGGTGGTAAGCAGATATGTTATCGTTAAGTCAATACATGCTTCTAAAAATCTTCAACCAACTTCACTCCCTAAAAAATCATGATGACCTACTTCGACCCCCTAGGCATGAGCTTCAGTCTCTTTCTTCTAAATATCCGCTCGGAGGTTGGCTAGCTCAGTTTGAAGAGCTCCCATCTTGTCTTGATTTTCCCCCCAATATCTTCTATCTCAGCTCGATGACATTCCTTGAAATCATGTAGCTCAGCCTCCGAAAGTATAATTTTTTCTTAGGCCCCCTCCAACTCTTCCTCATAGGTCTGCAATTGACGTTAGGTGTCCTCTAATTGGCCTTGGGTTAGGGAGAGTTGCTTCATCTATTTGTTTGCTTATTGTGCTAGCTCTTTAGCTAGTTTTTTTCCATTTAACCAGGCAGACCTCTTGATGATTTGTGGCCAGTAAGTGGTCTGATAGGGAAGCGATTAGAGGTTCCAGCTATGTGAAGATAAGACGTTAGTAGTTGTGATACGTGAGTAATTATGATAAAGAAAGTGATGGAGATACTTGTGTGAAGTGTTGGGATACCATGGCCAACTGATGGGGAATATTGGGGCTGATTAGATACTTTTGATCAGGTGTTAGCTTTTGGCTTTTCAAGAATGGATGGAATTGATCGATGTCCTTGCAGTTCAGAACTCCATTGGGTAAGGATGGTGGTGTCAGCTTGATGACCCTCTAGGACGGAGATGTTTGGTTTTCCTCGAGAGAGAGGAAAGGGACACGGGGTGTTGGTTGATGACCGCGACATCCTCTAAGGTAGAAGTAAGTTGAGGGGAGGATTGGTGTTCGGATTAGTTGCGTGTTCTTTTCTTTTTCTTCTTGTTTTGGTCCTTGTCGACCTTGTTATTTGGGCTCTTGTCCACTTGAGGGGTCACAAAGTTCAAGTTCAGGTTCAGCATCTCTACTCTTAGATGCTTCAGCGATGGGAAGATCTGATTTTACGATGGTAGGGGTGTCTTTTATATCGGACGCACAACAAAAAATGAATTTCTCTGTAAAAAAAAAAAAGAAGAGGCTGATTATGTAGATAAGGGGTCATATTAATTTAAAATTAAGAACCTAAGGATTATTGAGATACCAAACTGAGGTTCTGACATTGGAGAAACAGACCGGCTACTGAAACCAAGGTAGGAGAATATGCGCTTTGATTTGGTGAGCTTCACCACATCGATAGGATGCTTATTCCACTCCATAATATGTACTTGATACCTATTATGGGTTGTGTATGGAGGTTTGGTTAGGATAATTAGGTCTTGGGTGGGGTGTTTCAGCTTGCCATTGAGTTAAGAAATACCAAGGTTCAGAATAACGAAAGAATGAAAAACTTGGTGCACCATTCTGGCACTTTTGAGGAAGGTTTAACAAAGAAATGTGCGAGGTTGCGGACAGAGAGGTAGAATGGCCCATTTTGTTTTTTCAAGCGATAACATAAAATGAAGAAGTTTACATCAGGTTCTATTTTATAAGATCTGACATAAAACTAGGTAACAGGTGATAAAAGGGATAAAGTTGGGGGTAAGCTGCAGCATAGAGATTATATTGTTGGGATTTGATGGTACCGTCGCGCAGCGGAAAACAAAAATTTTAAATAATTGAATCGAATTCAATTGACGACGGCCCATTTTAAAATCAATTAATTCTAACAATGTTATAAATTTCTTTTCAATGAAACAATTCGATTTTCGTAAAATCGAACGAGCATGACAAGTTTCTATTTAATATCTTAAACATATATATAACAATTATATATATTTATATTAATATATTAATCATATATATATAACAATTATATTTATATATTAACATATTAATTATATCTTTAAAATTATATATAATATATACATATTACAAACACACACATATATATATTACATATATATTCAGCATGCATAAATATATGTCACAGTATGCATGCAAAATTAATATATATATATATAATCATGCATGCTTCAATCAAATTATATATATATATATATATATATATATATATATATATATAATATAATATATATATATATATATATATATATATATATATATATATATATATATATATATATATATATATATATATCTATGTCATATAGCATGCATAATATATATATTCCTCATATCATGCACACACACATTCTGCACATATTTATATACATACATTACACAACACAGCACACACATATACTATGTAAATACATATAACCATACACACATCACACATATATCACATATACGGCCGGCCTTTGTACCTCACGGCGGAGGAGGAGCGACGCGGCTGGAAATCTAGCGACGAGGCGACAGAAAGTGCGTCTCTCAATGACAGCAGTGGACCGGCAGTGACTCGGCTGCAACCTTCGGAACGGCAACAGCAATCCGGCTCGTTGGGCGGCGTTCGAAGTAGCAGGTGGCTCGGCGCTGACGGGAGCGACGACTCCGGCTTGAAGGACGCGGCAGGGTTCCTGATTCACCACGGC